>CM075853.1:26652945-26747945 GCA_037975125.1 Latrodectus hesperus | reverse complement strand
TTTCCCTAAGCATTGTTTGTAATACCTAGGAATTCTATAGAATGACAAATGATATTTAGGTAAAGTAGGAAAAAATCATCCTGGTGAAGTTATTAAGCAAATGATGTGCACTTCTCAAAAATACATTATTAAACGTGTTATTTTGAATATTTGATTGACATGTTATTTTGAAAAAAATATTGAGAGTGCCATTAAAAAATAGTTCAAAATGCGTAAAGAAAAGTGAAAATTGTACAAAACATAATTATGCCTTTCTTCTTATTAAAGGAAACAAAATTTTCACATTAAAAAATATATAATTTACCTACTTGTTGCAACAAGGTAGACTTAAATTCTATTTCATTACATTTGCCACAAAGCAACTCATATTTTAGTTTTTTGTTCTACACACACATTTGACGAATGTGTGTGTAGGGCGCTAATGGGCTGGAGAGGAATTTCGTGTTCAGGAATATTTTCCATTATAGGTAAGTTTTAAGGGGGTAAAGTGAATTGTGATTTCTCATATCCTTTTTTTAAAATTCCTTCAGAAGTCGATAGAAATGATTCTCTGTCGCGTTCATAATAGCTGCCAAACAGCTGAGTTAATCCCTTGTCGATACCAGGATGAGGAAGGAGCTCCCAAAGAACAGTGGAGATTCTTTTTACCAAATTCATTTTCATTTCTTTTTGGCTTGTATTTCGACATAGATTTTAGAGTTTAATTTACTTTCGATAGCTTTATCATGCCAATTTAGTCCATTATTGACTATAATTTTATGCATGTTTTTAAACACGTTCTTTTTTTGCATAATTTGATATTTTTTAAGTTTTCCAATGCTTGGACACTTTTCATTACTTTTTCTAGCTGATCCTCTGTATTTATGTCTTATAAAATATCTTCGGGTAGAAAATACTGCATAAGGCCCATTTTAAGTTTTCAGATAAAAAGAGCTTCGTATTGTGTTCTTTTGACCCCAGAATAATCAGCTCTATTTTTCATGATTTGTACAAAATGCAGTCCTTTACTCCAGAGGTCAGATTTATTATCTTACATCCAAATACAAAGCATATTATGATTGGTTCTTTCACTACTCTGGCTTTATGAATGGCAAAGCTTCTTCCCACGGATGATTTTCAGTACTGGCCGAATGTCCTTCAATCTCTTCACCACATTATTGGCAAATTCCCTACCATTGTCAGATTGTAATATAGCTGCCGCTCCAAGCAATGAAAATTAGTCCAATAGATTGTGGGCTACTTCTTCAGATATTTTTGACGTTAGAGACCTGAGAATCACAAATTTTGTGAAAGGATACACCATAATAAATTTCTATTCTCTATCTAGCAGAGACTGAATATAAGACCAACCTAACAACGGGAATTAAATTCAGAAAAACCATAAGTTTCATAACAGTGCCCTTTTTAATACCTTTCTGTTTTTTCTGGCAAAGTTTACAAAGGCAGATGCACAATTCCCTATAATGACGTGTAATGTCTTTGTATCTGGTTGAAAATTCTTTCACCATCCTATCACGTCCTCCGTGTCCAATAGATAAATGAGCTTCATGAAGAACTGGAAATAACTCAGAGACCTTGGATTCTGAGTTATTTTAAATACTTCATGAAGCTGTATGTATTGTATTTCTTGAACAGGATAAGTGAGTTTACTTTTGATTTCCACAATCATTACTTCGTAGCGATTCAGCAACTAATAGCCTCTCGGTTCCTTTTTAGTGGTCATATAGGCTTTTTGTATACCATTTATGATGTGAGTAGCTTCGGTTAAGAAAACACTATTTTTTAGCAGTGTTAACTCTAATTTCGCACAGTTTATTATTAAATTGTTATTTTATGGCTGTAAACCATGACTCCTTCTCTAATATTACAGCTTGCTCCTTCATTTTCGTGCAGCACAGTAAAAATACTAATTTTTGTTGAACAAGTTTAAATAAAATTGCGTATTTTAACACTCCCGTACAAACTGCAAAGCACAACTGACAAATTCTGAGCATGAGGCGCGCGTTAAAAGTCACATACCTTGCCAGGGGATATTCGAAAAGAATCGGAGGTTATTTTATACTTTGCTCCTTTTCCAAGTGGCATTTTATAGAATGCCTACAAAATGTATGAAATCGTTTCATATATTTCCGACTAGTTTTAAGCATTATATACAATGCCTAAGCATTTTATAAAATGCTGGATTTCAGACTTAGCCGGTAACACACAGACACACAGACACACACAAACATATACATACATATATATATATACATATACATATATATATATATATATACATATATACATATATATATATATATATATATATATATATATATATATATATATATATATATATATATATATATATATATATATATATATATATATATATATATATAATATACCTTTTCATGTTAATCGAGTTCACTTCGTTATTTGTTCGTGTTTCAAAATTATATTATTAGATTTTTATTAGACAGTCAAATGAATAGTACTGGAGAACTACTCGAACTTGTGAGTTTGAAAGGTACGGCCATCGAAAGAGATATTAAAATTGCGAGCAAAGTCGTCAGATAGATTTGAAAAATCTTGTAAGCATTGCAACTGATGGAGTCCATTCAATAGTTAGAAAAAATATGTTGATTCTGTTAGATTAATTTTTGATCTCATAAAAGCTTCTGAAATAGTTCAAACAATTTTGAATAGTTCACATATGTCATTTTTTTGTACCTCGAGAATCGATGTGCACAAGTGTTAAGAATATTTCAAATGATGAAAGTTGTTCACAAGGTTCAATTAAAAACAATCCACATCATCAATATCAAGGATAAATTGGAATCTGAGAATAAGGCGCGTTAATTTATTACACAAAAATTCGGTGTTTAAATCGTGGGATTTACATATAGCGATTTACAAAATTAAGGGAAACATTAATGGTCATAATATAAATGAACTCTCGGGTGATTAATGGCCTTTAGATTTATGTTTTCTAATAGATATAACAATGAAACTGAAGGAGTTAATCCAAAAGTTACAACAATAAGTTAATTATTGATTGTTATTAAGATATAAAAGCCTTTGAAGCAAAGCATCAGCTTTATAAAAATCAATTGAGGTCAAACAACTCAATTCATTTCCCAATATTAAATGACAATAAAAGGAACTATAAAAGCGTCTTCAAATATTCTTCAGAAATAGGAAAATTACTTGAAAAATTCAACACCAGATTCTCCTACATACAAAAATTTGAAGAAATGCTCGCAATAATTTTAGCTCCAATTAATGTAGAAGGGGAAATTGAACCCCCAAATTTACAACTGGAGCTATCAGAATTACAATCAACCATCGAAGTAAAAAAGCCTGTAACAAAAGAATAATATTGAATATTATCAAAACTATATCATCGAAGATTAAGCTTCTACATTTAAAACGCTTTATATGCACATTATATCACTGTGAGTAATTTTTTTCCAAACTAAACCTGTAAAAAAAAAAGATTTACTGCAGGTTTCTCAATGAAAACAGGACCGATCAAGTACGATGCGTGTCGATAAAATTATCCGTTGCAATTTAAAAAAAGTCCCAAGTAAAATACAAAAACAGCGTGTCATACTAATTTCAAAGTAATAAAATATTTTGTATGTTGCATGACAATAAAATATTTTGAATAAATTGTTGTTTTATTTTTACAAGTGCGGTCCACCTCAGTCTAATAAATTTTTACTTGACCCACCACCCTATTCGGGTTGGTCACCTCTGTTCTGAAGTTTTGGTTTGCAGAAATAAGCAGTTGAAAAAAGTAATATCATAAAATTCAGTACTAATAATCCCATGTCATTTATAGAAAATGAAAATCTAATATTTTTATTCTATATAGTAATTTGTATGCAAACATTTTGGACTTTCGATGCACGCATCATTAACTTTTCCATGTTTACATTACTGGTGTAAATTTTAGAATAAAGTTGTGTTTATGTAATTCATTAACTTCAGAGGGAATAGCAAAAATTTATGTATGATTTAAACAGCTTATTTCAATTCAAATAAACAGAACAAGATTATTTGTCTAAATTGATCTTGTTTCCATTTTTATCAATAGATGTTAATTAATTCGGAATGTCCGGAGAAAAAGAGTGACGTCGCGTGCGGGTGGGGGCGGTTTCTGCGTGCATCGGGGCGCGAGATGTCTAAATGGACTCCTGTCATTTAGGTAATGCTTCTTCCGCAAAGCGCATTCTTCGTCATTATTTCGAGTCACGCAGAAAAAAAAGGAACGGAAATGGGATCACGTGAATTCTCTCGGATTTGAAGACAATGAGTTTTGGTAGAAGGTGTCTATACGACAAATGTCGAAATGTTGTCGGAAATAATGTCGGATAATGTCCATTCATTGGTTAAGCCGATGACAATGACCACTACTGATCAAAGCTGAGATTTCCAAGGTCAATTGATAATCATTCTTACTTCTGATGAACATATTTAACCTGATAGCTCAATTGGTCATCTTTTTTTCTCGTATTGTCCATTCTGTTTCACAAGAAAGATAAATCTACCAGTGCTTACGAACTACTATGAAAATCCATCTCTGAGTCGAGAATCGAATCCATGAACTTGAATTTATTGGACTGACTTCTGTCGAAAATGTAATATAGTGAATTCTTTAACTATATATTTCTGTTTTATTATTATCATGAGCAATTTCAGCAGTTCAGTTTTGAAAATGAAAGGGATGTCAGCTCTTGATTGATTTGACAACTGGCACTAGATATTGCTCAGTGGAAAAGCTTTCTTCACACGTACAATGAAAGAGGCCTGGAAATTAGCCATGCTGAGAAACGAGCTGCTCGACAGAGGCTTGAATCAAGCAGCCTGGACTCTCTGGGTGGCCTGTGGAGAGCAATCTTCGCAGTATAGGTCCAATCCCATCCTCCGAAGCTCCTTAATCGTGGCACGTATATATGACCCACAGTAGCGGTCGCCAAAGTGGTGGTCAACAGAAAAATGTGGAATATACTTACACATCATATTAAGTTATGTTTTAAGATGAAACATAATTCAATTGATAATAATACGGGAAAAGTTATAAAGACGCTGCTTCATAGAATAACGCCTTAGTGAATTGTATAGTATTTCTGTAGCTGCAAAGTTTTGTCTCGTCTCGTTTCGCACTCATCTATGTTTCGTTCTCCGGTTCAAACATTTAAAGATGGGCATACTTTTAAATAGCCCATTTTTAAATACCTCAATGTGACGTATTGAGTTCAATATGAAATATATTCAGTATATATTTAAGTTATTAAAAAGTTGTATTTTTTTAAGGATTGGTATGATCTTAAATCTTAACAATTAGGTTTTCTTTTATTTGATATTTATTAGGAAAATATTTGTAATTTTATTAGGATTTTAGGATTTTTATTGAGATTTTATTCCCAGTAAACAGGAACATCCACTACACGAGGGATGAATAATGTTAAAAGTTTCATATACTTAAACCACTTTTTAATTTTTCGTTTTTATATTTTTTGCTTATTTCATTATGGTTTATTAATTAAACTTTCATAATTTGACTACAATGAATAGTTTCATTTTGTTAATAAAGTACATTTTATGTGTTCTTGGATCACAGTTTTTAATAAATATATTTTTCACTTAAAAAATCCTAATAGCAGTCCGAGGGATTTAAATTATCAATTTTCTGGTCCGTGAGTTCAAAAAGTTTGGCGACCGCTGGCCTACAAGAAGGCAAGATGCTGTGGTTTTTGCATTTAAAACTACTGGGGAATTTTTGGTACCTTGAACTGTTTGGTCCTTAATAGATAACAATAGCTAACAATTCCGCATAAATGAATGCCAGTGCCTGATCTAATGAAGAAGAGCTCCTTAAGGCATTTCGCGGCTGCTCCCGGTGCTCCAAGGTGGCAAAAGATTTTGCGAAGGATTTTGTTTCGAAAAAACCAATTGCATAATTTCTAAAAGTCGTCTTCCTTCACTGCACTAAGCAATTGTTAGCGAAAAGTTGTTTTATAAGTATCCTCAAAATATTTTATGACGGGACTCACTTACACTAATTTCAAGGATAAATTTCAAATTATTAAATGCAGTTAAAATATCCAACTTCATTATGTACATTAGTTATTTTTTCATTATATTATTTTGTAAAATTATTATATTCTTTAATATAAGAGCACCAATGTTGTAAATTTCAAAATGCAATTAACCTTAACTTTGGTGAGCAGATACTAGACACGTCAATTTCGGGAAATTGATTGGAAATCGCTGTTCTAGATTTAAGAACACAATATACCCCTTTCGAATTTTAAGATGTTTTTTTCCAACGGCGGGCACTTGAGGGTTGAACCCTATGCCACAACAAGGCCAGAAACTGCTACTCATTTGTCGCTACCCAGCGGGCACCTGTGAACCAAGTCACGGAGGCGAGTAGCGTTGCCCGCGTCATACCACCACAAACCCGTTTATAGGGTGGGCCACATTCATATATCATCACGGAAGAAGAAAGGATAGAGAATCCCAGAGAGAACAGAGAAAGGAAGTAACATCCATGCCTGAACCGGGGTTCGAACCCAGGACCCACAACTCAGGAGTCAGGAGCGCTAACCACTCAGCCATCTCGGTCGGCATTTTAAGATGTAAGTTATTATAATTATATTTTAGCTATTCAAAAACTTTTTTTGATTTCATTTTCCAATTGTCCGTTTCAGAAAAATTTAATGCATTGCTCTGGAAGATTTTTTTTTCAGTTGAATACAATAAAAATTGGAGATTTATGAAAATTTATGAAAGGCATATTATTTTCCTCAATGGAATGATAGTTACAGAAATTTACATTTTGCGTTGTTTAATAATATGAGGTAGCATCTTGTATATTTCATATTATTTCTTTTTCTTATTTTTCATGTTATTTCTTGTTCTTTTTAAACAAAACTCCCAAACTTCAATCATGAATAGATTTAATTATATATATATAACTAATTGATTTAAAAATCAAAACTTCTGTGTAACAATTTTTATAAAGCATTATTTCGAAAAAAATGAAATGGCACTACAGAAATTAAAATATTACAGATGAATTGCAGTTTGAACTCCACATATTCGTAATTTTAAAAAATACTTTAACTAATTTTTATTAAACTAAATCGAATGTTGAATAGTCATCATAGAGAAACAGAATTAAAAATGGAGTTAGATAGATTTTAAAATCAAGGAAATTCAATCATGTCAACATTGACAGTAAAATATAGCAATATTTATATTTTCCGTAGAATTCTTAATTATTCAGTGTATTTTGAACCCGCAAAAATAATTTTTTTTGATACAGCATTTCTTATTCTTTAGAAATTCTGTAGCACATATATTTTGTTAAAAAAAGGACACCGAATATAAAATTTCGATTGCGATTATTCCTCTTATCCATTATCATCACAATGGAATAATCCTCCGCAGATTATTCCATTGTGATGAGTCCAAAACGCATACACTGAAGACACACCGGTATGAACACAAGCGTTTCTTACCTAAAATTCCGTCACTGACCAATCTCAGGGGAGAGGGTTTCGATCTTCCTCTGAGGGTCTTCAGGAGGTGATAACCATAGCAATATTTATGCAATAAATATTTATTATGTAATAAGTATTTGAGCATTTTTATGTAGAACACTTTTTATGTAAACATTCTTGAATCATGATAACCCAACAATTGAAACCAAATTTCAAAAATGGATAGCTAAATGATGTTCCTGTAAAACATGGGATTGAGGTTAGCAATAACTATATTTTTGGAAAATATTAAAAATACTGCAGGGAAAAGCTGAATAGCTGACAATTTAAAAATACAACAAATATGCATGTTGTTGAGGAATGAGAGTAATTTGCGAAATAGAGTGAAGAAGTGATTTATGAAATTTTTTATTTGATGAGCGACAGTGATTTAAAAGCTCTAGTGAACGTACGTCATGCTACAGTTTACAAGAAAATTTCAGGTTCTGTTGGTGATGCCCTATTTTGAAAACGTAAAAATAAAATGAGAAATCAAGGCTATGATGTAATTTTCTGACAATATGTACAACCTAGAGGAAACTAGCTTATTTCACCAGCGCAATCTATTTAAAAGAATGGAAGTGGAAAATACAAAATTAGAAGTTTTATCATAATAAAGGAGTTCTCTCTGCAAACAGTGGTGGTGCTGATAAGTTTTAAAGCTTTTAGAGCTCGCCTTGACTCCTTACAGAACCAAATATCGGATTTCATTTCAGATGAAATTGAAAGACAGAAGATGGGTGCTCTGTTTCTGCGTGCGCATCTGTCGGAGTGTGAGCTTGGAAATTTTCTGGATTTCTTCTCTTAGGAATATGTACCTCCATCATTAAAAAAATCATCAAAGAATAATACGTGGTGGACATTTGAGAGCTTTACAAACTTCTACTCCTATTAGGCTGCATTCAATGTAATTTCAGAAGCTTTAGCCAATAGTAGTTTGTCATAGCCAAAATGTTTTTGAAAATATGGACATTTTGTGAAAATAAATTAGTGAAAGCAGAAGGGCATTTTAAGCAATTGGCGTCAATAAGGTGATAAAAGAGAAAATATCTGTTTTTATTGCTGACACATCCCAATAACCATCCATCAAACTGCACACACGCTGATTTCATAGGTAGTCAATTCTGATATTATCAATTGTGTGAAATGATATGACCATGAAAGATAAGTTATGCAATTTTTAAGCTAGATAGTGAACCAATTATTCATTTTATCACTCTATGTAAATTAGTATGCATATCTTTTGTCAGAAATTATTAAGAATGGGTCTGTCTGGAAACTGGAATTCTATCAAACAATTCACAATACAATTTTATTGCAGGGAAGTTTCCCTTTTCGAAGGAAAGAATTTTGATATGACCCATGTGTTAATACTACTGAAATAGAGAAAAATTTTAGTTTATATATCCACGTTTATATGTGATTATCAAAATTCTTCTGACTGGTATTTTCCCTCAAACATTGAAGAATTCTTAGATTCTGTGAATGATATGCTTGTTTTTGGTGGATCCAACTGTTGGTGAACACACGAACGAAAGAAAGATGATTCGCAGGAGTAGCCAAAAATATCTACTTGTATGTCAAATACGTAAAATCTGCAATATCATTAATTAATATAGTACAGGACTTTCTTTTAATAGTACTTCTAAATATTTCCAATGTTTGTTTGAATAATTTTGCGATCAATTCGAAGATATCTGTATAAAGTGTTCTACAAAATTGATATACATAAGGTTTAGTGTGCAAACTATAGTTTGCATAGTTCAAACATCCTATAGGATGTTTGAAATGTAATGAATTATTGGTTGTAAAATAAAGATTCGAAGGATTGCGTTGGGCACAGCTAATGAAAAACAGAACATTTCATGAAGGTATCAATTGTGTAAAAGTTTGGGAATCAAACAAATGTGCAATGCTTCAATGAAGGTATCAGGGCATCAATAATACCTTTAAAAGTAGGTTTCAAAACAACTTTTCCAAAAACTCAATCAAATATTTAGAATCGAAGAACTCCAGGCCTTAATAGAAAGTGTTGATGACATTTCTGATAAAACCAACAGCTAAATAAATGATGGCTTTAATGTAAAAATTAATCATCCATTGCTAAATGACTATTTGTCTATAATAAATTTTGTGATTTTTTAATTAAAATGATTAAGTGATAGACTGATAAGTGATGATATATTTTAACCAGATAGATATTTTAACTATGCAAAAATAAGTAATGTAAATAATAGGAAAAAACAAGTAAGGAAATATAAAGAAAGTTATGTGAATCGCAGGAGAAACACACACACGCTGAAAGTTTCAAAAACTTTTTCTTTTGTTAATATTGGTGACATAGTGAAATTACGAGTACCAAATGTAGACAGGGCAAAAAGTAATCCACGGAGTTATCGGTGGTACCAGGAGCTTAAAACCAAGACACACACATATAGTCTTTTAAGAACAAATCAAGGAAACAATTTCCCAGTGGTATACTAAAAATAATTTTTTTTTTAAGAAATGCGTGAAGAAAAATTATTTTGCTTGAAGACTTGCCTCCAGACTAAGCAGTATCACTTCGAAATTGTGTTAGAAAATTATTTCTTTCTGAAGTTCAGAAATATTTCCGATGCAAGGGAAATGCAAGTCTGATGAGTGCAAAAGAAAAATCTGGAAAAGTCCAATTAATTCAAATGTCATAATAATCTAATGTATGTAAATGGAGATAAATTTGGTTTTTTTACAAATTAAATATATGATCAGTTTATGTTTGGCACAGAATTGTTTTGTATAAATTCTAATAATCTAAACAGTTTTCTTTATTTAGGACTTTTAGTTAACAAGATAAAAATTACCTAAAAATACTAATCATTATTTAAATTAAAGTTTTGTTTTGTGTTTAGGTATGTAAAAGTAAACTATTTACTAAGATAAGCTATAATTTATTTTCATGTCAGCAATTTTGATCATTTTGTATTTTTTTCAATAGCTTTTACGACATATAGAATTTATACAATCATGGAATGCATTTGTTTTAAGATATCTACTGAAAGTAAATTAAAAAGGGGGCTATTTTGAAATGAAATATTGTAAATTATATTCTAAATCATCAGGATGTTATTTAAATTCTTAGGAAAGAAATATTTAATATCACTTGAAAATATGTATTTTTTAATTAATGCATAATAATTGAAATTTATTACATTCCGCATTAAGAACTGGAGATTTTATATAACAAGAAAAACTGAAAAATATCCAATGATTTATCACATGGAACAGACTAATTTCTGACTTCATAAGTTCGATACTGAAGATCAGAAAATAGCTGATATTGTGATAGTGGGTCCCAGGCTTTGGCTTATGATCAAACTATTGATTATGCATCTATGACTGATGAGTTAATCCCAGAAAAGAATTTGTGTATTCTGGAATGTATTCTATGATTGATCCATTGACACAATTTCATTGCAATCCAGTTCAGAAGGCATTGGATTGGAGGCAACATTATTTTACCTGCATATTTTCTGTCATCTTGAGTTTTTCTTCGAATGGCTTTTCATCATCAATCTGAAAATAAAGGAGAAAATCCAAACCTCTTCACGCACACGTCTAAGCTTTTCTATATTGACAATCAGAATTGCTTCTTCATACTTCTACCGCTCGGTTATTTATTGCATTAGTTGAAGCGATACAAAGCACAAATAAGCTCCAAAACAATTCTATTCAAGCATCATAGATCCCATCTTGGTCTTCTTCGCTCTTTCGCATCCATAAAGACACTTGAGATGCATAAAGTATAGACACTTCAGATTATAAGTCAGTAGAAGACTTCAGTGTAGGAATGAAATGAAGTGTTATCGATTCCATCTATTTGTCAGACGACGAGTGAGTAGCTTAGGTGGGGAAGGAAGTAGTTCTTATAAAAAAATTTACTAATATTTAAAGACTTATTTACAGATTACTTTAAGGTAGCTCCTTCATACAATCTCTCTTCTCAATTACTTGTACATCTCTCTTAAAATGACATATTAAGCACTGCCATCTGGTGGCCACTCATTTTTTAAGTAATATTACAGCTTGAGATGCTAACTGAAGGTATGATCTAATATTCTATTAGAAAGGTTGTGTGTATAGCGAACATATTTGATTGTTTTAATCTAGCATTAGCTGTGTTCAGATGGGAGAAATTTTATTCCCATCGTTTCTCGATATATTTTGTTTCTTTTACATCGCATTTTTTTAATTTCTTCTCTTTCCATTATGCTTCTAATTTTTTCCTTGTTTCTTAATGTTTTTTATTGCTCTTATTAGACACGTTTTTCTAATTTCTTAAAAATCTCTTCTAATTTGAGCAATTGTGTTTATTTACTTATGCTAAAAAATTTATATCAGTTTACTTAGTTTTTATTGATTTAGTTATGAGTACATATTTTCCCGTGACAACACCTTAACTTCTTACGATTTCACCTGACGTTCCTGAAATTTAACCAAAAACTGTATAGTTAAAATGTGCTTATTAATCATTTCTGTCTAGAGTATCTTCTGTTTCCTGAGCCCACATTATGATATTCTTGTATTGTTCTTATCTCGTGAGGTCATTAAAAACAAATATATTACTTTTCAATTCCTTTATTAGAGATGTCAAAGAAGTAAAAGCTTGAAGCCTGGGGTACAGGGTGGTCTTTTTAAGTGACAGGGCTTAGAGCGCCCTGTAGCACGATCTAATAGCCGAAATGACACCAAACTCGGTATTTAGACTAATCAAAACATGAGGAAAAGGATTCAGTGAAACAAATTTTAGTTCTAAAAATGGCTGTTAAGTCATTTTGTGGCCCTTTACAATATGTAAAATGTGAGAAAAGAAAAAATACTAACACATACAATCGTGCAGTTAAATTATTAATGTTTAATTACTACATTAACTTCCTCGGTGAGGAATTAGACCACATTCAATGTGAGCACCGTTCTCAGAAATAATACCGTGTATTCTGTGCACAACGTTCTCCACAGCCGTGCGTAACATATCACGAGGAATAAAACATGGAGTCATAAGTCGCAGTCTTCCAATTGCATGGCCACCTCGTTTGCCTGACCACACGCACTGCGATTTTTGGCTCTGGGGTTATTTGAAATCTCGAGTTTATATTGGTGGAGTATCAAATTTGTCTGTTCTAAAGGACAACATAACGAAGACAGTGCGGAATATTCCTCGTGATATGTTACGTACGGCTGTGGAGAACGTTGTGCACAGAATACACGGTATTATTTCTGAGAACGGTGCTCACATTGAATGTGGTCTAATTCCTCACCGAAGAAATTAACGTAGTAAATAAACATTAATAATTTAACTGTACGATTGTATGTGTTAGTATTGTTTCTTTTCTCACATTTTATACATTGTAAAGCTCTATAAAATGCTCTTGTGGCGATTTTTTGAACTAAAATTTTTTCACGGAATCCTTTTCCCCATGTTTTGATTAGTCTAAATACCGAGTTTAGTGTCATTTCGGCTATAAGATCGCGCTACAGGGCGCTCTAAACACTGTCACTTCAAAAAATATCACCCTGTATAACTTTTCTTGTACTATGTTTTTAATTTTAGCTAGAAATGATATGCAATAAAATAAACACGCCGGTCTTGTTTGCGTTTAACTTTATGAATTTCTGAAATAATTGTACATTTTATTTTAGCATATAATGAAAATGTTTTTGATTGATGGCATGTTGAAAGAAAATTAGTAGTATACTTAGAGATATTCATTAAAATTTATCATTAATTAACAAACAAGCACATTAAATAATGACTGTGTAAGAGAGTGCAGAATATAACGTTATACAGCCGAATGTTTAGCGCTCTTGCATTCGGCTTAACAGAGCTCAAATCCCGCCTTTGCTTTGGATGTTTGTAGTGATTCGGAAAACCAAATCTATATTTAAAAACCATTTTAAATCCTATGATACCTTGTAAATTCAAACTCTACTAGTAACTCCTTCTGATAAAGGCATGCACATTTTCATCAATCTACATACTGATAAGATTTATACTAATAAGCACCCTTATATCGCTTCTTATTATCGCAAGTTCAATTCAAATGAAAGGATAATCTTACTCTTATCTGCCAATGAAAATGAGTCCGTCACTGCTGAAAATAGAAGATTTATCAACATGCGTATTTCATAAACATAATTCACATACAATAATAATTGTTAAAACAGAAGAACACTCTACTCGTTAAAAAATGCAAAGTAAATTTGCTTATAATTAAAATTCTATATCTCAGTAGAAAGTCCTCAAAAGTAACCTTATCTTAATTAAACATTGCAGTTTGACAGATATTAAAAAATTTCATTGAGATATCAATTCGATATAAAATAAAAATTGCGAAACAGAAAAGGGTATCACCTAGGGTACTTCTTTCTGCTTTAGTCTCTTTTTTCTGACTTTTTATTTTAAGCAATATGTAGTCTGTACAAATATCATAATAATGTTTTTATTAAAAATTTCTGATTATTGTTCAGATATATTTTTCACACATTTTTGAAAATATGCAGTTTTTACACACAAATATTTGGTAAAATTGAAGAAAAAGATCCAATTTTTTTCGAAACTTTTCGTTACTGAGAACTGGCGTAGATATTAGATTTTGATTAGAGACCCATAATGGCCGCCAATCGAATCTTTGAAAAGGATAACAACCATATAAGAAATCGGAGGTTTCCCCGATTTCTAATTTATAGCTGTCACTTTTAAATCGTTAAAGCTAAAAGTGTATAATTATATAGTAAATTTATTAAGAATTGATTACAGTTTTCTTTTTGAAAATATTTGAAAATGAAAATGGAAAGAAATAGGAGGAAATAAATTAGCAGAAATGGTGGGAAATATAAAAAGTGGAATTTATAAACTTAATGAAAAAAACATTTAATAAACTCCACTAAAAATAAATGAAATGGGAATCGGAAAATGAATTTTTGTAATTAGATATATGTTTAATAAAATAATTTTGATAAATTCAATTATTTTCGATAGAATTTACAAGTCATTATAGAACATAAAAGTACAAATTCTCGAATTTCATTTAAAGATTTTATACAATATTATCCCGACGAATATTTACATTGAAAAATGTAATTTAGGAGAGAAAATAAATTGTATTATACAATTCCTGAAATTAAAGAATTTCATTGATAACTATAGTAAATAAATAGAAGAAATCTAAAATAAATATTAAAAAATTGTAGTAAATGGATAAAATAAAATAAAAATGGAAAGATTTTATAGAAATGAATATTAAAAAATTTGGAGAATAGAATAAACCAATACTTCCTTTCACAATTGAAAATTTAAATGCAATTCTATTCCTGCAGAAAATAATTAGAATAAAATTCTTACCTTCAGTTGTCTTTACTAATTGGATCATAATTCTTACGAAAAAAATATTTGATAAGTTCCGATTATTAAAAAAATAAATATTTTAAAAAAACTTTTTTCGTGTAAAAAAAGTTTAGAAATCTTCTTGCTGATAGTTGATAAATTTTGAATGCCGAACCAATCAATCACTTAACTTTATAATTAGGTATTTGATTATCTGGTAATAATTTTCTCTATGGGAACAAAATAGCTTTTTACATCTTGTTAAGATAATTAATTTTTAAAAATTTCAAAATTCACCAAAATTTTTGATTAACAAACTTTATTAACTTCGAATTTTCCAAGTTAAAGTCTCTTCATGGTAAAAGGAATTTCATAAATTTAAACTTGATAATAAAATTTAAACTTGATAATAAATTTAAACTTGATATCAACAAAATTTTCAAAAAATCTTATAAGTTTATAAAAAAATTCAGAAAAATGTTTAATATTTTAAATCGTGAAATATAGAGTAAAATGTATATGAAATTAGAAAGTGTGCACTTTCTGCATTTAAAGCTTACAAGAAACAACGCTTGGAAACATGTATTTCACTTAACTCATTCACGAAAACACTTAAATCAAAGCCTATTATTCTTCATCTAGCAAAAATGATTTTTTTTGGTATAACTCTCGCTTTTATCTGAAATAGATTATTGTGTCATACAAATAGTTTTAGATATATTTACTAATAAAATGATTTAGAGTTTTTCAAAGTGTAATAAAAATTTTCCTCAATTTTTAGATCCATTGAAATCCTTCTCTGAATATTTCAGAAATTGTAGCGTATACTATTCTAAAAAAAGCATATTTTGAAAATCACATTTTGCCAAATGAAAAATATTTCAATTTTATTTCATTTAGAATTTAAAAAATAATGAAATAAAATTTTATAATTTCTTTTGCATTTTGAGACCATTTCAATAAACGAACTCTCAAAGTTGCTCATTAAAATAAACTTTTGAAATTACGAATAAAATAAAATGAGAGTTCAAACTATATCCATATTATTATGAAATTTAAAAAATTGAGTTTATGCAATTTGAATATTAATAACATTTCAAACTATTATTTTTTAATTAAACCCGAAGAGGTAAAATATATATATAACTTATTTTTATCTCCAATTAGAATTTTTCTCGAAAGCAATTTTGTAAAAAAATCAAGTCTTAACTGAAAACTTATTGATTTGGCATGGTGTCTTTTTTCTTTCCTTCCTGAAAAAATTTGTTTCCGAGAACAAATTTTTGTATGAAAGTACTGAATGTGTGCTCTTACCTTTGCGCTCTTCACTGCGTCTCCAGCATTTTGCCATGGTGGACAGTCAGCGCCCTCCATCGATTGCCATCACAAATGTTGTCCCATCCTGGAAAAACGCATTCATTTAGTTTAAAATATTTAATTCGTTGCAATAGATATCCAGCATGGAAACAAAAAATTTGGTAGTCATAGATATTTTTATTTAACTTTTTACTCTGGCCATCAAAACAAAAGAAAATTTTATTTCAGAGACAATATGCTGTTTAAATTTGAATTGATATTACAAGATTGCAATCTTGTTCAAGATGGTGAGAAAATGAATCTGTAGTTAATATCTACTGGATGTCGAGAATAAAACTTTTGCTGCCTCCAAGCAAAAACGAAGTTTATTAGATAAAAGTAAGGTACTATATCAAGCCCATTATATCTGAAACCCGACATGTTTAGTACGCAGTAGGAAATATAGATTAAAGACAGGACAATTAGAAATCCGTCCAATTTAGTGGAGGGAAAATCCCGGACACTGCGCAATGTATGAGCACTCATGCGCGTATTCCATCAAAAATCGCACTGGTGCATTTTTCATGGAAATTAGATTTGACAGTCTTGAAAAATTTCAATAAATGTTTAAACACTTTATGCTTCGAGAATGCTTTACAATTCTAATAAATACAGCTTTAATATTTTAAACTCTGAAAAAATATAATTGATTTCTTAGTAATATATGTGAAAACTAGGTATTGATCGTTTAAACAAAGTCTCTTTTCCAATTAGATTTGTTTTGGTTTGTCGCTCAACGGTCTTTTTTTTTTTTGTACACTAGGGCTAATTAGACAGGGACCTATGGTTTAAAGTGCATTCCGAACGACAGACATCCAAGCTCAAAGTAGGATTCAAACCAACGAACTGTTGAACAGAAGTCAAGAGTATGTCTTATCCAATGAGGACAGTGAAATGTAAATCATAAGATTCCATAGTTGGTTTTGTTAGCCAATGAAAAAATAGCAATACTGCGTACGTTAATGAGGAATTTAAAAATAAAAGAAAAATGTACAAGAGATGACAAATAAAATGAAAAAATTCCTTCTAGACAATATTTATAAGAAGTGCTCCCTTTTTCAAATTTATGGGCTTTACGTATAACATTCTGATATGTTGGATTCCATAGTAAGATACTGAAAACCGTCTCGATGGATGTTAAGATAATTTTCACTTTTCACAAGATCCGGCAAATTGTTTTCTTATATAATTTGTATCAAAGCAAATTTCTCCTCTCATCGCATATCTTTCAACTTTCAACAATTCATCGAATAATTCTTTTGAAAGTCACATTTAGTGTGATTCTATTCTTACAAACTTTTTCAAGCAAACATAAGTTTATGGGACTTATAGCAGAAAATAATTAGATTTTAAAATTATTTTTTTATCGATTTATTTCCATCATAAGCAGTCAAACTGGACTCACCTTAATCTTTAATTAGCAAATTTTCATAGCGAATAATTGATTTTTTTTTATTATGTATTCATTATTTACTACCATAAGATGGCTACGTTTTAAAAATTTCCCATTTGCACGTTAAAGACAAACTTCGGTATTAATGTGAATCAGTATTTATTCGATGGAATAATACATGGTTAAGCAGTCTCCAATATAAATGTTTCAAAGCTATGCTGATAATCAATTAGCCGAGAGTTTAAAATATTTTATTGAATGTCGTACAGCATGCCGTTGAACAAACTTACCCATTTATTGAACAGCAATGAGAAGGAGTGGCAACAGTTGAAGTGAGGATTTTTTATTATTCAATGAGAAGAGGGAGTGAAGACATTGCTTAGGTTGAAAAAAATCAATCGAACCATGTGGAGAAAATATCGAGATTATCAATCTTATGAGTTTCATTAGCACGTATTTTAAGCACCAATCGTTATTTTTTTATGATTTCTGTGATAACAAATTGGGATAAAAATATTCAATTAATTGTGTCGTTCTCATAATTCTTTAAGAAGATACGCAGACATTTACTTTAAGAATTCATATAATGTACCCAAATCACTAAGAAAATATGTTCTCAATTAAATTCTCTGAATCATGTTTTTGACCCACTTACAAAATGACACCTTTCTTGCTATTCATTTCAATCACGTGATGCTGACGAACAACTTAAAATTGTAATTGAGTTTAGATTAAACGCTGTGTTACGTTGAAAGATAACAAAAATCAATCATGAACAGTTTAAAAATCAATTAAAAACACAAAAATTTTTAAAAATGGATAATTTGTGATGTATTTGGCAACATGTATCAAAAAGGGTTCTACGTAATTAGTACATCGTATTCAATACTCTAATGGAAGGCAAAAGTCATCTCGAAGTGTATAGACATTGTTACTAATTTTTTCACTTTTAATTAATTGGATTAGAATGAATATTTTTCCAAGAGTTTCATGGGAAGGGCACTGTCTTCTGCCGCGGAAGGGTTGTTGATGTTGTTGTTGTCGTGTGCCAGCTAGGCTGGCAATATGGGGTGCGCTGCTCCACTTTTCCAACTGAACCCTATTTGGTGTGGAGTCCGACTTCTTCAGTACACACATGCCATAGGGACCCGTTTATAGGGTAGGCAATCATTCACACCTCATTCATACAAGGAAAGGACAAAGACAGGATAGATAGAGAGATAGTACATCCATGCCCGAACCGGGATTCGAACCCAGGACCTCCCTACCCGTAGTCAGGGACTCTGACCACTAGACAGGGCGGGCGGCAGGGTTGTTGATAACTGGTTCATATTCGTCACTTTTATAATATGATGCGGCGTGTCGTCTTATGTACCTATCAGTGGCTCTGATAGTTGTGCATAAGATATTACAATAGGTAAAAAAATAAGCTTACATTATTTGCATATATTATGCTGGTTATCATTCTCCCTTTTGAGAATTCCATAATTGATTGGTTAAAAAAAACTAAAATAAGAATTTGGAGGCTCCTGATTTATGAAGGCTGTGTCTTAAGGAGAGAGAAAGTTCTTATCTGCGTGGGTGTGTGCTCCTGTGAAAGGACGCCGCAGGGTGGAGCCAGAGAGAGAAAAGGGCGTTGCCACTTTGATCTCGATAAATACTGGTTACAAAGATTCGTTAATTATTTAAAGACCCTTCTGCCGCTCTCCCCGTGCTCCGGGTCGCGTGATCGGGGGAGATGCAAAGCGAAACAACACAGAGAGCGCGCTCTTCCTCCTCTCAGATGCTCCGAAGTAATTGTTATTGGCGGAATTTTTTTTTTTCAAGAAAAGTATTGCACAGGTTTTCTCTTCTTTGTCATGATGCCAAATAATGGTAAAAGACTAATGTTACCTAAAGGCGTCGTCTTCTATATCAAAGCCCACAAAATAATGATGCTCCATTCTGAGACGACATGATTATGGCGAGAATACCGAAACTACTTTCTAAATATTTAATTATTGGGAAGAGGAGATTGTTAACGCATTTTAAATACGAATTTATTATTGCATTCTTAAGCGTCTGTCATTTTTCTTTAGAAAATGAAGTATCAACTAAATCTTGTAAATGGTTTATCACTTTGTTGAAGAATGGGTTATTCAACTGATATATTACATGCTCAAGCCGCCCAACTTGTCTAGTGGTCAGCATGCCTGACTACGGATAAGGAGGTCCTGCGTTTGAATCCCGGTTCAGACATGGATGTACTTTCTTTCTGTCTATCCTGCCTTTATCCTTTCCTTGTTTGAAAGTGTTGTGATTGAGTGCCTACCCTATAAACGGGTCCCTATGGCATGTGTGTACTGAGGAAGTCGGATTCCACACCTAATATGGTTCAGCTGGAAAAGTGAAGCAGCGCACCCCATATTGCCAGCCTAGCTGGTACACGACAACAACAACAATATTACATGCTCATATTTTTCTATAAATGAATCAATTTAACTTGCTTCATGGATTTTTTCTCATAATATTCTTTTAACATCTGGAAGGGAAAAGTGGCTGTTACCTAGTGGGTTGGGACATCGTTCTTATGATCGTGAGTTCGAATCCCAGCTCAACCGAAGATCCGCTGTGTTCGCTAAAGGGGCACCCGTCGTGGTCGCAATGTCCACCAAGTGAAATGATACATCTGTGTGTGGCAGATTAAGTATTGTGGTGTCTTCTGCTTCTCGATGACGAAGACTACCGCCTGGCTGCTTTCATCTCACTGAGTCCAACTGAGGGAACCTTACGGGTGCAACAACATCTGGCAGGGAAAGGATTTCAAGTACCTCTTCCAGAACAAATAAATAAATCATTTTTGATAACATCTGAGTTTTTGTACTCTTTCAATGCTTGCATACAAATCAATGCAAACTCTCACAATATGTCTGCGCTTTTGTATTAACGAAACACTCTTTCATTTTGAAAATATCAAACTTCAAATGCTCTCACCATCGACAAGGCTGCAAAGCTAAAAATTATTCACCTTATAAACTTTCTCCTTGAATATAGAGACTTAATAATTCCAGAGGAATAGGAGGATAATGATGCCCGTGACGGTGATAGACTTCACCTGGAAGAAGATGAGCCGTAAAATCCGCATACTCCATCTCTCTCATGTTCTACATTTAGGATTTCCCTCTCTACCTGTAACATTTCGCCTGTTTTTCATCTTCTTGAATATAGTTCATTATTATTTGTTTGCTATTTTCTCACCATCATTCCAGCGATCTCACTTAATTACTTAATCACAATTATTGTCATCATGTTGTATTGACCTATTTTAATGCATTATGTATTACATAATGCATTGCATATCTAAACTTTTTGTATATATAGCTTAGAATTACATATGACCTAACTAACTTTGAGCCGATACACCCAACTGTTAAATCCATACTAAATGCATTAATTAGTCATTAATCATTATCACCTCATTAATTTGCAGTAAGTGCAGGTATATGTATTCAATTCTGTTTTATTTTTTTTAATTTCCTTCTGTTTTTCCATTTATTTTCTTTATTTCTTATATGCATGCAATTTGATTTGTATTTCATATGCCTGTCTTACCACATCCTGCCATGTATTTTGTCTGATACCTATTTTGAATGCTTCTTACGTGTCCACGTGTTAACTCTCCATTGCAACCCAATTTTTTTGTTAAATAGTGTACTTTACAAACCCTCTTTACTATGTAAAAGTAATAATTTCTAGGGTCTCCATATGTTTGCAAGCATAATTGTACTGTCTTGTATGTATTGCGTTCCGTTTTCTTTTCTCTCCAGCGGGTCCATCAAATCTGGTAAAACCCTTTCAGGGTTAGGTACAGGGATCTCTGCTGGTGTTTACTTTATCAAGCCCGGAATCTTCATTTCTGAAGGAGCGATTCACTTCCGCTATAAGCTAACACGGCGGATATTCGGTTAGGTTGGTATAAAACCCGCGATTTACTGGTTGCGAAGATGGCATTTTTCTAAGAAATTTCTTGCAAAAGCATTTGAAAAGCATTTCTTGCCAGGGGGAGAGGCAAACATAGCGCCTTTCTCTGGCATCTCAGCAGCTTCACCTATACATTTCATATGCATAGGAAATTATGATTCAAGTGAATACTTAAATAAGCACGGCTTTTCCAAATTCTTTATCAAATTCAAATGCTCTCATGCACAAAATAATATTCAAAACATCACAATGCAACATTTTTATCAAATTAAATTGAGCATTTCATTCTACACTAATATTTAGAGTTTATCTTAAAATAAATTTAATTGCTATTAATTACTACGTCTCCAATAGTACATAACAAATACACTGAAAATTTTAACACTAAGCCAAATTTTAAATTTATACAGAGTATTTACATTGCACAATATATATCATGATATAGTTTTAAATACATATAATATCAATTATTATTTAGTTATTTTTTTGAAATGCTCGATGTATATATTTGTGTTTTTATTAATTACTTTAACATAGGAAAAGTAATGTATTTAAAAAAAATTATGCTTAAATCTAAAAAAATTTTCCTGGAATACAATGTAGAACTAAAAATAGCCATTGTTACTTATTTAGATGAAGAAGAATTTTTTTTATTTAACCCTTCACTGTGAAATAATTTGACAAACCATCTCTAAAGAATTATGCATAAGTTGAAGAAAAACATATTTTTGTTATATTTTAAGTTACTTTTAACTCAAATTATTTTTTTTATCAATCATTGTAAGTTTAATTTACTCAGTTTAATATAGTTGTTCTAAAAATCAAAGCTTCTGCTGCCAAATATTTGTTTCTCAAAATCCTTAAGCTCTAGTTTTAAGCAGTTTTGACAGCAAGAAATTTTTTCTAAGTATGAATACAAAAATATCTATTACACATTTTTAGTGATTTAATTACTGACTTATTAGATAATGCGCTATAGGTCTTTTACACATTTTTATACTTTAAACTATTAACCAAAAGCGGGAGAAGTCAAAATAGGGGATATTAGTAGTTCAGTATGAAATATGGTTCACAATTTTATTAACGAAATTGAAACGAAAATCATAAATTTAGGAACTTTTGTCTGTGAGGTAGAATTTCAGGTAAGGATTGAAAAAAATGAATTCCTTCTTTAGAAGTAAATTGAAGAGATATTATTTTAATTTTAACAGATTTGTTGTTCTAATTTCCCTATTTCTAAATGCAGCTTATTTCGTGATGAAAATTTATGTTTATCACAAATTGAATACTTCTCGATTTAGAGATACAATACACTAGAGATCATAATGGTGACATTTATCCTGTTGAAGCTGCTGTCTTTTACCACCACACAATGTAAGATTGTGCGATTCAACATTTGAATTGAAGTATCGCATGACGAAAAACAGTTATCATCTGATAAGCAATGTCTTCATGAGTCCAGGTACAAAGTGCGCCCATCTTTGAACAGCGGCAAATCTGCAAGGTAAGTAAATCGTCGGATAAAGAGCTTTCTATGTATTAAATCATTACGTACACCAATTTTCTAGATCTGCTGAAGTTCGAACTTTTCTTGAAATAGCATAAAAGTGCTCTTGCAGCTATAAAACTCTTCTGTCTAGAAAAGACCTCGAAAATTGCATTCCAAATCATACAGGTCTTACATGTATCGGTAAGAGCTTGCTCCGTTTTAATTTTTCTTAATGCTGATAAAGAAAACTTGTTATGAGAAATTCAAAAATTGAATACGCAATTTTATAACAGTTCTCTCGAGCTGTATGTCAAATATATTATCAAATTTTCCAAAGTCATCAGAATTGCTTATCGAAAAATAAAACCTTTGTTGGTACCCCTTTCAATTGGGTAAAAATTTTTGAAATGTGATTAACATTGCAAATTTATGATAAGAAATGAAAACAAAGAAGGATAAATACTATGAACACCTTTCTCTTATTTTTTTATTTTATTTTTACATATGATAAGCATACAAGTATCAAAATCTATGGAGAAGAAGACATCATTAAATCAATAAAACTATCTAGAATGAAATGGGCAGGCCACCTCATGAGAATGAACACAGAGAGAACAGGAATAAAGGTCTTCAACACCACCCCTTTCTGTAGTAGACCAAGAGGAAGACCCAAAAAGAGATGGAAGGACTGCCTGGAAGAAGACTTCAACATACTTAAAGTCAAGAACTGGAGATCGATTTCTAGAAAAGGGGTGGAATGGCAGAGACTTCTGAAGAAGGCCAAGGCCCACAAGGGCTGTCGTGCTAATGCTGATGATGATGATACAAATATATCATTTCAATTGACAACTGTTTGGATCTCAGTATTTGCACAGGATGTTTACAAAGATATAAATCTGTTGCACCAAAGAACATTTTTGCAACTAAAGAATTTGCAATTTAAATGTACTCTCAGCTTAAAACCCTCCACTGTACATTAGATTCAAACAGCTAGTTCTCTAGTCCGTGTCCTACTTGGGCCTGATTAATCATTTCAAGGTTTTCCCGACTGGGCTTGATTGACACCGTGAATTATTTGAGAAACATTGTGACTGAGAAGAATTTAAGCACTTAACTGATTTTCCGGTCACATGCATTCTTCAAAGAGTAAGTCCTTCGTACGTGAACTGTAACCGGGATTCTACTGAGCAATGCCTGTGGGAACATTTCAGGAAACTTGGTGTACAATCAGTTAAAAATAATTTCAAATATACCAGATTTCCCTTTCCATTGAATTTAAATGATAAGAAGAATTATTTTGGGAATTGACAAGAGATTGACTCATTTTCACAAATCCCTAAAGAATTCTTGTTATATACAGAATCTTTTGGTTTATACAAAAACAATAGAATGCAATGTAAGCGCTGTGATGCAGTTTCCAAAGATTTATCGATGAAGTAATTCGCGTGATCCCCTTTGCTTTCGTGGATGATTGCTTCTCAGCCGCGCAAAGAGCTCTTTTTGTAACATATAAATCCTTACTCTTTCAACCACAATTTTCTGCCCTAGAATTTTTATGTTTTCTATGTCAGAATTCTTTGAGTTGAATCTTTTACACAATTTTTTGATAGTATTTTAAATTTTACAAATGCATAAACAATAGCGTAATTAATTATTTTGCAGTTTCAATATTTTTAAAGATATCAAATATCGCAAACATTATTATCAATTTTTGGTAGGTTTCAAAAGCAAAAAAAAAAAAATGTAATATAAATAAAATCTTGCAAAATCCTTCAGAGGAAGGAAGTAGCACAATGTGTTTTTTCAAATGCTCTTACAAAGGTACCCTTTCTCTGACATTCGATTTCAAAATACGTTTTGCTGATGAATTTGTTGTCGGTAGTTCAATTGAGCAGTGATACAATAATTTTTATTTTAGTGAAAACTGGTAAAAAAATCAAAGAGAGTAATCTTCTCAGACCGCGAATTATTGGCAGCTGTAAATATATATATATATATATATATATATATATATATATATATATATATATATATATATATATATATATATATATATATATATATATATATATATATATGAAACATAAATAACACTTAAAAAAGCCCATCCCATTGTAAATAGAATAATTTTCGAGAGTAATTCAGACTGTACCTACGCAATTTAGAAGGCTGAAATTTTGAAGAAATCATGAATTAATTTATTGCTTACTCATTTTATAGTTAGTTTTTGATTTTACAGTTTAATATAGTTTTCGGAACCCTTGGAAACGAATTCAGGAACTAAAGGTTATATTTTGTGAAAAATATTTTAAATGTTTTTATGATTTCATGTATTTTTTCTTTCTAAAATTATCATTTAATTAAATAAATCATAGGCATAATCATAATTTACCCGAAATACTTTTAAAAATTGGAGAATAGATATGTATTAAGAAAACGCCTCTGTTTCATCATAAAATCTTCGAAACAATTTAATATTTTTATAATGCCTACGACAAATCAATTAATAAAAATGAAATCAAAATGATTAAAGTAATAACTTTTTCGATATCATTGATGAATGCAGTAACATCCTTGGAATATTAACACATTTCTCAGACGCAGTCACAAGAAGAATTGAGTTCGATGTTCAAAATGTTTTGTTTTTGTTGTCAGGACAACATTTCCGTGTTGCATTCAAAACATCACATGATAATCTGTTGAAAATTGTGTTTCGTTTGAATAAGTTTTTCCAAATAAATCAATTTTTACTTTGATAGCGTTTCACGTAAAGGCCGAGAATTTCAGAGATAATAGAAAATATTCCTTAAAATTACCATAATGATTAGTAGCTCGTTGTTTTCCTGATTACCCGTTTAATTATATCAATGCTCATTACTATCACAAACACATTTACATAAATATGAGAAATAATAGCCGATATTTCAATTATTTTCTTCTGTCGGAAGCCTCTCATCTTCAGTTCTCAATCTCTTTTCTTTTTTACACACACAAACACACACAGATATATATATATATATATATATATATATATATATATATATATATATATATATATATATATATATATATATATATACACATATATGTATGCAATACACGTTTCTGGTCATTAAAATTACAAAATGGAATGATGTTGCGAACGTCAAAATCACAAGAAGTGAAGGAGGAGATGTTGGAATGATTAACCTTTTTGTGCATTTGAACAAGAAAAAAGAACAAACAGGACCTGAAGCATTCTATAAAAGAAAATTTCTGCATTAAATAGTCTTTCGGTAGTCGCTTTGAGTGAATTGGTGTTTTCTCAGAATGTCATATTATGCCACTATATTAAAAGAAATGCGTACCAGTCAGTGTCAGAATTCACTAAAAATAAGATCAAATAACCCCTGATTATACCGCATTCAGACAGATGGTGACACTAGTGTTCCAAATTACAAAGCTGGGAACAGGAGTGACTGAATGTCATCTTTTGAAGCAAGTCTCGTTTCGTTTTAATGAATTATAAATTTACATCTGCTTTCGTATTTCGATTTCTTCACCTTTTAATACAACAGACACTGTAATACATTAAATCCTTACCATTAAATTACGCTTTCTTGAAAATGAGTTGCAAAATTTAATTAAAATACTTAAAAATCTACTTCACAATTAAATCTTACAACTTTTATCGGTCGCATCACAGCTCACTGCGTTTAACTTTAAATTAAATAAAAAGAAACTAATTTTAACTGTTAACATAAAAAAGCAAACAAACATAAGCATCGAAATGTCTTTCAATACCGTCACAAAATTCCGTTGTAGAATGTACAGCTACAAAAAATAAACACGCCAAAATTTGTTCCAACCTCCGAGAAATTTCTTAGGTTTTATTACCTGAGAAATTTCTCAGAGGTTGTTTTTAATGTGCTCGCTACTGCTAATTTGAATGTCGTTGCATTTACCTTTGTTATAGTGAAATTGCTTTAGCAAAACGATAATTGCTCAGTGGTTGTTCTAAGAAAATTGGAAGGAATTATAAAAACACCCATTGACACAATTTTAATGCAGTTCGGGCATGGATGTTACTATCTCTCTGTGTTTCTTTGTCCTTTCTTGTGTGTTGATGTATGAATGTGGCCCGCCCTATAAACGGGTCTGTGGTGGTATGACGTGGGTAATGCTACTCGCCTCCGTGATTTGGTTCACAGGTGCCCGCTGGGTAACGACAAATGAGTAGCAGTTTCCGGCCTTGTTGTGGCGAAGGGTTAGTCACCCAAGTGCCCGCCGTTATTAAAAAAAAAAAAAAAAAAAAAAAAAAACAATTTTAATACAAGATGGGACTCATACACACATTGCCTTCCTAGTACAGGAAAATTGTACAGAATGCCATGCCAAAAATTCGATAAATTGAATTTTTGAATTGAATTCTGGTTAAACTTTCAGAAAATCATGATAAAATTTACCAACGTTTTACAATCTTCCCACAGCACATAGGGACCAGCTTCGTTTTTCCGGATGACAGCCATGTTGAACATGCAATATAACATAATATGATTTAAAGGAAAAGATATAAAGTTCACTGCATTTTTTTATTGCAGCTTACTCTTTAAAGCGCTAATATTAGTCAAATTGTCAAACATATTCAACTCAATTTTTTATAGCTATTTTATTGTTCAAGTCATAATTAACAGTTTGATTCCAATAAATTTTTATTTTAAAAAAATCATTCACTATACTAAAAATTGAATTAACTCATGTGCCCGATTTGTTACATTTTACTAATTATTTTTTAAATTTCTATCCTAACTAGTATTTTTAGCAGTAAACTCAATATAAATTTGATTCTGAAGACCTTTTCGGAACGGATATTTTGGTAGTATGTCCTTTTCATTAAATTTATAGTTACAAAAATCTTATCAATAAGATTTAAGAAAAAAATAATTGTATTTCTTATTTAATTGTTTACATTTTAATTATTCCCTAATTATTCCTTTTTTACTTTGTTGTTGACAGTATTTTGGAATTTTAGATATACAATAAAATATTCATACTATCATTTATAAACATGGTTTGAATATAATAATTATAACTCATTTTTATTATTTCCTTTCATTTTTGTTTTATAAATTTTAATGCTATAATTAAATCCTGTACTCATTCTTTTTTAACTGTAACTTCAATGATAAAATAGTTTTTAATTAAGTGACACCCTTCTCTTTTTGTTACGATATAAGTTAAACTACAGAATTCTCTTATGTCAAAGAATCCCAGTAAGATAATTTTTAAGTTTTAACTCCATTTCCAATGCTCATAAACTGCTTTTAATTTTAGTATTTTTTTCCTATTTTTAATTTTTATCTATCAATTATTTTTTTAAATGCTTAGCTATTTTTCAAATAATTTACGTCAAAGTCACATATGTAATATATTTATTTTCTTTTGAAAAACTTTTTAGTTGTTTTTCGTTTGCTTTTAAATTATGTCAGCTTTTTTAATTTTTTAACCCGTTGGAAGTACACTCATGTCCCTAAACTAAAGATAATTCAGAATCACACAGAAATTGAACTCTAAAATAAAAATTTCACATGTGTAGAATTATCACACACATTTTGAAGAATAATATGCAAATTACAAGAAACCACCAGAGGGCGCCGGTAGTACGTCACAATGACGAGAGTGTAAGAGAGGGGTATATAAGGAATGATTGCAAAGAAGTAAATTTGGTCACAAGTGTTTTAAAAGACTTTCAGTGCAATAACCGCATAGTTATGGCACAAAGGAAGCATTTGGATGATGTTTTACGTGGTAAAATTATCGGCCGTCTGAAATGTGGACGTACCCAGTTGGAAGTATCCCAGAAACTTGGAATCGCCCAGAGTGTCATCTCCAGGCTTTGGCAATGGTTACAAGATGATGGTAATGTGATTAGACATTGCAGCACAGGTTGACCCCGAGTTACAACACAGAATGAGGCAATTACTTCCAAAAGAAGCAGACGGAGCACAGCATCAGAGCTATCTCGTCAGCTCTCTTCAGCTACCGTTACGACAGTTTTAAGGCAGACAGTGTACGAAAGCTTAGGGCACATAGGTCTATATGCTTGTAGGCTTGTCAGATATGTTCCACTTACCACAACTCACTGCCAGTTGCGGTTAGCCTGGAGTAGAGAGTATGCATTGTGGTCACCGCAACAGGGGTCTTGTGTGAAGTTTTCCGACGAGTCCAGATTTAGCTTTCAGTTTGTTTCTCGCCGGACTTTTATATGGAGAGGGCCACACAGGTACCCGTTACTACCAAGAGAACATAATTGAACGACACCATTACGGTGATGCAGGATTGATTGCTTAGGGAGGAATTATTCTCGGCTCTAGAACTAACCTGCATGTTCAGAATGTAACTATGACAGGCCACGTCTATCGGTATGTCATTCTGGAACAGCATGTACGTTTGCTTCGGTTCACCATGGGTGCAGAATTTCTGTTTATGGATGACAACGCCCGTCCTCACCGTGCAAACATTGTAGACGAGTGCCTTCATTCGGAAGATATCACCCGTATATAGAGGCCAGCATACTCACTGGACTTGAATCCAATAGAGCATGTGTGGGATATGCTTGGTCAACGAATTGCAGTCCGTCAATCCCTTCCCACATATCTACTGGAACTTCGGAGAGCATTGCTTGATGAGTGGTGTAATATTCCCCAAGATCGGATCGATAGTTTAATACACAGCATGCCTAGGCGTTGTATGGCCTGTATTGCATCATCTAGAGGAGCATACTATGTATTAACCATCATACCAACCATGTTATATTGGTTTTTGTAAATAAGTTCTTTTTTAAATTTGCTCCAGGGAGTGAAAATTGCAATTATTATTAATGATGTGAAACATATAGCATCGTTTTTGCTCTTTACCTTTTGTTTAATAAATAAACTTTACAAATAAGTCACATTTGTTTCGCTCCTGTCTCTTTCTTTACCTGAACTTGCATTATCCTTAATTTATGGACACGAGTGTAATTTATTTGAGCATTGTTTATTCAGTCGAACTTTTACACAAATCAATTTGAAACCAAATAAACTGGGTATGTAAGCACCGAATGTTACTAAACCAAATTTTTATATGGTTTTGGAGTGTAGTGACTTAATTATGACTTAGGATTTCACCTTAGAACCATAAAATGTATCACAATATCATGATTCTGCCGCCATCAAACTTTGCATTTGCCGCATTTCAGAAGCTCTCATCCGCAGAACCCATAAGTATCCATCTGAGCACCAGCTTGTAAAACGAGATTCATCACTTGAAAGAACGCGTCCAAATGAGAACAGTCCAAATGAGCTGAATTTTGCACTACTACAATCTGCGTTTCACATTGTAAATGATGTTCGGCTTGTGCATAGTTGCACGACCATAAAATCCCAGACTCTTTTCAAACTGTTGACGCTTGTTGCTGAGTAGGCGTCAAAAATTAAAATATTACTGCCTGAGATTTTAACCAACGAAAACTTAGGATTTTATTCCGCTATCATTTTCAGAATTCTTCGGCTCCATTCAATAATTGTTTGCAGTTTTTTGTTTACACCATAGGTTCCCAAAGTGGTCCAGGTGGACTCCCATGGGTCTATAGGAGACCACACGAGGGTCCACGTAGACGTGAAAAGAAAACAGGGGTTCACAATTTGCAAGTGGGGGTCCACGAAACATTTTCTGGTTTTTATAATAAAGAACAAAAATTTTGGCTTGGATTTACCTATCAACGTAGGCAGGTAGCATCATTCACTAGATAGTTACTCAAAAATATTCGAGTCTCAGTTCAAACACAGAATTAAATAGAACAATAGATAATAGTACAAGATTGTACACCACATGTCGAGACTTGCGAAGTGCCGCCCGTGCGCCCTCTTGTCTGGGATGCTTGTTTAGACCTGCAAAGGGATGAAATGCGACTTGCGCTGTGCCTGCAATCTACATTAGTATAAGTACGAATGCCAAGAACAAAACGTTACTCATTTGTTTCTGAGATTTTGAATATAAAAGTGTGACTATGAGTGAATCGATATCAATGTTTGCAGTGCCGGAAAAAATAAGTATCTGCCTATTTGTTATACATATTTTTATTGTATATTGTAATAAATGTTTATAATATTGTATAACCACAAGTATTATTTTAATAAATAGGACACAAGAAAATGTACTACTTTTTTCTTCTTCTTAACACCTCCAATTTAGGGGGATATATTTTCGGAGTTTTGGGAATACAGTAGAAAAATAGTAGCAGGGGGTCAAGAGAAAATAGTAAAACTTTGAAAGTGGTCCATGAGACAAAAATGTTTGGGAACCCATGGTATACAGTTTGCTTCCCTGCAGTTTTATTGACTTGGGGTTTTTATTCACATTTACATCATTCACAGTTGGTTTTAGCTTTTATAAGATGTCCAAAATTTCACGAACTGACAACTCACAAAGAAGGAATTTTACAATATTGCTACATTCAAAGTCACTTAGCTCCTTCAACTCAGTTCAAATTCCTCATTGAATCACTTAAACAATATATATTAACTATTCGATCTTATTCAATTATTTCACATAGTTCCAAAGAAGAGACAACTTATTTTTAAATTGAACGAGTAATTGATTAGTTACTGTGTTTGTTGACATTTAGACTGATAAGCATCCATTTGATAAGCATACACCTTATAATAAAACATAAGTGCACAAAAAAGGAGTGATAATATTTCCAGAGACATTTCGGTTGAACATTCATCCAATAAGCAATGCACAGGAATCGTTGATTCAATGCATTTACACAGAAACGGTTTTCAACTTAATGTTTAAAGTATTTCGGCTCATGATGAATGTCGGAGTGATATGATTCGTGCTCATTTCAGGTATATTTCAGACTTTGAAAGAGTTATTAGATTCATAAAATGGTAATGTGGTCATCAGACGATCATGTTCAATAACAGCTGACGAGAATACATTGTAACTACCCATTAGATAGGTTTTCCGAACAACGCTGGATTCGTCATTATAAGTCTTCCCTAATGTATCATATATGCAATGGTTAGAACGAAATCGACATCACCAATGCCCGATTCCGATAAATATTGATTATTGGACATCTAATTTTAAATGAAGAATCCAATCATCAATGTGTCTGAAGACGTCCAAGACAAGGTATTTTATCTGCTGTCGAATGCTTCTTTATAAGGCGATTTCATGTTTCTCTACATTTGATGAGTTAAAGCCCTTTGGTCGTCATTTTTGATTCATTTAGATGACATTCTCCGATCTACTTTCTTAACATCCCTTTTACGGCATTTAATATCTCATTTTTTAAACAAGATTATGCTTGTTTACTAAATTTATTTAGTTTTCAGTTATTGTTAAGATTAACTGTCAAGTTCCCCCGAAAATCTTTATTTGAGGTCACTTAGATTTCTTTAAATAAAAATATTTAGGGTATTATGAAAAGGGATTGCAACGATTCTGAAAAGTTAATGATTTAAATTGAGAGCTTAAAACAATTTGGCAAGAAATTCTGAAGAACACTATTCATACATTTTATAAGTCTATACAACGCTAGATAGCACTTTCAATTCAAGATAGAGGGTACCAACGTTTTATTGATTTCATTCTCTTTTTAATTTGAAACTCTGAAATAAATTATTCAATTGTTGGAAAATTTAAGCTATTTATAAACCATAACCGGAGAGCTCTTTTCCGAATATTTCAACATTCACTATATATAGAAATAACAAATATATTACTAGCATTTTTTGACAGGACATAATTGTAAAACTAAATCTTCATTTCAATTTAAAAAGTTTATTTTACTTTTTTCTAGTATGTGACAGGACAGAAAGTTTTTATCACCTATGATATGAAATTTGACTGCACTTGATGTAGTGAAAAGCGCTCCTATGTTTAAAAATATCTTTAAATAAACAATAAAATGAAATATTTAATGTTGGAAAGATTTATAAGCTTATTTTATATTGGCTGTCTCTCACACAATTTTACTCCAATAAAATACATTTGGATATATCAGTGCGCATTTTGCTTTCACCGTTCAGCAAAATTTTAATGAGAACGAATACATTATTTCACTTAATTTTCATATTTTCCATCTGTATCTTAAGAAGAAGGAATTCTTAAGAAAAGTAATAATAAACTGACTATTATAAAAAAATAAAACATATTCAAATGTTTCAGTTGCCAATCAATAAAGACCTTTCTGTATGTCTATCTTGAACTGAAGCAACCAATGTAAACCAGTTGCATCATTGGAAAACAACTTTGCCTTATTTGCTTAGAGGATCAATAAGGTAATAACTTTAAGTTGCATAATTTCTCAAGACATTTTTATTTCGCTGTTCTATTGATTTTTAACACATTGAATATTTCTGTGACCAAAAAAACCACACCGATAAAGTTATGTGAAAATTAGAAGATAAAACTTGGGAAATACCATTCTTTTTTTGATCTGAAATTCTTAAACAAAGAAACATTATTAGGAATTCATAAACAAATAATCAAGAAAAAATTAAACAAAGGAAAATACCAACAAATTTATTAATTTTTTAATTTAAATTTATAAAACTTAATTAATAAATGGGACTTAAAATATTTTCTCCTCCATTGTGAATTAGCATTCTGCAGACATACATAGGAAGTGGGTTTAAGATTTTATACTGACTTCTGATACTTTAACATACTTTTACTTAAAACATACTTTTCTATTGGAGAAAGCTTAAAACATACTTTTCTATTGTATGCAAATATCGTAGACACATTATTAAATACGCGCGTTTACTTTAACATTGAAATACGTTGAAAGAGATGTTTACGGGAATGAACTACAAAACTTTTCTCTCAACTTTTCGAAACATGTGCCAGGTCTTGCAAAAGAACTTTTCAATTCCTTACAAAAGATGCAATTATTCCACGTCATTTTTAAAACTCCAAAATTGATCGGCTGCAGTTGTATTATGTATTAGCAATCCGAAAAAATGTCCATAACCGTTGTATAATGAGTTAAGTTGTTGAGGTATCGTCTCTCCGCAAACCGTTAACTGATGAAAAAATCCCAAAAAAATCTACGTTTAATGATGAAAACACACAGGGTAGGTATAACAGAGATGAATTATAAATAGTGCAATAAATAAACATAAAAACAGAATTTACCACAAGAGGTATTGAACAGTTTAAAAATAGTATACAGAGATTTAGCTATTCCAGAGTTATTAGTTAGATGTCTTCGTGGCAAAACGCAAAACAATAATAAAATAGTCGCTTTTGGTCGATAATTTCTAAAAATGTTACTTTACGGCTAGAAACATTGGGAATTGTGTATATGAAGCTATAGCTTCATTTAACAATGAGAATACCTTAAAGTTTTATGCAAAATTTCATCATTATTAGGAATTCAGCCGAGTTTATGAAGTTGCAGATATTTGATGTTAGCGGTTTGAGCTTGTATATATACTGAACTGAGATCATGGTGTAAAACAGAAATTGGTAGGGGCTAGAATAGAAAGAAGACAAAAAAGTTTAGAATAGAAAATGATCTCGCCGATAACCTAGATAATCCCAATTGTGGGGCAGAAGTGCATTAACAACATACAATGTTCATGTTAAATCTTTTTTTTTTTTTTGAAATATGGTTTTTTATTGAAAAATAAGGAACCTTTACTAAAAAAGAACTAAAAATTGAACATGCTAAAACTTATTAAATATTTATTATTTTATCTTAGAAGGTTTTCTATATATTTTCTTGAAATTTTATAGTTTAAAATGTTTGAGAATTTTAACGATGTAAGTAAAATCACATATTAATGTAAGTATTTTAATGGTGATAATATAAGTGTTTTTTTAAAAAATAAATAAGCAATAAAATAGAAAGGTGCTCTGATTAAATTATGTAAAAAAGTATATTTAATTACGATAAAAATTTAAACATTTTGTTACAAGAGCTATGTTTTAAATATTTTTAAATTTAAAAGAAATTTTAACAGTATTGTGTGTGTGGTATAGGAATTTTACTGAGACTAATTAAAGTGTGTGGTCAATTTGAACAAATTAGCGTCTGCGACAGGAATATGGATATTTTTCACACACACAACACCTTTGAAAAAAGTGGAAATTTTTCTAAGAAATGAAGCGGTAAATAAGATTGACCTGTATTTATTATTTTTAATGTGATACAGCTCACAAATTATTTCAATTAGATAAAAAAATTTATGTAATGTTGTTACAAAATGAACATTTTAATGAAGATGAATTCTCGCAATCAGTGAGTTACTATGAAAAAACGAAAGTTGATTTGATATTATCAACCAATGGCGATATTTCCACTGTAATAAATTAAACGAAGCGAAATTTATGTCTTCCTCAGCTAAAATTAAAACGTTTTGATGGTGATATTAAAAACTTATTGCCGCCCAACTTGTCTAGTGGTCAGTGTGCCTGACTGCGGATAAGGAGGTCCTGGGTTCGAATCCCGGTTTGGACATGGATGTACTTTCTCTCTCTATCTATCCTGTCTTTGTCCTTTCCTTGTATGAATGGGTTGTGAATGGTTGCCTACCCAATAAACGGGTTCCTATAGCATGTGTGTACTGAGGAAGTCGGACTCCACACCAAATATGGTTCAGTTGGAAAAGTGGAGCAGCGTACCCCATATTGCCAGCCTAGCTGGCACACAACAACAACATTAAAAACTATTAGGATTCTGTCAAACAATTTGAAAGAATTCTTGATGCTAATGACAAATTTCAGTATTTTTTACAAGCAACGGAAGAAGGCTCCTCGGTTAAAGATTTAGTTGCAAGTTTTCCACCATTTGGCGACAGCTGTTATAATGCTATAAAACAACTGAAATCTTTTGTTGAAGATGAATTTTTATTTTAAATTTATGTTCGCGTAACCTTTTAAATCTAATTTCATTGCTAAGCAAAAAATGGCGAAATTTTTACTTGGCGTGTTTTTAATGATACACTGAAGACTCTTCTTCGATCATTAGGGACCTCTGAAAAATATGAAGCAATGCTACATCCTTTAGTAGAAACAGCTCTGCCAGAAGTTCTTATGAAATAATGGGAAATCACACATAACAATGTAGAAAATAGAGATAAGATGAATATGCTAGGAAATTAACTAGAATTTAATTGTTTGGAAGTCGAAAATGGCGAGATGATATAAATTGCTCAATGAGGCTTTGTGAATGATCAAAGGTTAAAAACTTTTAAAGTGTAAGAAAATAATTTCTGTTGCAGTTTATTAGTAACTGAAAGAGATGCTAAGAATTTCGGGCAAAATAATTCTTACTTTATGTGACAGTGCTATAAACTTCAATAAAAATTCCTGAACACTTACACACAGAAGCTAGTTTGGAAGGTCAGAAGCCATTGACTTTTTACAAAGTATTCATACCAGTGAAACAATTGATTTAGACGAAATTGGCAGTAAAACCAAAATATAAGTTATACAAAGTACAACTTACCAATTGTACATTTGTACAAAGATTTAATAAGTATGGTTCGAAATGAGTGTTCAGCCATGTTGATTCATTATGTGGAAACCTGGGAGAGTCCTGATGACATTAATTTCCTTTTAGTCACTGAAGTTTTTTCTGGAGCAGATGAGCACTCAAGAGTCGTGTGAACATTTCAGGATGTTATCCGGTAGAAATAAGAAGTTCGGAAAAATTACCATTTATTGCTCAAGATACTTAAAGAGATGAGAATATAACACCCTGTAGCCAATGATTTATAAGACACAATGAATAATTCCCCTCCTAAATTCTAATATTTTGTCCCTAGAGCTGGTCAACGTGTTAGATGGTCTACACACTTGATTTATAACATTTTGTTACAATTTACAGATATGCTACAAACTGCAAGGTATGAGGATGTTCGACTAATACCGGCTACAACTCAACTCTGACATTAAAACTGACATTTTTGAGTTTTGAAAATATATAGCTTCTAATAGAATTTTTGCAAATATCTGAAATTAAAGCACGTATTTTCTTCACATTCAATCCATGGTAGTCTTTGAACCTTTCAAGAGAAGTTTTAAGGAATGTGAATCAGCATTTATTCTCTGCTTGTGAGAAAAATCTCAAAACTCGCCCGTTTCCGACCCCATACTCAACGTTCTTTAGTCACATATTGAGCTTAAAAATTTTCATTATGTAAAAGACACTATGCAACTCAATGTCTAATAATGATCGACTCTGTTGATGTTCATTTATAATGATTGATACTGTATAACCGATAATTTAAATGTCGTTTCGATTAAGATTTGGACAACGATGTTCATTCACGAAGATGGTAAGCCAACTTCATGAAGAGGACCCATCATCCCTTTAACAGCAGCTAATATCAAACTTTTTTCTACCTCGACATTTATCAAAATTGATCGAGAATATAATAGAACAATCAATGAATAATGAAGAAATTAACAAATCTCAATTCATATCAACATCGGAAAAAGATTCGATATTCAAATACCGCGTATATATATATATATATATATATATATATATATATATATATATATATATATATATATATATATATATATATATATATATATATATATATATATATATATATATATATATATAGAAAGAAAAGTGTGCTCCTAATGTTAATTTAGCTTTGATCATAAAATTTTCTAATAAAATTATTTACATTCACACACACACATGAAAAATAATTTTCAAAATTAAACTTATAATAATTGCTTATAAATTACTCGTAAATCTTAGCAAATAAAAATATTCCAACTGTAAAATAGGCATTAACATTTTAAAATTTGCTGAAATGCATTGTCAATTGAATGAATTAAAAATGTTTAACATTTGTTTATCAAAAATGTGAGTTATTATTCAATTATAATATAATTTGAGAAACTATTTATCGTAAACACTTTTTATAATAAATAGAAAGTGAATTGAAAAAATAGGGTTTTCTATTTTTATTACAGACGAAAAATATTGAAACTCTTAAAGTCAAAAAGTAAAAAGCTTACTTTAATAATATTTCTATGCGATGTTTCTCACCATTATATTTTATAAATTATTTTGAAATCAAAAATTTTCTGCACATATTTTTGTCCCAAATTAGATTTCACAGGAAAAAAACTATGACAATGAAAGAAACTAGGTTTAAATTTAAACAATATGTGAAATTCTTTGAGTGGGTGTCATCCGAAGATTGTGAGTTGGATGCCGCAAATTGTTGCATAATGTATATCCGTAGTTGGGCTGTAATCAAAATTATTCTGGATGAATTCAGTTCAGAGCCTGCAGTTCTGAAACAAGTATCGATACAGAATAATCAATTTTTATGCAACTTGCTAACATGAGTCCCCAAAATGGATCACAGAGGAGTGCCAATTTTACCCAAGATCAGAACGAAGAAAATATAAATATCAGAGGTTCTTGAAATTCTCCTTAAAAGTTACAGATAGAGTCTGAGAATTTTACATTAGTTAGCTGAAAAACAGTAGTTGGAGCAACTGAAACGAATCGGAACATCTTCCAATCTTTCATATTAAAGACAGCGCTCTGCTTGAGGGATGCTATGCAACTCAATGTCTAATAATGATCGACTCTGTTGATGTTTATTTATAATGATTGATACTGTAAATCTGTAAATTCTCCTTAAAAGCTACAGATAGAGTCTAAGAATTTTACATTAGTTAGCTGAAAGACAATAATTGGAGCAACTGAAACGAATCGGAACATCTTCCAATCTTTCATATTAAAGACAGCGCTCTGCTTGAGGGATGCTATGCAACTCAATGTCTAATAATGATCGACTCTGTTGATGTTTATTTATAATGATTGATACTGTAAATCTGTAAATTCTCCTTAAAAGCTACAGATAGAGTCTAAGAATTTTACATTAGTTAGCTGAAAGACAATAATTGGAGCAACTGAAACGAATCGGAACATCTTCCAATCTTTCATATTAAAGACAGCGCTCTGCTTGAGGGATGCTATGCAACTCAATGTCTAATAATGATCGACTCTGTTGATGTTTATTTATAATGATTGATACTATAAATCTGTAAATTCTCCTTAAAAGCTACAGATAGAGTCTAAGAATTTTACATTAGTTAGCTGAAAGACAATAATTGGAGCAACTGAAACGAATCGGAACATCTTCCAATCTTTCATATTAAAGACAGCGCTCTGCTTGAGGGATGCTATGCAACTCAATGTCTAATAATGATCGACTCTGTTGATGTTTATTTATAATGATTGATACTGTAAATCTGTAAATTCTCCTTAAAAGCTACAGATAGAGTCTAAGAATTTTACATTAGTTAGCTGAAAGACAATAATTGGAGCAACTGAAACGAATCGGAACATCTTCCAATCTTTCATATTAAAGACAGCGCTCTGCTTGAGGGATGCTATGCAACTCAATGTCTAATAATGATCGACTCTTTTGATGTTTATTTATAATGATTGATACTGTAAATCTGTAAATTCTCCTTAAAAGCTACAGATAGAGTCTAAGAATTTTACATTAGTTAGCTGAAAGACAATAATTGGAGCAACTGAAACGAATCGGAACATCTTCCAAACTTTCATATTAAAGACAGCGCTCTGCTTGAGGGCTGCTCAAATTGCGTCGTATCAAAAATATTTCCAACTTTGATAGGTATCGCTAAATTGGGCCCTCTTTGCAATAGAAGGTTCGATTCCAGTGTAAAATGTGGTGGAGTTTTCACAGTCTCTCGCAGTCGATGATCAAGTCCTAATATGAAAAGTTTTGATAAACAGTGAAGCGCGGGGGAAAAAGCGATAAATCGTAGACACATTTAGTTGTCATCGTAGCGCAATTTTAAGATTTTGTATTTTTAGGGATTGAAAGTCGCCTTTCATAACTCTGTTCCATTGAAAAACTTATGTATTTGGAGATATATCTGAAGCACTTTTATATTAGGTAATCATTTTAAATTATCAAGATTTCAAATACTAAATAGAATATTAAAATAAAAAATAAACGGATTTATATATTAATGATTCTGAGAATACAATACACAAAATATATACTTAGAATTATTTATAAATTATGGGACATCATGAAAAATATTTATTTGAAATTATGATACGTACGTTTGATTGAATTTAAAGTATTTTAGTCTTTAAACGTAAACAAAATGATTGTGATGTGAATTTAAATGCAATTTAGTAATATTTATGAAATAATTCACAAATATAGAAGCTTTGATAATGCTGATGTCCTACAAATGATAAACTGCAACATTGCAAAGGAAATTTTCAGCATTTATAAGGAGAGCATGAAGATAAAAATTTACTTTCTTTTAAAGTTCTCAGGATCTGATATCGATATATTTTGGCCAAGTGTTTTAATAAATTATTTATCGAAGAATTTTCTTTTTTTATTTCTGGGAAGCATTACAGAACTGTTTTAAATAATAAAAAAACAGCGTCATTTTGAAAAATATATTTCAGAATATAGTCTCATTTCGATATTTCAACATCATTGGTGATATTTCATCATCATTGAATATAAGCGAAAGGGAGGAAGTATCTTTTGCATCTCGTAATGATCAAGACATTCCGTAACATTCTTATCAAATCAATTCTTTATAATTAAAAACCCCTGATTCTAAAAGCCATTGAATAATAATCATTCATAAGACACATTATGATTACAAATTATGATTCCATTCTCAAATTTATTTCCTCAGATTAATTTTTCTGTACACGACGTTAATGCATCATTGTAACTGAATCGTGGAATCCCTTTGCCACAGCGCTTGTATTCCTGAAGGCAGAATGTCCAGTTAAAACAAGTGGCGGGTATAAATGCAAAGACGCATGTGAGCACTTCTCAACTCTCAGCGCCACAGAACATGCTTCAAGAACTGCGCATGCGTCAGAAAACTTACCAGCCGCTACTGCCATATGTGTAAATCGTATAGCTGTAACTGCGTGTTACTTTATTATCATGTAAATTATGCTCTCCTGATTTATAGATTCAAGTATCATTAGCAAAATCTGATATGTAGCACTAGGATGTTCATTCTATAGATATTTGTAAATACAATAAAATATTATTTTATGTTCTACTTGTTTTCTATCAAACTTGACAACTGCGATGACTAAGTGAGGCGAACTGTAATATAACAAGAACTTTAAAAGAAATTTAATGAAAAAGGAAAGTGACGAAATTATTTCTTTTAACGTTCCTCATTAATGATCCCACAGTTGCATACTGAGCTCAGAAAAATCCAGTATTGCAGGGGATATTGAAACTCATCTCCCACTTTTACAAAGTTTCACATACCAAAGTGTCCTATTTTATTCCTGGTAAAAAGAGGCTATCAGGGTCTGGTTAGTTAACGCGTTTGTTCTCCTTATCAAGAAGTAACGAGTTTGAATCCTGACCCAACCAAAGATCCGTTGTGTTCGTTAATTTCGGCTGGGGCATGTAAAATACCTGGAATATCGCAATTTCTTTCATGTGAGAGGATACCTCTTGGAATGTCTGGTGAAGTTTAAGGTCTTCTGCTTGCATCTAAATTACGAAGGCCCACCAACTTTCGGAACAACAATGGTATCCCTACTAATTCCCTACTACACCGTCACATCCACCTATTGTAGAGCAGAAAGTTAAATATTTTATCAGCCAGGTATATATTTTAACAACAGACTTTCTAAGAAAACGCATGATTAGTTCCTCATTGGTACAGAGATGTGCAAATCCATGGATGAGCCTCACTTTAGATGTCCCTAAGGTACGTCACAGACCAAGAGGCTTGTTACGCTGATGACATATATCAAGCACAAATGTTTATCGTGAACATTTACACACACAATGATATATAAGAAATTTTTATTTTTTCCATTCAATGCATCATACCTCTTGGTTAAAAGCACTTATCTAAAATTAGAGAGATCTGTTATAATAATGCAATACATGTTAGTAATTTTATTATATTATTAATTTTATTATTTGTACTATCGTTATGAGTTTTGATTTTAACTATAGTAAAAATTAAGTAGATATTTAATATAAATTTAACAAAGTTTCAAAAATTTAACTATAAAATAAATGGATCACCTAACAGAGTAATACGTAGCAAAAGAAAAAAAAAACAGTTTTAAATAGTATTCATTAAGAATAGCACAGGGATGCAGATTTAGCATTCAAAATGATAAATATTCAAGGTGTGTGAGTAAAATAAGATTAGCATTGAATTGAACAAAAGAAGAATTATATAACATAATGAAGAAAGAGTGGAATTTGTGTGATACAAGTTCCATTCTTTCTTTATCAGGATAACAAGATAAAGTGCAATTCGAATTGATTTGTGTAGACTCTATAGAATAAACAATGTAGTAATAATCTGTTCCCAGCAACTTCGAACAATTCAAAAGATAAATATATAAAAAAAATAAAGAGTTGAAAAAAAACCAAAGGGGAACAAAATGAATAACAAAGGAGACACTACAAAATACGAATTACTGTACCTATTAGTGCAAAAAATTTCAAAAAATTTTTAAAAAAATATCTGAACAAGACAAATAATTAATAGATAAAAGAAAAATGTCCAACTAAATCTAAAATATAAAAATAATTTAAATAATACTGGGATAAGAAAAGACTCTAAAAAATAATTAACTGCTGAATAATATTAAACATAAAAACCTGACAATATAACAAATCTCAAAATGAAACAAATACACTGTTCAAAACTATTATAGACTAAAAAACTGAAAGATAATGAGGTCGCGTGTTTTGATCTTATATCTGAAGAATTGTTTGGTTGATTGATACATTTTTGACAGAAGTAGTAAGCTATATGAGGTAAAAATGACATTTGATTGGCTGGCAAAAATGTATTTTATTGAGCCTTAGGGTAAAAAAGAAAAAAAATTACTGTAAGTATCATCAAAATAAATAAAAAAGTGTTTCCTTTAAAGCAAACCTTTTTTAGTAGAGGATAGGTTTTCCCAAATTGCCAGCAACGTTGAACACTTTTGAGGCACCGAGTTAATGAGTTGCTGACACTCCTTGCTACCTAGCTGTTATTAACACACCATTCGTCGTGACCAAACAGCATGAAAGCATCTTCGGACAGTTTGTGTCGAAACCAGTAACCGAGCGAAAGTGTTATTCAAGAGTGGACTCCTGCTTCGGTGTCTCCAGGCCGTTAACGTTGAATGACGGTCCTTTTGGTCCATTGTTGCCCCTCTGTGACCTTGTCTTGACCTTCGACTTACATTTTCAGTTTCCAAAAAATAGAGTTCTAGATCCTGATAGTCAAACTTTGAGAAATTCCCATGGCTTCTATTGCCTCAGATTGTGTTTGGTCCCCTCTAACCGACCAACAGCTTTCCAAACTTCTGATTCGATGAATGACATGGTTGAGATATTTCAATTGTCGATAATTCTTTTTCGCTTTGTTTTACATTAAGCTGAAAGCTAAATATTATTCATTGTCGCAAAAGCAACGTCTTTGATGCCATATCCAAAATTTACCTAGTGAGAAGTAATACGACAGAAACAGTTTTGGAGCTTTATACTCATAGGCTTATAGCTCACATTGAGTAAGATTGAGTTTTTTCACAAAGTTCATCAAAAATTTAGAACACCGTTTCGGAAAGAAGTTGAGAAGAGAGAATTATAAAAACTCACCTAGTGAGAAGTTCGAAAATGAGAAAAGTTTCCATTTATGACTCTATTCTTCCATTTTATGCAAAAAAAAAAGAAGAAAATGCTTATACCTCTAATTTATAGAGTAGAATTTATGAACTTATGAATAGAATGAAATTAATTTACTTTTTTTTACTAGACAATGAATCTTTTAAGAGGTAAATTTATGAAATTAGTGGAAATCAAATTACTTATTAAATATGAGTGAAATTGTATTTTGTTTATAACTTGAATTAATTAGAATTGAGTCGAAAATATCTGAATTGAGTGGAAAATATAACGATAGAAACTATTTTAGTGGCATTTCTTTTGTCACATCTTTTAAATGCTTATCTCGGAATCCTACAAATTTTTGGGAGAAATAAGAGCTTCACTTTAATTTGCTTACAATTATTATTTAGCAATCGTCTTGTGAATTAGAATTTCCTTTGCAGTGCCATAGGATAAGTCTGAAAAACGTGAAAGCTCAAAGAAAAAAATCTAGCAGATCTGAAAGATGCTATCTACTCTGAGTGGCCATAAAATACCACGAAGCGATTGTTTGCTCAGCAGTTTTGCTGCAACGCAGGAGGATAGTTTATCGGTCGGTTTCCTCGCTGCTAGTAAAACCAGGATTGAAAAAAGGAAAAATATCTTAAGTCGATAACTCAAAATTTTGAAATTGCTAATTTTGAAAATTAATAATGGCAATCAAATTAAGGTGTTTATTATGAAAACTTTTTTGATTTTTTTTTCTAATTTGAATACGCCTGTTATAGAAGAAAATTGCACCCAAACTGCTATGCGTTCGATACCTGACTCAGATGAAGATCTAATAGTTGAGATGGTCTATGGGGAAATAATTTTTTTAATGGCCAGAACTTGTTTACCTGTTCTGAAACCAAAAGACAATTTAGTAATAAATCCCTCTTTGAGTTTTGGACAGAAATAGATGATACATTTTCTGTACTAAAAACAAATGGCATTTCGCATTCTATTACCATTTTCAATATCCTATTTTTGGGAAGCAGGATAGCAGAATATATATATATATAATATTTTTTGAAGACAAAATATAGGTCTCCGGTAAATATAGGGGAAAAATTGATGGTACCTATTTTCTAATATTAAGCCATCCTTTGAGAAACTTAGCTCTGCAAGACAGACCCAAGTAATTAGTAAGTTTATTATAATTTAGTAATGTTTTATTAATTTCTTAATAAAACCTCAATAAATAAAGTAAAATAATAAAAAATTTTGATTTATAGTAAATTGTTTTAATACAATAAGTTAATTATCAAAAATTATGTCAAAATGTGTTTTGTTCTGTATGTGCATATGCCTTTCAGTTAGTAAATAAAAATTTTTAAATAACATTTTCTATTGCATATATTCGTGGCTCTATAAGGGACTACGCCCTACACACAGGCTGAGAATAAATCAAGCAATATATTTTATATTAATATTGTTGCAATAATGTATAATAGCTTTCAGAATCGAAAGTAAATAAAGAAATAAGAGCTTTCTTTAAATTTGAAACATTGAAATTAAGGAAGTTCATTTTTTAGTACCATATTGTAAAAATGCTCGATTTAAACTCAGTCCATTTACATTAATGTGACCATCACTTACTTTCGACCTGTTTAAATAACCAATTACAGAAGACAGGCGTCAACACAGGGTAGTTACGGGTATATGAATATGTATGAGGACTTCCGGAAAACATATTACATTAGTCGTATTGCAAAAACAAAGCGATTTATTCCAACGTCCAAAAGGCCATTATCATTGGCTTTCGGGACAAGGATGGAATCATCTCTAAAATGACTAAGTTTATGAACTGTTCGCGTGCCTCTATGGTAAAATTATACCGTGCATGGCAAAATGGAACTGTCCAAAATCAGTGACATGGAAAATGTGGTGCACCACGGGCCACAGATGACTGAATGAACGATGGCTGCGGAGATGCATTCGAACGAATAGTGTGCTACATTGAGCAATTGACTGCCCAGATAAACTAAGGGACTACCAAAAGTGTCTCCCCAGCTACTATTTAGCAAACGTTGTTGCGTCTGGGCCTTAAAAGCAGATACCTGGTTCATGCACATACACTGACTACCGTTCATCGGCGACGAAAGCTGGAATTTAAGCGTGAGCATCACAACTGCACGTCTACTGAATGCCGACAGGTAGTGTTTTTCAATGAATCAGGTTTTATGATCCATTGGGCAGATGGATGTCGGTGGATACGACATGAAACTTATGAAAGCAAACACCCTGTAACAATTGCCCGAACGGTCCAGGCTGGAGCATATGGTCTATAGGATGTTTTCCGGCCATTCTCTGTGTTCATTTATCATTGGTTCACTCCCCATGTCCACCTCTATATTCTCTTTGTTCTTCTTTACTCAGGATGATGGCGTCTTTCAGCAGGACAAGACGAGATGTCATACAGCAGACAGTGTACCTGCGAGGTTTGAAGAGCACCAGGATGGGTTTATTGCTTTTCCCTAACCAGCAAACTCCCCTGACTTAAGCACAATCGAGCATCTCGATGGGGTTGTTCGCGGCATGGATTCGCACCCGCCCAGTCTGGCAATGGGGTGGGGCATGGCTCAACATCTCACTGAACACCTTCTAATCGACTCTCTTCCTACACGTATCGCAGCAGTTTGCTCTGAGAAAGGTGGTCATTCTGGCTTTTGACAGGTGGTCATGTTAATGCGACAAGACTGTGTAACATTGCATGTAGTTATCTAAATGTTTGCAATAAAAGGTTTTTCTGTTGTAAATAAATTTAAATCATTAATTCGAATAAAATATTTATTTTAAATAAGCAAATATAAAATGCAGTCCATGCTAAGAAAATCAAGTTGATAAAATGGGACTTTTTCAGATTCTCTTAAAATAGTTTAATAAGAAAATAAGTATAAAAATAATAAGTATAAAAATAAAATAGAATAACTGTAGTCAAGAAAATGAAGCTACAAATGTAAGAATGCATTAATATGAAGGAAGAAAACACACTTTAATTGGTGAAACATTTGAATTTTTTATATTTTTATTTTTAGTAAGCCTGAGCAATCTCAAAAAGTATTGTTTATGAGTACAGTTTCAAAAAGCACTGTTTGAATTTGAGGATAAGAGGTTATATTTAAGAAATTCCAAATACTCACAGCAGAAATACTCGGAAATAGAATGAAAAATAAATTTTCCAAGAGCATCAACACATTGTTTGCATGAAAATCGCAAGAATATCTTTCTTCATATAATGAAAGGAACTTCTTCTTTAAATGATTCAAGTTAAATGCTGCACAGCATTGACTTTAAATGTTAGATAATGATAAAAGAAACCAAGAAATTTACAACCGAGGGCTATATAGTTACTTCAATGAAAACTGTTAAATTGTAAATGAAGAATATTGTAACATAAGTATTACACATTAATTTATCTGACGGTTGCCAATAGAAATGATACGCATCTCTCTTCGGAGCTTAAATTCAAAGTTCGCGATCAGTAGCGTAGACTGACGTCCAAGTACTATACCTCTATTTCGGCCTCCACGCATAAAATATTAGTGTTATAACATGCAAAATAAGAGTGCAATAAAAATAACAACATAGAAAAATACCTTAAAATAATCTAAAATATAGATAATTTTAAAGGCTCAGGTTAAACTTTTAGTTTTAAGATAAAAAAATCTAATTAAAAAGGGAAAACTAGAATTGGATTCGGAAATGTGTTAAGGATCTTAAGTAATTTAGAATGATTGGAAAAGAGAGATATTAATATAGATGTTTAATAAATATACAGTTTTGCGCAATGAAAGTATATTAGCTTACATTATAGGTATAAGTGGGTGTACAACAACAATAATTTGATATACACCGCACATATTTTCCTTGAGGCATCAGAGCTGGTCACTCTTTCTCGTTCTTTTTACCAATGATAAAAATGCTCCCTTGACTGATCACAAATCAATTTAGCTTACTGAACAACTAATAACTGATGTTGAAATTTGTGAACTCTCGTCTTTACAAATACATTTTCATTATAAGAAATTGCGAAGATATAAAGCTTCAAACACATATAATGGAGGGTTAATTTCTTTAAAATTAAATTACTTACGTGTGTGTATTTGTTTTAATAAAATAGAAATATTCTTAGACAAGTGGTGTAAATTTAGTTTTTCCAAAACTTATGCAATGAATATTATTTTTTTTTAATTTTTCATTCCTTCACCACATTTACAGTTTATATATCAACAGAGCTCCTGTCTAAGCAGCCATTATGTCTCAACACAATGACTTGAAGAATTCGATAAACAAGGAAATTTTCACATTCATATCTCTTTGAGAAGTTTTCTCAGTTGGTTATTTTACTAATGAAAAATTTCTACCTATTGTTAACATGTTTAGTAAAATGATTTGTAAAGAATGAGTCTATGTTATATAAATTGAAATAACAAGTTAAAAATTCACTATCAAGAAACATTTTATGTATACTCTAACATAAAAGACATTTAATACATTGGATCTTTAAATGTTCGAAATTCTTTTTTTATTGCTAATACAAAGTCAACAAAATTACAAATCAAATAAAAATTGTTTCCGAAAATGATTAAACTTTAAAAAATTCGATTTAAAATAAATAATTTTAAATAATAATTAATTTGATTTTAAATTTCAAAATTATAGATGCATGCTGATAAATATTCATATTTGCTAAAAAACGCTGTAAAATAAGCCAAATATAAGGAATATGTAATAGAAAATAAAAACTTATCGATAATTTTACTGTCTCATAACTTTCCAATGAAGTCTTTTTAATAAAACAATACTATTTGCTGAAAACGAAAATTTGTGAGATAAAGCCCACCACACACGATACGATTCGATATGCATGAAACGTAGAAAATTGTGCCATGTATGGAGACGGCTTGCAAAAATTCAAGCAAACTCTGTTGGCTATTACAAAAGATTAAAAAATCTGAATTGGAATAAATAAATTAAAAATTTTCTGATATTTTTCATTTAATTAAAATAAAGTAAGACGATAAATCATTAAATTAAATGGATGTATAATAAGGGAAAAACTTAATGCAATTGAATTATAATACAAGGGAAATCAAATAGTTTTCATCATATTTCTAGTAATAAATCATGGTAGGAACATATAACAAATTCATTTTCACTTCATACATAGTAACAAACTTTCATCTCAGTTTTTTCTTTTTTTATAAATATCTTATAATTTTATCTAAGTTTTCCTTTTCATTCGATTCGTATGGTCAATGCTGATAACTTGTCGCAAATAAGACTCATCTTTGTATACTTCTGTGAATTCTTGTATAATTTGTTTTACACAGACATTTTATCAAATAAAACTTAAAGTAGGAAGTTTTCAGAATCATTCAAGATTCAAGAATCATTTAAATCGTAGATTTTTGCAGAATCAGTCTTCTTGTGTAAAAAAGAAGACAATATAGAAACAAACTTAGTCTTACAAACATATTTTTTTCGATTCTTTAATCGTTCACTATTTTTAAGTTATTTCACATTGTAAATTTAAGATATCCTTTATGAAAAACAAATGTTAGTTTTTAAGGTAAACATATGAAGGAATTTTGAATCAGTGTATTTCATGGTTGAGTAATTTTTAAAATTATCACACTATAATAAAACACTAAATACACACACACTAAGTAAATAAAACTTAAAGTAGGAAGTTTTAGTAACCATCATTTTTCCAAATGTTGCCCCCAAGAATACTTTACAACTTTATGGGAAGAGACACACGTACTTCCTGTAATTAGCCCCACGTTGGAGAAAAGTCGAGCTTGCATGAATTTTCTTCTGCCCATCAAATTATCATATACGGTACGCTTTTCAGCGTGACATACAGATCCAAATGCAGATTCTCCTCGTGTATGACTGGCTTTAAACCATAGACATTTAAGGAATTGAAATGGTATTCTAAAGATCGGCATATGTGATACATTTCTGCGTTTGGATCTGCATGGCACGTCGGAAAGCATACCAAATGTGGGGTAAGATGTGAAAGAGTTTTTTTGCAGAATCAGCCAATTTTGACATCATCACAAACCTGAATACCAGACAACAATGTTTCTGTGCTTCATTTACTCTTGTTAAATGATAATATGATTACTTTTTTTAAAAAAAAGGCATTTCTGACATCTAAAAATTATGAAAAATGTATCACAAAATAAAAGTTTAATGGCAGGAATTACAAGAAGATAAATGAGAGCAGCAATAAAAACTAAAAAGACTTGTAAGTCGTAAAACTGAAACTTATGAAATTTTTGTTTTCAATTTGGAAGGCATACATTTTAAGCCAAAAGCAATAAATGTTGAAAAATGGCACTCTTAAAAGTAACTTCTCTTTCCGCATGTGCTTCCCCATCTCTAGTAAACAGAATTCGAAAGAACAAGTTGTATCGTGTATGTGCTATTTACTTTATACCCCCTTAACAAATCCAAATGCAAGATCGTTGCGGACAGCTGTGTAACATGTAACTAGAAAAAAAAACTATGTACTATCCTAGAAATTGGAAGCAATAACCTTCCGATTCAAACCATCGTACTTCGATTCCAGGAAGACAATTCTCTACACTGAACATTGCAGAGCTATTTAGAGAAGAAATCTCTCTTTTCTGTGAGAATTCATCTGCTGCTGAACGAAAGCGGACTTGAATGAGAAACAAGTCGAAGTGCGAGTCATCTCACGAGAATAACGCGTTATTAGACTAAGTGACAAAGCTAAACACACAAGGCTATTCTTTAGTATTTAGTACACAAGTATTTCACTGGGAAGTTTTCTTAAATCTCAATAATAACTAATCTAGCAGTTACGTATCTTCATATTCTTTCTTTTTCTGATGCTATCAACACATTTAAAGGATTCTTAGATAATCAAATAGACAGGAAATCGATATTTTTAAGTAATTGAATCAGTATGGGTATTTTTCTTTTCTCATCCTTGTCGAGTGCTTTCTTTGCTAGGTGAAGAAACGACTTAAGTACAATTAATTTTATCAGCAAGTGAAAAAATTTAATGTCTAAATCATTTTTCCGGCAAGATTTATTCATTCATTTAAATATTTTTTTGAAATGAAGGTTTCCAAAGTTCTAACTCACTCTCATACAGATTTAGATCTTCAAAAATTCTCAGTTGTTGAATGCACTTGTATTGTAATTGTCGAATCAAATACTCATTTTTTTTATTTGCTGATTTGAACATGTAGTATTAAGAAGCTAATAATCTAGGTATTTCATAAAGGAGTAAATCTTGAGATATAGTTTATTTATCTGACAAAATATACAATACTATGATTCCACTCTCATACATTTATGTTATCTAATTGAAATTGCACACAATGAGAAAAATATGATATTACTTATATGTTCATAATAATAAATGTAATTGTAAAAATAAATTATTAAGAAATGGAAAACGATGCATATTCATTCATTTTATTCGAAACGAAGTTTTTTGTGGAGTTTATACCTTTCCTATTGATTATTAAGGATTAAAATTTTTAACTTCTAAAAAAAATTTTTATTTATGTTTTAATTGTATTTTGATTAGTTTTCACTAATAATATTTCAGTTTTAAGAAATTTACTTTATAGTGAGTGATTTTTTATTATTTTATTTCAGTCAAAATGGATTAAAATTTCACATTTTTTTATTTATAAAAGGAAATCTAAAATATATATTAACAAAATATTGCTTTTTGAACAAAATGATTTATCCCTTAAAAGAAACTGAATATCATGTCAAATAATAATACTTCAAAATATTAAATTTTCAACTTTTTTTCACTTTGAATTTATAAATAACAAATAATATCAGTCAACGAGTTCCCATCTTTGTCATCCGATTCAATATTAATTAGATTTACTTTTTAATAGAAAAGGTTTATTTTATTAATCAATATTACAGTTTTTATTAGGCATGTAACTTGACTTGGAAAACCAGTAAAAAAATAAAGAAATAAATAAACATGATTGGGGTGAAGAGCATGGGGAATCTTACTGCATTCACTAACTTGCATATCATGAGCTTACGTTTCTGGAATCTCCCTTAATCATTGATCTATAAACCAAAATATCAGTTGAATATTTCTGCTTCATCGAGCTCTCCTCAAAGCGAAGGGTCGCATGTTCAATCTTAACCATCGTTTAAGAACAAGATATGAATGTTACGCCTCTTCCTTCAGCATTTACATTTATGGGTGAGGATGCTTGGGAGTTTGCTCTTTTGCTACATTTCAATACTATCGGAAAAATATCCTCTGTGAACCCAATTTGCGATGGGTTATTAAAATGTAGTCTTAGATCAAGAAGTTGCTGAAAACGCTTCCGCTCCGTATGATCCAGTGGTGTGAGAGCATTCAGCAGAGTGATTTCACCAGTGGCAGTTGGATGCTGCGATTCTTCCCGCATGCTTTATCTTTGCCAGGGAGTTTTTATCCCTTGTGACATTTGAATACAATCGGAAGAATGGCAATTTACACTGTATGCAATAAAAGATTCAACTAACAACCAAAGGTGATTGAGCTCAGTACGCGATTCAAAATATTTCTGCGATGTAAGGTTCACCTCGTTCTAAAGTTATTCCAACTGTCTTTGAAGTAGAAGATACTGAATTCGATTTTGAATGTTGTTGAATGTTGGAAATGGTTCCTTCTCTTCATACCCGTTTATGCCTGTGATGCTTGTGTGTTTCCTGTGTTTTTAAGTCATGATAAGGACCACTATTCAGTAGAAGCTCTCAAGGGTCACGTAGTAGTTGCTACAAGCAACTAACCAGTCATTGCATTCTGGATTAATTAATATTTGCAATAATATTAATTAATCCACGATGCGATGACAAAGCATTTTTGCTGGGGATCAACGTGATATGCGGAAGATAAGACCGTGTTCTTCAAAGCGGAAGTTCACCCGTTTAATATCCGTAATTGTTGAAAAACAGAAAATGAATGTCGTGTGTGCGTGCACGCATTTTGATGGATTCATTGATATTGGAGATCTTCTGCTTGATATTTGCTTCTAAATTACGCGAAGACTCCTTCCCCAGCTGCTTCCACCAAACTATTAGAATCTATCTCAAAGTTATAGGAGTTTGCTGGCATAGCAACACAACTGATTGACAGTGAAGGTAAAACAAAGTATGAAAACAGTGTATGCTGCACCATACTCTTATCAATGAGCATTTCCCCATGCATCATAGACATGTGCAACGTCAGAAACAACAAATATGGATGTTCGATAAAATCTGTAAAAAGTATGGTACGATGAACTCTATTCTAAAATTTGAAATCCATTATTTTGTTTCTAAAAACATAATGGAAGAACATAATTGAAAAACATCTCAGTCGGCAGACTATTTCACAAAAATAATCGAACACAATTATCAAAGAACAAACTCGAAAATATTCTTGGCTTTCTTGACAGATAGGAAAATTTTCTTTATTTTACTTTTCCTGAAATATTTTTATGTGTTTCTTATTAATAATAAATTATGCTCTTTTTACAAAAGAAATAAGTAATTTCAGCAGTCAATGCCTTTATTTCACATATGCAATAATTCGTTTCTGCGGTTAACCTGAAGCGCTGGAAGTTTTGTGATGTGTTTTAATATTTTGAGGATTTTTCCTGTCGAAATTTCTGACTCGTCGACATATTCAGACCCACCCTTATAACTTCACGCTATCAGTCGTTCAAGAGCATGTATCAAAGGAGACTGTGGTCATTTAATAGCAGCCATTCTGGCTAACTTAACATCGAATAAGTGGAACTTCCTCAAAAACTATATCGTTCAGCGTCAAAAAGAACAATTCGAAGAGTTTTCTGATTGCTCCTCATGCACATTTCTCAATCATTTATTAGTATAATTTAGCCATGTAACCCATACAGCCCACTAAGTTTTGAGTCCCCTTCAGCTTCAGCCAATCTTACAGACGAAGCATTCTTGCCTTCTGTTCGTCAATTCGTGGGTTCGATTCCTATTTCGAACTTGAATGCTTGTTGGGGTTTAGATTCTACAATTTATCACAGCCTAATTAACTCTCGTGTATAAAAAGCTTAGTTCCAAACAAACCTATCAACTTACAGCTTGATTCCATAGTCTCACAGGTCTAAACAAATGTCATGGTTTTTTTTTCCATTAAATGCATCTCAATTTTCCAGAATGTTTTTCACTGGCAATATTAGTTGCTTCTTTTGCTGTATGCATTAAGGCAAAGTTCATTTATTTTTATGAGAATTTTATTCCTTTAAAAATCTCCAAAGCAAAGCATATAACTAACTGTTCAGTGTCGACTCAATCCCGTCTTGTTTTGCGATGGTTGGTCTTTCAGACTGTTCACGATCTGAGTATTTTTGCTATTAAATGGCATTTAACACTTCAATAGATATTCACTATAACATACACACACACACACACACACACACACACACACATATATATATATATATATATATATATATGGCTAAAAGTTTATATATATATATAAGTTTATTAATAAATAATGCTATAATATATTGTTCCTGCTATGTGTTGACTAGATAGAACAAAAGGAACAACTCTCATTATAAGAAATATACAAGCCAAGATTAATTTTATCACCTTAATTAATGATGTACATATATGTATGAATTTTCATAAATATTTTATTTATTTAAATTACAAAGATATTTGAATTTCAGGATAATAAATAAAATTGAAGTGTCATTAAACTTAATCGTATCAAGTTTTTACTGAAAGCAAAATATTGGTAATTTAAATTATATCAACGTTGTTTTTTTTAAATTTGAATATGCATTAAAACTTTCGATTTTTTTATTTTAAAATTTCAAGTACAAATGAATGTTTTAATGAAGTTCTTAAATGTTTTATAAAAAAGTTAAGTCAAATTAATACTTAAAAATATTAATAGCAGCAGAAGTTTTCTTTAAAACATGCACAAAATTTGAAACTGATAAGAAAATGTTTTATGTATTCTTTCAAACATTTTTTCCTATTTTCAAATTTTCAATCTTTATTTACTTAATTTTTCTTCTAAATTTAGAAGTGTATATGATCATATGATAATCTAAGCAAAATATTTGTTTTGTGAAATCAGTCCATAAAGGTGAATAATTATTGTTAAGGTTAATATACAATAATTTATCGTACATATTTCCAAAGATTTTTTTATTATATTTTAACCATAGCTCTTCACGGTTTAAATTAATAGAGCTTCAAATCTTAATCTAAAAGTTTAATTTAAAATTTTAATTGCGTGTTAAGTATTTATAATTTGCAATAATTTTTCAAACAAATTTTTCTTAAAACATGAATGATTTTAAAATTATTATAAAAATATAAAGTCCTGAAGTAAATATTCCCTATTCTTTCACTTCTACAATGAGACCACGAGACAGCAGGAGAAAAAACTTCCAAATGAAGGCGATTCTCTTCTTTCCATTATGCTCTCTTAATAGGCTCTCAAAACACAGCTCAAAAAATGCTTTCACAATGAATTTAATTTTAATACAACAGTTTTTATTGCTATGTTAATTTAATATAAAAACAAAAGCAACATTGAAACTAATGTAATGAGTCTCATAAAATTTAACGTTTATTTATCAAATTATTTACTAATACCAGAACTCCTGTTGGGGCTTGAAAACAGTTCTAGTTTTGTTACAGTTTATAATGACCATAAAATACTATAGGCTCTCATATTATTTTACAAAAGATGTTTTACAAAAAGGAAGAAATTACTGCCAATGTAAAGTATCATGCTAAAAAATACTTTACAATGAAATCAGATTAGTTGGTTTAAAATAATTGATCCATTTTCTAAAACATGTTAATAAATATTTTGATTAAACTAAATACCATTTTTTGAAACCAATTTAAATCTTAATTGTTATGTATTCTACTCGTCACTAAAATGTTCACATCAGGAAGAAATACAAAGGACATAATATTTATTGGACTAATACTAAAATTAACAAATATTGTCTGAATAGAAATTACAGGAACTTCGAAATATCACATAGAAGATACAAATATTTATGACATTTTATATCTAGAATATTGCGTCATCTGAAAAGAACGGTTTAAAATATCCTTCAAACAAACCTTTTTTAATGAAATTACAAGTAAAAATTTAAACTAGCATCTAAGAAATATAAAGATTAATGAGATTCTTTGGAATGTAACAAAAATTAGGAAATGATATAATGTATTTCAAAAGGAACCTTTATATCGTTCAAAGCTTTTTTTAATAGAAAAGAGTAGGACGAGCTCCGAATTTGGAAAGTTCATGAAATTTCGCTTTACTACAAAATACTACAAAAAGAATACTTATGTATACTACATAAAGAATACTTATGTCGTTAAAACTAATATTTTTTCAATAGAAATTAACCAACTCACAACTGGAATTACATTTTAATCCTAGATAAATAATATTTTGTAGAGAACTAGAATTTTTCTGCTTTACGAAAATCTTTTTTTTCAATAGAAATGCCTTGGCGAATTTTATACTAGCACGTAGAAAACGCAAAAGCTTATATTTTACTCTTAGTAAAATTATACACGACGTATTGGAACATGAACATTTAAGTCATTCAAACAAAAAAAATGTCTATAGAAATACCCAGACAAACTTTAAACTGATAAGCGGAAAATACAAAAATTCATTTTAAATTAAAAAAAGTAAAAAATTTTAAGTATTTGCAGTTATTTTTAGTTAATTTGATTCTTAAGTTAAATTAAGCAAATTTAGCTCAGAGTTTGTTTTTGTCATAAAAAAAGTTAATTTATTATCTTTAATAATATGTTTTCAATTTTATAATAATTAAATAAAAATTAAGAAGCATCCGATGTTTCAAAAATAGTAACAACTGTTTTTCTATAAGTCAAACCTTATTTAACATCTTTTTAAGTTATTATACACACTATTTTACTGAAGCTTACATGAAATGGAGTATTATAAAAATAACTGCCCATTTTATAATGCATTGTATTGTTTTATGAAGAGTAAGAAAATAACAACCGCTTGTGCTTTCTAGGGGGACGCTCGTATCTGTTATTTTTAACTTCAGAAGTGCATTGTAAACGGATAAAATCTCAATCGAAAATAATAATATTCATTACAGCGACCAAAAGTTAGCTAAGCGCGTTTACTTTCAAATCAAAGAGCGAAATTCAGACTTAATACATTTATGCAAAAAATCATTCTGAAATATATATTAACCTTATCGTTGGAAATAAATTCAAAATAAAAGCAATTGATATTTCTAAATAAATGTTTATTCACTATAAATGAACTTTATAATTTATATATTTTTTTAATTTTCGATGATTTAAAGTGGTAAAGCATTTCATGCTGCGAAATAATAGTTTTACCATGAACGCGACATAAACAAAGATGGAAAATTCTCATGTTTCAATCATTTTCAAAAACATTTCATTTAAATGATAATTAAAAAGTACAAAAGAAAAGATTTGCGATCCATTTTATTAATTCTTCGAAGGAAAATTAAATTTTACACCTGACGTGTTTCATGCTAATAAATAATCTGAACTTTATCAAAATATCAGAAATTTGAAAATACTACAGGCTATCAACTACCATAGCAGTAAAATCACACAAACCACTCTTATGAAACAAATATATACTTATTTAGGGACAAAATGAAAATGTAAAAATTGTTTCAAATAAAAAAATTCATTAAACAATTATTTTTTTTACAAACACGGCATGTGTTAGAGAGAGATAGTGAATCTTCCATCCTGAATTTCTTTTAAGCGGCACTAGTTTCCTATCAAAGCGCAGCCTTTTCACACCATAATTAAAACTCATAAATGAATATTTTAAAATAACTTTCACGAGTAATTGAACAAATCTTCCTGTTAATATAGAGATGTGTGTAAATAAACTGAAAGCTCACGAGCATAAATTAGCGCGAGTATAAATTCATACTAGCATTCATGTTCACTTGCGCAGCGGTAAGCAATGCTTTTCTTATGGGAGTGCATTGTACGAAGTAATGTTTATTGATAATAATGTTAATAAAATTTGAACATGTATTTATTGTAATGCTTGTCAGCATATCAAATGAAATAATTTTCATTTTTACTTGATTCTTTAATAAACAAGTATAAAATATGAAAACAAACTGTGACAATATACGTTTCATATATTTGAAAATTATTTGAATAAAACATATTTATTGCTAAAATAGGTTATAAAATTGTGAAATAATCTTTTATTATTTATAAAAATTTCATTTGCAAAATTCGACGACATATTTTTATGGCGAAAAAGTTGACGGGGTAATACATAAATACCTTTTAAATTTATAATATTATAAATTAAACTAATCCAGGGAAATTATTATTTTGTTTTATTTTTCCTATTTTTTGTTATATATCATTCTTATTCTATAAATATTATATTTTGTAATAACTTTTTTCAGGTTATTTCGAAAATTAAGTATTATTGAGAATTTTTGTGTACAAAAAATTTCGACAAATCACATTAAAGGAATGAAACGTAAACAAGGATAAACACTCACATGGCTCTCTGGCTTCCACAATAAATGCGCGATTTTATGCAAATGAACGAGAAATTCTCTCAAGTAAACGATCGAAAATCTCCAAGCGTCATAGAAGTTACCTGCGCGTCCAGCTTGGTCCCCTTCAATCGTCCCGCTGGATATTCACCTGTTCTCTATCTGGACATCTGGTGAGTCGCCACTCTCCTATCGATCCGGCAGCTCGCCCCGCCCCTACCACGTCATCAAAAAAGTTCTCTTTCAGTTGACACACCCTAAAAAACTCCCCCCAAGAAATTCTCTCTTCCATAACTTGCTTCCCCAAAATAACATGTTAAAATGATAATAAGGAATTCATAATTATTACCGATATATATAAACATATTATATACATATATGTATATATATATATATATATATATATATATATATATATATATACATACATACATATATATATATACATATATATATACATATACACACATATATATACACATATACATATATACACATATATATACACATATACATATATACACATACACATATATATATACACATATTATATACACATATATATATATATATATATATATATATATATATATATATATATATATATATATATATATATATATATATATATATATATATATATATATTAATATAGTAAAAATATTATAATATTTATTAGATAAAATTTTGGGATATTTTAAAGATTTATTAATAATTTTTAAGATAATCAAAGAAATTTTGTTTGAATAAAGATTCTCAATTTAGAAATGTAAATGATATTTTATTGTTTCGCTAGATATTTTTAAATAGTTTTTATGGTAAAACTTTTATTAAAAAAATTTTTATGATTATTTTTTAAAAATATTTTTTAACATACATTTTATTTTATTAACTAAATTGACGATTTAAAGTGTAAATGCCCAAAAAGGGTTCCCTGGCTGATGCTCCTAATGGGAATGGATTATCAAGATTTTCCAACATTTAGCTTTTTTAATTGAGCTACAATGGATTCTCAAATAACCGGGATGGGAGATCAACAACCTTTTCCACGGGAAGCAGCTCTGACCTGGAAGATCGGCACCTATCTAAAGATGTTCAACCTACAAAAAGAGCTGCTGTGCCTTTCAATAGATGAAAGGAGGTGTTGTCCTCCTACAGATAAGATTATTTCACCACGAGGAAGTTCAGGGAGAGACTTTATTGCTTTCATTATAAATCCTGTTAAAAGACGAATCTGATCTGATTTTAGAAAACGTCTGGAAATTGCCTGCGATGGGAGAGCACAAAGAAGATGTCTCTTTGCCGCCCCCGCCGTTCACGCCGAAAGTCTTTTAAAAATTCTTACAATGTTTCTGGGATATTATCTTCTCCTGTTTTGTATAACTTTTCCTTCAAAAAAATTTTTTTTAATTTTTAAGTTAGGTCAATCTGAAATGTTTCACGATATTTAACTATCGAAAAGCAAGGCATTTAAATTTCAAAGCTGTTTCTTTTTTGTAAGAACTTATTTTTGCTAGTTAGAAAAGCAAGCTTGCAAAGGCAGGTACTAGTGAGACCTCGGCTCCAACTGTCCCACTTACATTCCTTGAACTCTACTTCGGTGCCAAGAAGATCAACCAAGCCATTTGGTCACTTCCACCGTTGCACCATTGGTACCAAAGCTACTCACCGGGAGGCTCCCTCACTCTTAAATGCGACAGGCGGAGCCAGACTACCATCACCCGCTTCCGAAGTGGACATCTTCGTTCCATTTCATTCTACGAAGGACGTAAATGCTACGTGCCTTGCCCCAAATGCAACTCGGCGAGTGCGCGTCTCCGGAACATATTATCTTTTGCCTGGGACTTAATAAAGAGGACATCTTCGAATCACCTTTGCTAGTCATTGACTTTCTGGCGTTCACGACATCATGGACCTAGTTTAGCCCTGCTAAACCAAGGAGATTGTAGAGAAGAAGAAGAAAGAAAGGACGTAGAAGTAGAGACCTCATTTTTCATACTTTTTTTAAACTTTCTCATTGACATTAACCGGCCCTCCGTTTTCTCTTAAAAGTAGCAATAATTACATTTTAAACGGGGAAGGAATCTATGAAGGTTCCTTACAGTTTGCAAAGCAGATATTTTTGCGGAGCATCTGACTTCTTCTGTTCTTATTTGATAAATACATCATTGTAACCTATTGAATATTTAATGCAACATCGCGACCTTACTCTAGTTGCCACAATTCAACCTAATCTGGAGCTTCGACAAGTTGAGTTTCAGACCTGTTGATGCTCACTGCCCGTGAACCGCCGTTTTCGTCATATAATGCTGTGAATTTAAACCACTTATTCCCAGGGGCGTAACATGTCCCGGGAGAGAGTCGCAGGGGGATGCCAAATCAAAATTAAAATTTCCCCCAAAATTTCAGTTATATTTTGATTGAAATTCAGTCAGAGAAAAAAGTTTTAAAAGTATTAATTATTGTGTCATGTCCAGAAATAAACGTCAAGTCAGGGAGAATGAAACGTGGAAGAGGAAAATTGGTGAAAGAGCCGAAGGAAGAGCTGCTAGAGATAGCCATAAATGAAAATCTTAACACTTCCTTTTAAGTTTTCTTTTTAAGTTCCGCACATTTCTTAAAATATAGTACTTTGGTCTACAAATTTTGCAAATGATGAACATCTCTCAATTTTTCAGACAAAACTTCTGAAATATCAGTTTTGTCAATACATATTTTATGCAATTGAGATGTTTTTCCTTTTAGTGAAAAATTATTTACTTCAGTATTTGCGTTGATGCTATAGGATAATTTATAGATCTAATAATTCGTGGTAAAGAAAGGGATAAACTGATGAAGTTATTGGTGAATGCAGCAATATTCACAAGTTCTGTATGAGTTTTAATTTTTTTTTTCGATTACGTTACCTGCATATGAAAAATAATAATAATATTTATTAAACAAATAAATTAGTTTTACTCAAATTAAAGAAATAATATATTCTTTAATATTATTTCTGCCACACTCTTTGAATGTAATTATTTATTATTTAAAAATTCAATCAAAATGTAAAAATTTATTCTAGAAATTTTAAATTTTTAAAAATATTATTCGATTTATTATTGATTTTCGTGTAAGAGATAAAATCATTATATTTGCAAATAATATTGCATGTATTTTTTTATGTTTCCTTTTCTATAGATGAAAAGATTTTAATCTTATTGTGACTACAATAACATAAAAATAAAATTTCCCGTTAGAAAGAGAATTTCATAACATTGAAATATATATATAAACTGAAATATACATTGCTGGAATATATACAAACTTAAAAGTTTAAATTTCCTTTTTAACTTTGTATGGTAATAACATATTATTACTTCCTGAACATTTCTAAAGTAATTCTCAAAAATTTTCATTTTTAAACAACAGCATTTCTTTAAATACAAAGGAGTTTGTCGGAAATTAAAATTTTTTGACTTTTAATGTTAAAAAATTACAATAGCAAGTTTTATTTTCTATCGATTACGTATTATTTACATTTAATTATTTAATACGCCCAACTTGTCTAGAGGTCAGCGTGTCTGACTGTGGATACGGAGGTCCTGGGTTCGAACCCCGGTTCAGGCATGGATGTACTTTCTCTCTCTATCTCTCCTGTCCTTTCCTTGTATGAATGTGTTGTGAATGGTTGCCTACCCTATAAACGGGTACCTATAGCATGTGTGTATGAGGAAGTCGCCACACCAAAATAGGGTTCAGTTGAAAAAGTGGAGCAGGGCACCCCATATTGCCAGCCTGGCTGGCACACAACAACAATTATTTAATACAATTTTTGCCAGTATAAATATTTAGTCAAATTTATTGGATAGTTTTAAATTTTAATAACAAGCACTTTTAATAACAATTTTAATAACAATTCGAATTCACTACCTTCCGACAATGAGCACGACACCCTAACCAACCAGGCCTCCGCGATAGCCAACTGTGTGGGAAATTTCGTCCTTCAAATCGAATCACATGCAGCATTAAAGCTGGACAATTATGTCAAAAGAAGGAAACTGAGTGAAGCGAACTCGCCTTGACATCTACCGCATCCACACAAGAAGCATCTACACTATGGACCTCAATCTGTGATACTGTCGGTCTCTTTTCATGTATTTTAATATTAACTCCTATTTTAGATGGGAAACATATTTCAATATCAGAAGAAAAAATGTATTAGACATGTTAAAAAGAAGTAAAAATTTTATAGGCAACATTACTGACTGCGAAAACTTCTTTAACTAAAATCATGAGATATGAAACTTAAAATCACTTTTTTTTAATCTGAATACCTTTTAACTCTTGCCAATAAATTGTACCCATGAAAAATTGGAAAATATATTAATGTGATATTGAGTGAACTAGTTTAGGTAAATCTAGTCTTAATGGTACTATAGTTTACCATACATGGCCGAGAAAATTTCTAATTTTATTAAAAAAAACTATTCTTAAATAAAGGTAATTTTTCTTGAATTCATTTGAAAGAAGTTAACCTTTAATTGTAATTTTAAAATAATGAAAGTGTGTTTGTTATTTGTATGAGTATTTGTAGTTTGCTATAATAATGCTATGCTTTATATTTTCTAAAAAAATTTCCAAACAAGTTTTTATCCATGAAAAAACTGTCTGGAAACGCTTCTTTTTCTCTCTTAAAAGAAAGAATAATGCAAAATTTCTATTTCATTTTCTTTCAATTAAACTTCTTTCTTGAAACGATTTGCCACAGAGAAATCTAAAGAGCAATTTCATTGTCTGTGTACATCATAAGTTGTGTTTTTTAATCACCCAAACACACACACACACAAGTATTTACCTTAAATATCGATATTTTAAATTTAGCAAAAATTTCATAAGAACTGAATATACTATCTTCTGTACACCGAAACCGAAGAGTAGTAGATATTTATCAAACAAATAATCTAAGTTTCTTTTTCTGTTCTTTTTTATTATTTATCAATTGCTTATCAATAGAAATTTGTTTTCGTGACTTTCATACATGAACTTATTTCTTGTGATGATAAATAAATTAAGACTTTAATATGTACTTTTTATTAATTTGGTATATTTATATTTTTACTAGTACAATAAGACTTCATTTTCAATTGAATTATATCTATCTATCTATATATATATATATATATATATATATATATATATATATATATATATATATATATTAAATTGTAATGTGCAAGTACATATAACAGTTAATAAAGTGACACTTTGCACAAAGAGAGAGACAGCCCAGAACACTAAATGAACCATTTTTCGAAATGATCTGCATAATACAGAGCGAGAACAGGGTCGGGTCAGTAGATTGTAGGACCTCCGTGTACAGAGATACACGAGGCAACATATCTAGAAACATAGTTATTAGTACGAATGACGTTCTGAGGAATAGTTCTCCATTTGCCAAAGTTTTCTTGAATGAGGCAGTGGCAGGGTCTGGAAATAAAATCTAAACATATTCGAAACTTGTTCGATTGGAGAGAGATCTGGTGTTCACGGTGGCCAGGAAAGCAGCTATACACTTTGCAGGGCATTTTGGCTGAAGCGAGCAATGTGCGGTCAGGTGTTATACAGCTTATAAAGGACATTGGGCACGCCCTGAAATTAGGGGAATGTCACATGCGCAGCCGATTATCTACGTAACATTGGGCTGTCATAACGCCGTGAATATGTATTAGAAGTTCCACAATTGATACACCATGGACCACAATTGATACACGTTGGTTAGTCTCCACGTCCATGCCACACACTTACGCGGTGACTATCACTGAAGAATGAGAAGCCGACTCATCTGGGAAGATGATCCTGTGCCATTCCATCGTCCATATCGCTCTAATCTGTCACCATTCCAGGCGTTGGCGTTTATGTGGAGTCAATGGCAGTCATCTTAACAGACACCGTGAGAGCTGGCCACTGGCAACCAACCGACTGCAATGGTTCTGCTCGATATGAGAGAATCCAGTCTTGCACATGCTGCAGAATTTCGGTGGGCGTGCTTTGCGGAGCCGTCACTATTTCCAGTCGGACGCGTCGATCCACCTCCATCGTGTTAATGTCACATTGGCTGCACCGGCACCCCGCAAAACTTTTTCCAGCTATCTTTTCACGGTTCCCTATTCCAACTATCTTGCCACAATCTTTGCACTGTGGACTCGTCCTGGTGTCTGGCATCTGCAATTTACCGTAAGGACCAGCCAACCCTTCTCAGCAAGATCACCATGTCCCTCCTAAACTCATCTGTCAGCTGAAACTGGCTCCGTCAAAGATGGCATGGCATTCTCTGCGATTACAGGCGCCTTTTGCGACAAGAATAACATTCAACGATTATTTTTCAAGCATCTACAACGACGTGAATACTGCCCACACGGGGCCGGTTCCTCGGCTTATATCGTATTCTACGTCCGCTGTAGAGCAGCATATTTCACATCCTTTGCATAACTCTAATAAATAAGGTGAAATTTGCATTAACTTTCTGGCCTCTTCTTCTTGGTGTTGTATTTTTAATATCATGCTGTGTATTTTGAGTAAATATGCTATGGAAAAGGATCAAGCATGTGAAAATTAATGTTAGCTCTTGAACACTTTATAAAAATTGGTAGCTAACATTACCGATTTTTTTTTCATTTTTTTGGGGGTGAATTTTGTTATTATATGACACACAACAAGTATATCTCGACACAAATATATGCAATATTATTTGCTCACTTATGAGTAACAAATATAATTTTTTCTTTACATTGTTATACAACAAACTAATGACTCCAAATTTTGCAAACAAACACATTTAATTAACAAATAAACAAAATTGCAAAGGAGTCATATCTGGGTTTGCTAATTACGGTCATACCAAAGTTTCTATTTTTCTTTAGCATCAGTCATATGTTGCACAGCTAATTCTTAGCATCTTTTCATTCTGTTTAGAAGATAAAAAACGTAAGCAATCACACAATCTTCTTCAATGGTTATACTAGTTAGATTTTCATATAATAGTGTTACGGGAGTTCTTAATCTTCGACAATGGACTAATTCTGCAGGAGAATATTCAGTGCTATCATGAATTCAAGTTCTAAGTGCAAAAATAGCCTGAGGTAAAATCTTCTCCCAATCTGTACCATTCTCTAAACAAAGGACTTTAAAGTTCTATGCAATCTCTCTATAGGATTGCTTTGGGGATGCTGAACAGAACTATAGACTACTTTAATTCTAAACTTTTCTAAAAATTTTAATGTTAGGGCACTCATGAAAGATGTTACTTGATCACTTTGCAACTCCCTAGGAACGCCCATGCGGCTAAAAACCTAAAGAAAAGCATCAATAACAGTATAAGAAAGTATATCTGGTAGTGAGAAGGCATCTGGATACTTTGATGATATGCAAATTGCTGTTATAATATACCGGTTGTCACAAGAAGTTATCGGTAAAGGACCACATGCATCAACGTATATTCTCGTAAATATTTCCGGAATTACTCGAACTAGTTTCAAAGGAACCTTTTTCTTGTCTTGAGGCTTTCCTACTCGTTGACATATGCCACGAGTATTGTAGTTCGTTAACTTTCAGATTCATCTATTTTCGCTGCCAGATCATACGGAGAATTTATTTTGAGTCAATCGGCCAAAAAATGTTCTTTAACTTCAATTGGGACCGGACGTTTCAATTGATCCTTTACCATTAGTTCCCTAAGTTGTTCAAACGTCATTATTTCTAATTCCGTAAGCCATTCCGTAAAGTAATTATTCAATTCTTGTGCATAATTTCTCCAAGATTTTCTTGTGTTTTAGAAACAATTGTCTTAATTTTTCGCTATTTGACTAGAATCGTTTAAGAATAAGTTCTTTCACGTAATCGTAATCATCAGCCCATTCTGGAGGTTCCCTAATAACATGTTAGGTATTCCTGAAGGAAAAGCACTTACAAGATAAACTACCCATTCGTTTTTTGGAATATGAGCCATTTCTGCTCTACGCTCAAAATTTATTAAATATGAACTCATCTTTCTTTTCATCAAAATTTGGAGTTATTTGCATTAACTGAATTTTTTTGAGCTTGTTCAGTCCTAGTTGTAGCTGATTCTGCTTTCGAAATTGTAGCATTTGAAGAGATTTCCAGACGTTTCATTTCCAAAATATGTTCTCTTTCTTCATGTCTAATTCTTCCCCCCTTTTTCTAGTTCTTTCTTCTTGTTCCCTTTTAACTCATTTCCTCAATTATCCTATCTGACATACATTTTACTTCTTCCTCGTTAAAGTTTTCATTAGCTAAAATTAATTTTTTAATATCTGGGATTTTAAAAGAATCTGGAACCGTTTCCCCTAACTCATCAGCTACTCTTCAACTAAATCACCCATATTTTTCCCCGTGCTAAAAATGTCACTTTATTTATTAAAGAATCCGTTTATAGTCATTTTTTTCTCATTATTGCATCTTTTCTGAGATGCAATAACGAGAAAAAAAAAGACTACATCCACCAATATGCAAAATTTCGTAAATAACTATTTAAATTATTTATCACACACTTCTAATATATAAAATAAGTCAATAATATTTAAAAAAAAATAACTTAAATGAAAACAGATTATATTGTAAGACAAATTGTGTATAAATGGGAAATCAGATATTTTGAAAATATATGAAAACTAGTCTAATATTAAATCTTCTGATCTGGATTTCAAATTTTATCACCAAACTAAGGTTTGATACTCAGATAAATTCAATTATTAACCAAAAACTTAAATTAAAAAATGTATGAATTATATAAATTCAGATTCTTATATAAGTGCTACTATATTAAATCAGAAAAAGAAATATTTTTGAATATTTTTTTAATTCAAAATATAAAAAAATACAATTCTTATATGTAATAAAAACCATGTGAATTAAAAGCTTTTACTAATCTAAAAAAGAAATCAGCTTTCGATTTCAAACTAATAAAATTAGTTAATCATACACGACATCAAATAATGATAATAACTTAAGATATTTTAAACCTTAAGAAAATATCTTTTCAAATCCTTAACAATGAAAAAAACATATGTGTTTTTAATATCAAGTTAATCAGTTTGATATATTCCAAACAACAATCAAAAATGCATCAATAAATTTCATATTTCTTTAAATTCAAACAACCTATTTGTAATAATATACTTTCGTTTTCGCATAACGAAATCAAAACCTTCCTAAAGTATATTACTTTTTTTATAAAATCTAATTTATATATCAGTGAAACATTAAACAAATTATATGAATATAATTGTACTTTTGAATTTATACAAATTAATATATAACAACATAGTTATTTTAACATATTCCTACGTAAATTGAAATACATCAAACACATAAAAATTATAAAATATAAATTTACAATAAGATACTTTCTCTTATAAAAAATATTACATAATAAATTCGAATACACGAAATACAGAAATTAGCTTTGGTGTTGTTGTTGTTGTTACTTATGACACTTGGACAAGCCAAGCTTGCTATGCCTTGGCAATGCGAATTTAAGTCAATTGGAAGCGTCTTTCGTTTAATCAGAGCACCATGAAGGTGAAAGTACGACTTTTGCTCTTCAAATCCTCCGATAGATGGCAACACCAGAGTATATACTCCCTCAATTTTGGCATTGATCTGAAGGGGGAGTAAATTTCTCCAGACCATTGCACCCATGGTAACTGCTCACGAAATACAGAAATTAGCTTTTGTGTTGTTGTTGTTACTTATGACACTTGGACAAGCCAAGCTCGCTTGTTTGTATTGTATTCCATATTCCATATTAAGTTTGTATTCCATATTACAAAAGCTTTTGATTAGCTTTTGTAATATGGAATACAAACTTATAATCAAAATAAATTGATACAGCATGAAAACCCCGCAAATAAGATTGGAACTTAATATTCTATATAAATTTATATAACATTCCCAACTATTTATTTTCAATAGTAGCCACATAAAGATTTACCAAAATTGCCTACCTGTATTCCAACATTCCGGGACATAATCCAATATAGTGCACATAATTAATTTCATCAGTGAATGGTTCAGTTCATCAGTTCGTGGTCGATTAACTGAGTACCAAGCATGCTTGGGAACTAAACACTGGGGGTCTTACGTGACCACCTAGCTGGGACATATGCTTCGCACCCCAGGGCCCTCGGTCATGAAAACAGTTATGGGCATTGTAGACCTTGGCCCACATGGGCTGTCGTGCCATTGAGTTTAGTTTAGTTTAGTTCACATGAAGTGAATTTGTTGAAATGAACTCACAAAGCATTTTAGAGAGTTAATGCTTGTTAAGATAAGTGATTAATTTTGAAGTAAAAAATCTTTCGATTCCCTCTTTAATCAGGTTTACTAGACAAAGATGTGATCTTTTATAAAAAAATTTTTCATTTTAAAACAATATTTAAATGCCATGTGTTTTTGAACTATTCATCTTCTCACGTCTGAAACAATAGATTCAAAATGGAAAACCATTTAACATCATGACTCAGACATTCTGCAGCAGAAGGGCAATATGAGTAAGCGAATTGATCGGGGTTTTAAAAGAATATTCAACGATTAAATTATTAATACCGATATACCTTTATTAACTTAATCATGTTCATTCGCTGGTGAGCATTTACAGGATCTTCATTGACATTTGATCTGACAGCATATTTCCCAAGTTCTTCAAAGAAGTAAGAAAGTCATTGGTTTATTTTTTTTCAACATTGAACTACCAGGCACTCACTTCCATTCACTGAAACCGAATAACCACTTCGAAATTGCAAACCACGGCCAAGTGACACTACCTCGCACTCAAACTTTCCAATTCCACCAAGGCTTTCGAAGGATCCTCGAAAGTTTGAAATGCTCTCAGGATTACAATCTATGTGGAAGCAAAAAATGATAGTTCTCTGTATCGCAGCCATTAAGGTTGATCAACCAAGGATGTCTTAAATGTGCTCAATTTGAATACGTGGATATGTAAATTATATCGAAGGTTCAATGTTTGAATGCATCTATTGTTAATCATTGAGTGTGCAGAGAGATTTCACTATTTACAAAGAGGCATCCGCAATGCAACTACTTCAGCCGCGATGTTCCAACTGATGCCAGAATTCCACACCCTTAGAGAATCATGGTTTTTTTCCTTTAAAAATTAAAAGTCATCGATTTTTTTCTTAACTGATTGAAGAAGAAATTGAGAAAATTAACAAAAAATATTTGTGATGGCTGCTAATTAAAAATATTTATATTATCCAGTAATAAGAAATTATTGTGAGAATAGGATCTTTTGCCAAATATTTTTAAATCATGATGTGATATAGAGCTCTTCAGTGAATAGAAGTCCTCTATGTGTGTTGTTTTTTTTTCCCCATCAACGTTTCACTACTCATTTTACAGTAAATTATTGAGTTTTCTTTACGCCGATAACAGATAGAAAATTTTTGCAACTGTGAGAATGCAATTATAAATTTATTCAATAAGAAAATAAAAGCGGTGTACACATGCATTTATCGTGTAGATTTCTCTTCAATAAATGTATAATTTGGTGTATTCTTTTTCATTACATCAGAACTCAGGTTTTTCTTAGTTATCAAATAAATTTGATTGTGTGACGGTTTCAATATAATTAAAAATAAATGAAATATTTGCATTAATTTATTTCTATATTCATATTCAAAAAAAGATTTTATTCAATTCACTTCCAAAATGAGCAATAAAAGCATATTGATGAATTAATTTTTAAAGGATAAATTATATGATTTTAGTAAAATTAGTGAAGATGTCATATACTGAAAACAGTCACTACAATTAATTTTCTTAATTCTTTTTTTACATTTCGAAAAGATACTTCATTAGTTTTAAAAAAAATTTTTAAATTAACCTTTTTTTAAAAAATAATTAATTTTGACAATTTTTTGAAAATAATTTGTTAAAACTAATTATTTTTTAAAAAATTTGAACTCATTTTTATTATCTTTTATATTATTTTATTTATAATCAAAATAAATATAATATAAGGTATTAAATTAGAATTTATATTTTTTGAACAGGTTTTTAAAAACACACACTAAAATAATTATTACTTCCTCTAGAATTGAATTCATTTAAAATGTTTCTCGATGAATATTAATTACGCATTCATCAATTGCATCGTTATTAAAATCAAAAAATATCGACTAATTTTAAAGAAATTGTTTCCAAAACAACGTAGGTGTGTTGCAACAATCATTACCTCCTCTCATTTGGATGCCAAAATTTTATTTTTCACTATCGTTGTCCGATCATTTCTGTTCTATAAATCGCAGTAAAAAATGCATTCTGTATGAATAAGCAGCTCAAGCCGAGAATCACTTCAGTCCGCCCATCAAAAAAGGATATAAAAAGTTGTAAAAGCATCTTGCCATTAAACTGCTTCAAACAGCACAGATTGTAACACAGTTTATTAGTTTAGTAGCACATACCTTTTTTATTTTTAGTAATGCTCCACAATAACTCCACAAATTTATAAGAAAAAGTTTTTAAATGATGAGGACAACACTAAATTACATTTTTAGTCTCTCGTTATGAGAAAAAAAAAACAGTATTTTTTAATGGCATTTTTTCTGTTACTTCAGAAATTATTTCTCCATTTGAATTATTTCAAAAAATATCACAGAGTAAGCAAAAAAATCGAAATAAATAACGCTTGCTCTGCGAAATACGTGAAACAGCATTTCTTAGAAGCAAATAAATGTAACATGAAAAATCAAAAACAATGGTTATACTTACAGTTACTTTCCCACAGTCGAGTAAACATCCCATTTAAAAGACCAAGTGTGTGGTATCAAAGATTCTAACAAAGCCCTTATCTTTCTCCACAAAAAATGAACTCAGAGAAGATTAGATAAAATGAAGAGAGTGTTAGAATTTTTATTTCAAAATGAAATAATAAATTTAAGGAAAATTAGTAGTCTTAATTTCTTTTATAAAATTATAATTATATCAATTTAAAAATTTCTTTTTTTAATCAATAAGAAATAGGTAAGAAAAACGCTTAAGAAAAGCAAGACTATACAATTTTGCTGCATACGCTCTTGTAAGCACTTTTGTTTTTGAAATCGGTGGCATCACCTTAACGGTTAAGCTCACATTCTATTTTCAAAATATCAAAATGCGTAAGAGGGGCGATGCTTCAACTTGAGCAACGAGAGCTGACTTTTTGATGAACACTTTTGCTTCACGGCCTGAGGCTGTAGTGAGGCATCCACCGTGTAATTAATTTTCTTCCGAAAAGACCTTTCATAACTTGTATTCACATCTCTCGAGTTCGCACTTCAACGGGTTCAGAGGGCACAAATGCAACATCCATATCCATTTTTAAACTGTGGCTGGGATCGAACCTGGTACATTTCACTCTGAATGGTGTCCTACCATCAGGCACAGTGAGCCCCTCTTTGTGAATATTTGACGCCTCAAAAAACCGAACCCCTTTGTCAAGCATTTTAATATCGGTTTCCAGGATTTCTCTAAGAGAGAGGGTCGTATTCACGTTTTTCCGAAGGAGGAAACCCTCAAAACTCACAAGCACTCACCGTAAAAGATGTCTAAGGCATAAGTGTGGCAAGTATTTTCCAATGTTTAACCGCGACTGAGACCTTATGAGCAGTGGTCTACCACTAGGCACTCTCTAATAAATTTGACACTGCGGAGTGGATAGCTTAAAGGGCTCTTAGAATTCAATACATAAATCGTCTTACTGGAGGACTTTTCATAGATAGTATCCACATGTCACTAGGGTGGAATCTCGGGAAATACCCAAGAAGCCCCCCGGACAGACAAGCATTTAAAGAGCAATATCCATCTCGTTTCTTCATATAGGCTGGGACTGAATCCGGGACCTCCGAAAAGCAATGCCCTACTACTAGACCATGGTGAGCCCTCTTTATGCCTAAAAGTTGTGATAATGAATGTTAATCGATGAAAATGAATAATCTTACAGCCTACGACATTTTATTTAGTATCGTGATCGATCTCTTTGGAGAGATCGGTTTATATGTAAGGAGAGAGAGACACAACGCTCTCTCTCTCTCTCGTTCATGTAGGCAACACATGGCAGATGCTGTTTCACGGCAGACAGAGTCTACATTACGTGATGTCGACCACAAGTCGACATAGAAAGGAACTGCAGCGAATCGTCCATGATTATATTATTACAAATTGCTTTTCTCATGTACTGATACAAAAGAAAGAAACTTCGCTTAAAACTTGCTTTTATTTTAGTCGAATTTTTATGTAGAGTTTGCGTCTCACCACAAGTGTTCCGTCTAAATGAGTGAAGAATACAGCCCAAAGAGAGAGGAATGCCAGGGAGGTTACTGCATCTTACAACACACACACGCAAATTCAGTGGAAATTATCAACCTCTTGACGTGAGTAAAACAACATTTTTTGTCAATTTTTCATTTGTTGTCTACAGTAAAATTACCTTTACCGGGTTTCAAAAAAAATGTGCGGATATTAATGTGAAAGTAAAACACCTCCAAAAGTATTGTGGAAACAGACATTGAAAATATAGTGACGCATATAAAAATAACTGATGAATTTGAAAGTAATATGTAGGAAGTTTAAACGGGACACTAATATAGGGAATAACTCGAAATTAAACTCTTAGAAAATGATTTTGAGCGTTAAATTGGCGCAATCAGAACTTGAAAATATTAAATCAGATTCAGATTAAAGGAAAAACTGAATGATACTAAAGACTTAAATAGTGCGAACAAATTATAGAGTTTTTACTGAAAAGTGTAAAAAATGACTATACCGTCGCGATCCGAATATCATAATTTTTATTTTTAATCTCTTGAAAGGGCTTTTCAGATAAGTTCTGGAGGAATATAAAGTTGAGGTTTTGATGGATAAAGCTACCGAGATTTGATAATTAATTCTTCTGACGGCGGAGGACTTGGTGCAGAACTCCAAGGTGAAGGAGGCTGTCTTAAAAGAACTCTCCCAAGATCTTTCAAATGATTTTCGCTTAGCTCAAAAGTTTAGAGATGAAACGTATCTACATCGCAATTGCAACATTTAACTATTACGAAGTGTTAGTGAATTTAAGAGTCTATGTGAGTTAGTGGTTTCAGATAAATTATTTTACACGATGGACACTTGCATGTGGAAGTCAAACAGGTAGAAAAGTGCTACAAGTCTAAGTATGTAAATATTTATTTGTCATCCTGTCGGAATAACAAGACTGGGTCATGTATTCGTGGGGTGTGGAACGGGGCTAATAGAGGTAGAGTCTCATAAATCTAATTATGAAAATTGATTTATGCTAACATATTTCTCTTTCTGTTTGTTTAATACAGAGAGCTTTTATGTTTCAAAGTTGGATTCATATAGATGTGAAATTCTTCATTAGGATTAATGTTCTAATATTTTACTGTAACAATCATTAAAAAATATATATTTACTGTAACTGACTGAATAGCATATATTTTGTTATTGATTCTTAATATTGTTAAAAGTTATTTTTTATCTTAAGACGTCTTACTTCTAAACCCAGTTTTTCATCATCTGCACACGAATGGTTAGTGTCCTTGCCTTTGTTTCAACAATTCTTGGATTCAAATCCCACCTTTGGTTTTGTTGCTTTGGATATGGCCGTGGTGGTCTAGTTAGCTAGGACATCATTCTCATTATCGGCGGTAGGGGATTCGAATCCTAACTTAACATAGGATTCGTCGTGTTCACAAAAGATGGCTGCGTCACGTTAAATACGCCGTGTGGTCGCAATATTTTACAAGTAAAATGGAACCTCTGGGGGTGGTAGGCCAAGTATTGGTGATCTGCTTGGTCCTTGCTTCAAAATCACGAAGATTCTCTCCGGCAGCTTCTATCTAATTGGTAGAGCCTAACTCAAAGCTAGATACAAGGAAAGATGCTGGTGCAACAACAACACCTTTGGATGTTTGTAGTGGTTCGGAATCCACTTTAGATTGTAGGTCCGGGTTTAATCCATTTTAAATTATAGGTTCTCGTATGCAAACATTGGTCATTGAATGATAAACTAAACTAAATCATCGCCTGTACAACTTGTATGACTGTTAAAAGAGAACTTTTTATAGTGCAGTGTAACAGAGAAGTTCTTTCTATTAAATTTTTAGCCATTAATTTAGATACTTTGGATACATAGAACTTTTCACGCTGCGCCTTGACAGTGCTGCATAGTTGCAAGCAATTAATACCCGATACATGCGCGTTCCTCATTGGTGATTTGGACATAATCATTCTCAAGCAAACTTTTTAATATAATGGCCTTCAATAGAATTTATCCGATATTCCTCTGTATCTCTAAAGAAGAGCCCCAACTCCTCAGTAGCTTCACGCCACATCCCGTAACTTGCCGCTGGCAGCGATAGGAAGGATAACTACGTTCTTCCTCACTGGGTTTCTGGAGTCACGTGGCTTAGGCGACGTGTCCATGTTAATCTGTGAAGTCCAAAGTCCTACAACTGGTGCGGCGAGGAGCATCTCAGCTCAGGTGTGACCTCGGCTCAGGCACCTGTAATTCTGAATCAACTGACTGTGGTTCAAAAGTGCAGGTTCCTGGTGAAAGGTTAAAAAAAATAACGATTTCCAAACTCGGAAGAATTCTTAGAAAATATTGAAAGTTCGAGGAAGACCTCTTTGGTATAAAAATTTTGTTAATATCGAAATTTCAAGAATGAAATTTCATTCAATTACATCAATAAAATCCTTTTCAAGGGATTGCATCAGTAATGCTATTGAAAAAATTCTCATAAATCTATAATCTAAATAATATCTAAAATCGAAAGTGCATTCAAAACACGGCTCGAGAAAGTAAACAACAGATCATATATTATAAACAAAAATATAATAAAAAATAAAAAACACCAAAGGTACACACTTTGATCAATTTACACATAAATTCAAAACAATCAATTATATTCAAAAAAAATCTTTAGGAATTTATAAATTCCTAAATATTTTCCATCAAAAGGTTGGGAGAGCTTCCTTCCTCAATTGAAGCCAAATCTAAAGTGCGATGAAACCATACATAATAATAGGCGACAGCGCCATCTATTCAAACTTTTTTTCTTCACCCTATAGAGTTCACTAATTAAATATGTAACACTAATAAGTGCATAACAATTATTAAAAATATCAATTATAAAAATTTATTAACTAAAATCACTTGCACATAAATGACAACATCAATAAATTCAAAAAACAGATGGAAACATATGAATTCCACACATAAATCATTAAATATAATTCATTTAAGATTCCTAAGACTGATTAATTACTCACAACTCTATAAGTACTATACTATAACATTAAAAAGTAAAGTTTTTAGTTAATAGTCTCTAAAATTATTAAAAATACTTACAAATAGTTCAAATGTTTTATACTTATTTCAGAGGAGAAATTTGCTGTAATAAAGAAGAGAAATGTAATGAAATAAATTTAAAGTTCTTATAGCTCAAATTTAAAGTTTCAATTCAATTCAAGAAATGTTAAAAGTGTTTATTGTTTCAATGGGTAGATATGTTGTGCTGTTCTTTTTAACAGTCCGTTAGCAGTTTTCACTTCGTAGGAACGAATTTTGTTATCTCGCCCAATATAAGTTTTATCTGTTCTATCTAACTTCCAAAGTAACTTATTCTTGATGTTATCTTCAACAAGCACAACATCCCCAATTTATAGCTCCCTTTGAGGATGAAGATTTTTCTGAGAATGAGCAGTTGTCAGGTCCACGAAATACTTCTGTTTCCATTTATGTCACAATTGCTTCATAAGCAAAGTCTGATATTTTTCTTTTCAGCAACGATGGTCTATTTGGACCATTTTCTATATGTTCTGCAAATGTCACTAGATAAATACTTTATCCATGACCGAAATTCCAAAAAGTACAGAGGTGGAAATGGCTGTGGTTCATAATTTTCGTTATAAACGTAAGTCAAAGGACGCAGATTGTGGACGGCTTCTATTTCTACAAGCAGGGTTGAAAGCTCTTCATAGCTCAGTAGAGCTTTACTGATGGTTTTCCTTAAATAGTCTTTTATAGTGTAGTGTTCAGACATCTTCGCCAGTGGGCGTGTCGCTCACTAACCTCAAGGGTAAAAATGCAAAATAAGAGACGAGACAGAAGCGTTCCTCCAACTGACGTTTGAGGTCAGTTGTAATTATTTTACATCCAATATTTCATTACAAATACATTCAATTTTATATTCAATAAATAATGTCGTTCAAAAAAGTGGACAATTTATTCATAAGAATCACCACATGAACCAAAGTTCCACTAGAAGGGAAACTACATATAAATTTCACCAATCGTTCATAAATGCCTCCCCATCATGCTGCCCATTCTATGATATTTTTAAAAACTATTCTTTCTTTAGCGATGTTTTGGAATTTGTCACAGAAAATTACATTTCAAAGAAGTTCAACCTCTTTTTTAGCTTTTTAAAATGTCTCGGCATTATCCGAATAAGTAACTTTATAATCATTTCTCCTAACTAGGCAGTCGTTTTAGAGGATGTAATTAGCATTCTTCTTGTATTCTATATCGTCAATTTCTTTTATCTCAGTGTTTTCAGGTTGTTGTAGCCACTCTGTTCCATCCAGCCAAGAAGGGTCTTAAAGCAGTTGAGAAATTTTAACCTCTCTAGAAATAATGTCAGCAGGATTCGTTGCACTTGGGCAGTGATAGTAACTCGATGATGATGTTAGCTTGCGAATATCTTATATTCGAATTCTAATAAAAGGTTTAAATTTTTCAGGAGCTCTTTTAATCCAAAAGTAGACAGTTTTCGAATCTGTCCAATTATAACAAGGGATATCTAAGTTCAGAGCTTTAAAAATGTTAATGCTGAGTATAGCCGATAACAAGGCTGCCATAAGTTCTAATCTTTGCAAAGTCAAAGTTTCAAACGGAGCTAAAGTTTTTAAAAGCAACGAAAACTTTTAATCTGTTGATCATGTGATATTGCACGTAAGTATGCAGCTGATCCATATGCTTTCATACTAATCCGAAAAATGATGCAGCTGAAGACTTTTAAAATTATCAACTGGAATTTCAGCAAAATTGCGAAGTACAGAATAATGTATCAATAATGGGTTTTCATTGCACCACACTTTTCCTAGCTGAAACTAAATCAATAGGCAGGTCATCATTCCCTTTTGTACCTGAAGACCAAACATCTTGTATCAGACACTTGATTCGCAAGGTAAATGGTCCCAGAAATCCGAATGGGTCAAATATTCGTCCTAAGACTTGTTGTATGAATCTCTTAGTGTCTATTCTCTTAGACACAATCTCAATTAATTACTCAATACAAATAGCTCTAATGAATGACCTCAAAAGGACTTGTGTGAGGTATGCCCCTGTATTTCAGGATAAAGTATTAGCTATAATTGTCTCTTGGTAAATTTAAGAAAAGTCTACCAGGCTAAGCTGAATGCTTATTTTTAGTGTGTGCGACAGTTTCATTCCAATTCAAATCCAAAATTGTTATGAAATGTAGAAACTTTTTAAATAAACTTGCAACAAAGAACAAGTTAGCTCTTAGCTGGGTGCCAGGACAGGTAGGTGTAGAAGATAAGGAAAGAGCTGATGAGCTTGCAAAATAAAGATCGTCATCTAACCTCATTAGTACGGAGCTTTTTTGCGCACCAATTTAAAAGTTATTCTTAAATGGGAAAAACAGAATGTGACTAAAGCTTGGAAGGAGTCTTTTGAATAATATACTAAAAGTATAATTTATAAATCTGTGAAAACTGCTTCTGAATGTCAAATGCGCAAGGCAAAAGGCACAAACACAATTGTAACATTCATCACTGAGCACTATTAATTTTAGAAAACAATTTATACCAGGGGATTTTTTCAATAATAATCTATTCAGAAAATAAATATCGTATAACGTGAGCCCTTGCCCATATTCGACTGACCACTTCAGATACTCTGGTGAATACTTTATCCCCATAAATGATCTATTTGATTACATAAACAAGGTGAGAGACACTAACAGATGGAGCAGGTTATTTTAAGATTGCTACAAAAGGTTTTTTAGCACAGATGCCTTGACTGTAAAATTGCATTAAGTAAAACGAGTTACACAAAAACTGCCAGATTTACTTACCAATTGGATTTTTCTTATTTCAGCCTGCAGACAGCTCTAACATTGCATTCACATAAATTTATAAATGTTAAGCATAAAATTATCTTCAGGACAATTTAATAATATTCTGCAGATGTTCTGCTTTATAGCCAAAATTTGAAAGAATATTATGTTTTTCAAGGCATTCCTTTTCAAGAGCTATGAATGCAAATAGATAAAAAAAAAAAGTATGTCTGAAATAGAGTCAAGAAATCAACTATAGATTCTTTTTTTCTTTTCTCCAGAATTATGCTGCTCTGCCATGACAATTTCATAGCATATTCTAAATGATGTTCCTTGAATTCATAAGTTTTTATGTACATACTCATGAGAGGATGCACCTTAGACCAAAGTCATAATTTCTTCTTGTAATTCCTCTATGAAAGACATACAATTTCTTCTTGTAATTCCTATGAATGACATCTCAATGTAGGCATCAAGATTATAAAATGCAATATTGAATCAAACCATAGCATTTTAATTTACTTAATTTAAATAAGTAATTAACAATTGTAGAGATACATTAATGACGATAAAATTCACAGACTCAAAATCCATGAATCAAGTTTAAAATAACGTAGAAATAAATTTATTTGCTCTGATTAACCTAATTATTTATTTGGAAACTCTTAAGTTTCTCCAAGTATGAGTACTAGATTTAGTTTTGGCGCCTTTGTAATTTTGTTTACAAATCTGGAATTTTAATTCTAACATGATTAAAGGAGACGAAAATTGCTATTTTATTTTGCAACAGTAAAAAAATTAAGAGTAAGAATATCCTATGCATAGAATTTTTTATAAAGCACTTCTTTGCTAAATTAAGTTTTTGAAAATCTTTTTTTTTTTTTTTTTTTTTTGGTTATGATTTGATATAGAAACAAGAAAAACATTCAAAACTGTAAGTAGTAGTGTAAAAAGCTTTCAATAAAAAGGAAAAACCTAAATTTGCATGAAACTAAACAAACAATAAAAATTGCTCTAGGTATGCAAAATTTTCATAAAAAGTAATGTAAAATATAAAACATCATTTCATTATTTTTTAAGTAATGTAATATTTCTATACACATTTGGAATTAATTCAATTTTTCTCTAACTAATGCAGTTTTTCGGTTCTTTCTAGATTGAAAAATTTTAATTTCAAAGCATTGTACTTGACTTAATGATAAATGTTAGAAGTTAACATTAAATAAAATTCTTATACATTTCTTACGCACAATAAAAGATAAATCAATCAGTCTCACATAAATTCAAACTGTGATGCATGAGTATTATACAATTCAATACTTTTAAGAATTTTTAATTCTAAAAAGGCCAAATAACAAAAAATTGCAAAAAGCAGATTTTAAATAATTAGCAATTTTCAAAGAACTTTATTCTGTTCATGTTGATTAAACATTGAAATATTTTTCTTGAGTTGATTAAAAATATTCTTTCCCCTTTCTACATACTGATTTTTCAACATATATATATTAATTATTCTGCACTTCAGGTAGTAAAAACGCTAATAGAAAACTATCAATATATCATTTAATTTATGAAATCTTTCAGACATAAGAATTTAAGAAATTTATTTTCAATGGATATAGCTAAATTAAATTTGCTTGTGAAAATTTGAAGTTGCTTAAATAAGGCATAGTTAATGTAACAGATCAACAAATGTTTTAGAGTCATTGATATCATAATATACAGACTATACACACCACAAGTCATATTTAACACAAGTTTTTCTTGTTTTTAATCTGGAAAAAGTTAATGATTAATATATCAATTAATATATTAATGAACTCAATGATTTTTCAGAATTTATAAATACAGTAATAATTGCTATGATTAGTAACTCTCAATAACAAATACATAAATATTTAACTAATATTTGATTTGTGTCAGGAAAAATCTGAAAAGCATTAGTTTTAATTTTTTTTTTTTTTTTGATAACTATTATTCATATGGAATCTGGATATTCTTTTCATAGTTGTTGTATCTACTTTGAGCATGAAAAGCTTTCAATTTTCACATTATGTAGTCGTGCATTCACATATTTTTCAACTTTTTTATTTTTAATGAAATGTATTTCTAACAGCAATAACCAAATAGGTTTATTAATTTCAGCAAACAAAAGCAGCATTTTAATGTTTAAACCAAATCAAATGAAATAAAATCATCAGATTGCAACTCCACAAAGGACAGCATTTATGCTTAGAAACCTCACAAACAAGAGAAATGCTTAGTTCTACGAGCAACATGGCAAACAAAGAACATCTGTATCCAGATTGATAAGGATAAAAATTGTCTCAAACACACACATAATCCCTTTACCATAATTATTGATTCTAGATAAATTTTATACTTAATTAAAACATGATTTTTTAATTGTAATCTTAAAAGTTTATCAGATAAACTAGCTTCCAGAATAAAAAAAAATTGCACCCCTTGACCAGATTTTCAATCATTTAAAAAATATACAAAATGAAAGAAAAACTCCAGGATGATTGTCACTCAATAGACACAATTAGCATAATAAGGATGTTTAGAGTGAAAAAATATTACTTAAAAACTTCCCGCGCGCAAACTACTACACCTCTATTACCCTTATGAAATTTTCCATGATTAATATTTGCACAAGACCTAAATTATAAGTTCCCAGAAGATAAAATTAGTGACCTAATCATTTTTTCAAAAGATTAACTTGTATTACAAAATGTGAATGGTTATATGAATAAATTTCATATGGTAGATAGTAGTTTCTACAATTTCAATTCTATAGAAAAAGTTTAATTTGCTTTTCACTTTTTTTTCAATGCTTTAAAAAATAATTTAGTAAAAGATGAAATAAACACAGCATATGCAACAGATATGCAATGTAACTCACATTGTCATTTTATAAATTGTTCATAATATACAACACAATGTTTACTTTTTCATTAATAACATGCATTTATATTTTATTGATAATAGAATATATTTTGTTATTTTAAAGTATAAGTACAGTGTACACGATAAAATTAAAAAATAATTTCTGTAAGAAAATGATAAGAATTTCAAAAGAAAATCATTTAATTGCATTTTCTTTTTTTACAAAAAATTATGTAATATAAGAAAAAATTTTTACACTACAATGTTATACAATTATAAACTTGCTCAGGTGGAATAGTGGTGGATGTACTTTATGCAACATTATATATATGATTCGCATTAAAAATAAAATATGCTTATGCTGATATACATAAAATATTATAATAATTATATTCATAAACTTATATAATGGCACAATCAGCAATATAAATTCATAGCAATATCACAATATTGTAATTTATATACATTTGTGTTATAGAAAAACCATTTCAATAAAGATAAAATTCTATTTGACTTCGCCAAATGATTTAGATTTTGAACAATCCATAATATTTTATTTTCAAAATTGAGAGCTACAGATGAAATTTTTTTATTCTGCTTTTGAGGCAAGTTTTCCAGCAGCTGTAAAAGAAAAGAATTTATTAATCTCAACTGTAATAATTATCAGTTACAGTAAATAAGTACTAATATAAACAAATGATGAAAAAATATTGATTTTCATTAAATTTAGAACGTATAAATTACAGCACCTGATAATGTTTATTATAAATGAAAAAATTAAATTGTTAACAGATAATGGTTAATTTTTGCAAGAAAACATTAACAGCCAAATTAAATAGAACATTCTTTTACAATATTTCAATTTTCAATAAATGTTTAAATTGTATTTTCTCACCATCAAAGGCTAATCCAGCTACTCCACTGGCAGCTTTATTGAGAGTATCATCAATGGATTTCCTGTTTTTTAAAAAAACAGGTCTGATAACTCTGGTATACAGGAACTGAGACCCATTATTAGAAATAGGAGCAAAGCACCAAATCAAGAAAATACACTAAGGGAAAAAAACACTGCTTTAAGTACCAAATACAATTAAACATTACAATTACATTTTAAACAACAAATTTCTAGTAAGGATTTCAAATTTCTGAATTGTTCATAGCACCACATTCAGACTTACATAAATAACTAGGCTAGTCTCTACATGAAAATTTTTACCATATCAATTTCAAAATCTAAGAGCTAATGAAATATAAATCATAATTTTTCAAAAAAATAAAAGCATGCTAAATTCAATAATTTCACATAACACAAAACTAACAGAAAGGGATGTTCACATAAGTTAGCATCTTCTGTTTTCACTGTTACACATCCCACTGTCAAACAAACAATTTTTTAAAGTTTTATGCATATCAAATATAAGAAAAGGTTTGATTTCTCATTTCTCTTACACCTTACTTATATAATTAATTTTGTTTCATACATCTTTCAATCACTAGTTTTGCTTACCTAAAAATACTTAACTTCACAGTACATTTTATTTTATTGTGAACTTTAAACTTCTACATGGACATTAAAGGTACATACACTTAAAAATTCTAAAAACAGATCAAGTGACATTATGCAGAATTCAAATAATGATACAATTCATCAAATACAACTGAATAAATATTTTTATAACTAATCAATTTTCTGACACCAGTTGCAAGTAAACACTCAACATTTTGCAAATTAAAAAATTAACAGGATATGATAGTGAAAACTTCAAAAAGAAAACAGTTTTATTCTATATTCATAAAGGAAAAGCAATGCTTCCTAGAATTTAATCAATTACTTTTTCACAATATGTATGCTCCTGAAAACTTAAATTTATTTTTTGATATTTTTAAGTAAATCACAAATCTCGGTGATAATTTAATTACACTACCAAGTAAAATTTCCTTATAGCAAGGGTGGCCAAGACGTCAACTATGAAGACATTTTAGGTCGTCTGAGCAAACATCCAGATAATGACTTCGGATATTAACACTTTAATTTTTGACTTATCACATAGAATTAATGAATTATTTAAACTAAAAATTTACTACATTTTACACTTTAAAACCTAAAACAAACTGTGCAAAGTAATACAATGAATTTGTTGTTTTACAGTGGAGAATTAAGTAGAAATAGCTTGACAAAGTGGGATGCTTAGATTATATCTAGTAGCCGGCATGATGATAGCGACGTGGCTAGTCAACTAGTCTACCCGTCACACTCGCTAGTTTAGTTTCAGTTAATCATCTAACGTTGCAGGTCGCTTGCTTTCTCCCACACTGATACGATAATTTGTTGTTTCAACAACCTTTCTAAAATGACTCAGCCAGGTACCAGTGCTAAGAGAAATTAAATATCCTATTATCACAATGAGTGGGAAAACGACTTCTTTTTTGTTATGTTGAAGGAGAAATGTGTTTGTCTCATATGTAAATCAAGTGTGGCACTACCAAAAAAGCGAACGTCGAAAGACATTTTAAAACCATGCACTTAAAATACGGTATAGACTTTCCAATCGGCAGTGAACTTCGAAAAGTTAAAGCGAATGAATTAAAGTCGAATTTACATTTAAAGCAATCATTATTTACGAAACAAAGTACCAAAGCTAAAGCAGTAACATTAGCGACATCTAAAATTACAGAAGTTTTGATAGAGCGAAAAAAACTATTCGAAGGATAAAAGAAACTTTGTAGAGCGAGAGAAGTGCTTTTCTTCGATTTTAAAAACAAATCTGAAATAATATTGTCAATGAATAATTTGGAGGATTTCTTAAATGACGATTTAAAGACTTGTAAGTTCTTATCACTTCAGTTTGATGAATCCTAGGATATTAGTGGCATTGCACAGTTATGCATTTTTTAGAGAATGGTTTTTGAAGATATGACTTCAAAAGAAGAGTTATTATCTATAATTCCATTGAACATTTAATAGATACCACATCAGTTACATGCGAAGAAGAAATTATTAAGTTAAGATTCGATATACAGTTACAAAATGTTTATTTGTACACTTCAATTTAGGAATTTTTTAGCAAAATAAAATAAGGCAACTAAGTTAAAATTGCCGAAATATATTCTAGTGAGGTAAAATGATAAAATATCGACAAAAACATAATAATTTTACAGAAATTTAATACTTTGTATGCATTTCATTGGCTTTTAGATTTGCTTCAAGACGTCTTGGCATTTATTCCAATAACTTTTTGGTGGTTTCTTGATCTGTATCTTCCCAAGCTTCCACGAGAGCTTCTTTCAACCTATTTTTACTTGTAATATTTTTTTCGGACTTGAGCATCCAATAACATCTACAAATGTTCATTTGGATTTATATCTGGGGGCTGTGGTGGAGTTTCAAGCCGTCTTGGCGCATTATAAAGCAACCATGTTTTAGTAACTATCGCAGTGTGTTTAAGATCGTTATCTTGTTGGAATAAGAAAGTGTCTCTGATACCAAATTTTCAAGCACTGTCTAATAAGTAATGCCGCAACACATCAATGTACCTAAAACTGTCATTTTTATGTCAATAAAGTGTGATTTTCTAACCCCCCCCCCATGAGCTACACAGCCCCAAACTATCACATTTCCACCACCATGTTTTAGGGTCTGAAGTACATTTTTACTATCAAGGGCTGTTTTAATTTTTCGTCAGATTTTTCGGATACTAAGGGGTGAAAAAATTTCAAACTTACTCTCATCTGAAAAAATAACCTTTTTCCAGAAGTCCAAAGGTCATCTGCAATTTTCTGAGCAGAAATTTGTGGTTTTCTAATAGCTGCTTTAACAATACTTTGTTTATTTCTTGAAGTTAATTTACTCAGGCTACCTGGCCTGCGTTCATTTGCAACGCGTCCAGTATTTTTATATTTTCTTACAAAGTAACCAATAGTTTTGTGTAATAGGTAACTTAACCATCTTTTGAATTTTGCGGTAAGATTTTCCACTTTTATTAAGGTTAATAATATGAGTTCTCATGTCTAAAGAGACTTCTGATTTCGTGACCATTTCTCAAATTTTTTCTGCGAGTGACCTTTACTGTTAAAAAAGATAACCTTCAAAGTTTATAAAACACAAACTATCCTAAAAATTAACTATCATGTGAAAAATTACACGAAATGATGGTAATATTTACTGGAAATATAGGTGTACAAATATACTTTTTGCAAGAAATTTTACAAGTTCAAAGATTTATATTTTATTTTCAATTATTTCAAAATATTTCTTTCGTTTACTTAAAATGAAACAACAGACTCACGCTCGCACATCTCAAGGAATAAAATAGCTGCTTATATGTTTCTAAACTTTAAAAAAAAGTGGTGTACAAATAATTATTTTGCTTACTGTATTTCTTAAATTTAGAGCATCAAGCGATACTGATTTTTGGAAATTAATTTCTGAGGAAATGTTTCCAAATATTTACAAATTGATTTTGTACTTGAAATCATACTTTGGATTGACGTATCTTCGCGAATATGCTTTTTCAACCATAAATGCCATAAAAATCAAACATTGGTCGCGTTTAACAGATGAACATTTAATTTCATGTTACACATTGCAATAAGCTCATACCAGTCACAATATGATAACTTGTCACAGATATACAGTGCCAAATTTCAACTAAACAAAAATAGGATGGTCAATTTTTAATTATGAATACTTTGAATATTTTCGTCAGTAAAATTTTATTATTAATAAATTTTACTTTTAAGTGTTTTTTTTATAAAAATCAGATAAGTTAAAATTTTTTTCTTGTTACTGAAAATAAACATATAAACATGTACGTTACACGTTAATTTTGCTCTGCCATTGGTAGACTGCCTTCTATTTTTTAAATGTGGAGTATACCACAGATCTTAAAAGTTTCGCGACCCTTGCATTATAGCATATTTAAATTCTATGGAACATGATTTATACAACCTTATTACAATGGATTTACATAAATCAAGATGTCAATGACTTTCCACATGGTTTCAGTAGAGAAATAACTTTTTTTCCAAGGATTATTCAATTACTTATTAAAAGTTAATTGAAAGTGATAACTTTTTATTAGCATAACACCATCATAATCATTTAACAGCATTAGATATAGTATTTAAGTTCAATGGAATTTTTTAAAAATTATTTTGATTGAAATATACAAGAAAAGATTGACACTTAAAAATCTGCTCTACATTTTTCTATCTTTGGAATGTATGTATGATTAATTGGTTGAGTTTTCTAACATTAAGTCCAAAAACAACAAGCTGATAATTTTTATATTCCATGTGATGAAAGCTTGTTTACTTGAAATCATTTTACATTGCTTTTTGAAATGTAAAATTATTTTAACAATAAAAAAATACCAATTAGGATGAATTATTTCCTTGAAAGATAATCAGGAAAACAATGATTATGACTGTTAAACCCTAAAATATAATCAGTATTATAAATTTGAGAGAAATGCTGCAATGAAATTACTTTTATATTCTGCAAATATAGATTGTAAATTATAATTTTTAGTGGCTGAAATTACAAATATTTTGAAAAATGAAAAGGACATCTATAATAAATTTAACCAGAATAGTTTATTCAACATTGCCTTTTTAATTACACATAAACAAGGCATAAAAATTTTTGCCAAATTCTAATTGTTAGTATGGAGATAAATACACATGAAAATGAAGCAAAGTAATACTTCCAATGAAAAGGCTTAAAAATACAGGTCAGTGGAAGGACTACTCCAGGTTTTTGTCTTGGGAAAACCTTAATGCTGACGTAATTAATCATCCTTTATTAAGTATGCCTACCAATTATTTGATTGTTAAATGCTTTTGATAAGCCTCATACAATTAAATTTCCCTTGTAGGAAAACTGAAATAATGTTCCCATCAGTGAAAACTGTACTTACTGGTATACTGATGGCTCAAAAATGAATACCAACACTGGATCTGGTATTTATTGTTCAGCTAATGGTAGGAAGTTATCATTCCCTTTGGGTAAACATACAACTGAGCACCAAGCAAAAGTCTTTGCCAGTCTCATGTGCAATAGAATATGCTTGCACAGAAACTATTCTCGTAAAAGAATAATTACCTGTTTTGACAGTCAAACTGCATTTTTTTGGTCCTGAACCAGTGTAAGGTATTTCAAAAGAATTGATCAGAAAGAGCATTTTTGATCTCTTCAGAAACAACAGTTTATGAACTGGCATAATGCCAGTGATCAAAGACAAACAAGCTATTAAATAGCACATGTCCTAGTAAAAGGCAAAAAGAATTATTAAAGCTCAATAGAAGCAGTCTAAGGAAAGCAGTGGGACTTCTTACAGGACACTGCCATCTTAGAAGACATCACACCTTAATCGGAGTATCAGATGATCCTATTAGTAGACACTTGGGTCAGCACTTGATTGAACCTTGAATGTTGCAGGAAATTCAAGTAAAATGTCTGCTCAATTTTGCTTTAGTCACTGGTTTCTTCAAATAGGATTTTCTGAGGGGTATAATACATATATAATTTTCTGAGGGGTAATAATATGGCCGCAGTGCAAAGTTCTTTTGGAACTAATCTAATCTCATTTAAAACATTAGAAATGTTTGTTTATATATACAAATATAAGTCAATTATGGACAAAAATGTCTTTCAAAGTAATTATATCATTCACTAATAAGCCAAAGGCAATGCATACTTTCTAAAAGTTATATATATTTATATATAGTCTACATATATAATATTTTTAAATAAAAATTTCACATTTGAATTAATAGAAATTCAAATATACATTAAGACTATCTTTAAAAATATTTTTACTCATTTTATTGACTGTTTAATAACCTCAGAAAGGCATGATTAAATTGTAATAAGTTCTAAGAGAGAAAGGAAAAAATTATAGCTAAATGATAAAAAATTTCACTTAGAATTAGTCATTCAAATTTACATACACATTTCGTGATAGATTCTTGATGCGTTTCTATATTTTCTTCTTTTGTCTCTCAGAGTGAAATGCAACCCTATATTCCTATGTAATTATTGCTTGTATGGATGAGTAATATCACCCCTTTTAATTTATAAAAACAATTTAGAGTCACCCTGTATATATATATATATATATATATATATATATATATATATATATATATATATATATATATATATATATATAGTATGTCTTAAGTAAAGCATATAAGTTTTAATGAAGTTTAATCCAATAGAATTAAAAACTTAAAAAGGTAGAAACAAACTTTGAAATATATTACAAATTTATTTACCTTCAATATTATTACCAAATTATAATAATCTAATAATTTTAATAATAGATATAATTTTAATATATTTCAATAATAGATATAATAAGATAATTTTAATAATCTAATTTCTCAGCTAAGATTATTACCTTCATAAGCCAATAAAATGGAATAAAATCTAGAATGATTTCAGAGAAAAATTCAACTAGGCTAAAGGCAGCAAAAGTAACCCAATATGTTAGCCATTTGGTGTCATCTTCTTTATTTTGGGTCTCCAAAGCAATCATACTGAAAAAAATAAAGTTCAAGCAATTAAAAAGACTACAAAAACGTAACAAATACAAAAAAATCACTACATATAAATAAGTAAAAAATCAATTTATAGCTCTTTTTCAAATAATATACTAAGAAAAGCACAATATGAACAATTATTTCACCATACTAACCTTTCCAATTATCTTAGTTAATAATGCACACAAAATAACCTTTTTTATAAATAATTCCTTTATATTAAAATGTAAATGAATTGATTAATATACTTCTCTTTTGAATCTTTATTTTCAGAAAAGTACATGATTTCTTAGGTATAAGCAAGAAACATTATATTTATGATATTTTGTCAGCATTTTAAGAAATAAGAAAGTGAGAAAAAATTTTAAATTACACCCTTTTCAGTAAAGAATTTTAATCCTTGCCTTCATACCCTAAATATGACTACTTTTGGGGTGAGGTTGAATAAAAGAAAAACAATTTTTTGAGTTTAAGATCTAGAATGCAAATATTTAAAAATTGAGATATTAATTATTTAAATTCATTAATTTGTTCTATTGAAATATTTATTCATTTATTCATTTGGACTCAATATTTATCTTTTTAAATTTTAGTTTCAAATTTATTTAAAGAAAGCAATATTTTTTAAAATACTAGTATAATAATGTAACTAAACATTTAATCTAGCAATATTTTTTTTAAAGTTGAATAAATTTTTTAAAAACAAAAAGTATTTGTTAATTTCATAGCTTTATACCAAAAAAGTATAATATATACATAAAATTTAAGAACAAATGTCAAAATGTCTCATCTTTATGAAATTTAATGGTAGTAATTTAACTGGATATATAGATAAATTAAATGGAAGGAAAAACAATCTTAAATTATAACAAATTCCAGACTTACCTAACAGGAGAAAATAAATTTGATAAAACTATTATTACACATATTTGATACAGCTATGCGTGTATGTGTAAATGACACTGCAACTTTAATACCAATAATGAATTGATAACTAAAGTTCAATTTTTATCAAGTTAAAAAAATGAAATAGAATTAAATTTCTTTGACTAAGTATTGATACAATATTATGAATATTCTTCAAATTATTCCTCTGAAGATATTTGTATAAAAATGTTAATCATAAAAATAAAGATTTTAGTTTTTTCCAAGTAAAAAGCTAGTTTGATAATTTAATCTAGTTAATGGGGTGCAGCATCTAAAAGTTATTAAAAAACATAAATGTTCAGTTTCATTTAAGAAATGATCTTATAACAATAAATGAACCATTGCATATTTCTTAACGTGTATGAAGATTATCATTTTCCTCGTGGGACATCTTGGAAAAAAAATGCCATTCCCAAGATTTGAGAAGTTTTTAATGTGTCAGTTCATTATTGATTGTTTAGAAAACGATTCAAACTTAATTGAATAAAGTTTAACATTTTTTTTAAATAATTTTAGGATTGGAGAATTAAGCTTTATAACAGATATGATAAAAAGAATTTTCCCCCAAATAAACATTAAGTATCTAGAAAGATCAAAGATAAATTCCCATCAAACAGTTTTAAGATGACCCATCAAACAGAATTAATCTTAGTCCTTTTAATTTACCATTTCATTCCAACACAACATCAAGTTTTTGAATATCAACTACATACACTGTTCAAATTTAAGTAAGAGGTATTGACAATTTACAGGGTTATTACAAAAAATCATCAGGTTTATTAAATGTTTATTTTGGAACATAATTGGGTTTCAACGATAAGTTATACATGAAAACAGATCCAAAAGCATACAAGATTGATGTCTATACCATAGATGTTCAATATGTGCTCTTTGATTGATAAGGCAAATGTCAAGGCAATAGTTCAGTTCACTCCACACATTACGCAGCTTGGTCGCATTATTTGGACTCGAATCCAGTCATAATGCGGTTTCGCAATTCAGCCAAAGTGCTAAGTAATAGTAATACATAGGCACAGTCTAACATATCCCCAAATGAAGATGCCACACTGAAAGGCCATGAAAACAGCGTCTTCTCACTTCATCCACATCGACCAATCCATCATTATGGGAGTTGCCAATTAAGGTAGTCACAACCCTCTTTGTGCCACAGTTGCAGAACTCCATTGTTATTAAATGAAACCGTTGATATCATGTTCCAGTTACAAAAACCATAATTGGAGCTTATCCAAGCAGGAAGTACACCATATTGTCCATATCAAAAATGAAACCAATGGACTGTCTGAATATTATGCAAGTACCTACATCAACAACTGAGAGCATGTTGAAATAATACTAATAACCATTTATAAAAACGATTATGTAAAATTATAGTTTAATTAAATTAAGGCTGACAAACATAATAGCAGTTCAGTAGTAAAAAAAATCACAAAATACAATATTCATTAATGGTAATAAATAAGCAATATAAAACTTTGAAAGATTGAGCTAATTTTAATACAAACTATATTAAATAAACTTCATAGAAATACCTGCTATAAATTAAAAATTTCCCATAACCATAATACCTAACAAGGCAAAGACTAGTAATGCTCAGGAAGCAGTATTCAGTGAGCAAATTTAATCAAACTTGCAGCTCAATATTAGGCATACCTTTGTATCCATGTATTGCTATTACATATATCATGTAGACAAATTTACGATGGTGAGATATAAGCTAAAACTCTGCTTTATATACCAGCTACGCATTTGCATAATTGAAAATGAAACACCTTATGATGCTGCCATATTCAGTTCTAAAATATTAGTTTCGATTTACTTGTTTCCATCACTCAGCAAAACATGTGCTAACGCAAAGTGGATTGTTGATATAACAGATTCATTGGAGAGAGAACTATTTTGATGATGTAATAAGTCACCCTTCCATAAGAATGCACATTTTGGCTGTCGGAAGGAACATATGTACAAAATTCAGATTTACGATATCGAGGGAATAGCAGGATAACCAATACAAGAATTATGAAACAACAAAGCTTGAAGACCAGGTAGCAGTTAAGAGACTATCCATAAATGTAATGTATGGTTTCTTATACCCAAGAAAGAGGGAGAAAAAAATAATAGATAGTTGTTGGGTTTATACGATAAACACAAATAACCATGGCAAAGTTGTATGCTATAAAGCGTGCTTGGTCAATCTGGTATTTTGACAGATAATGGTATTAACTATGATGAAGTATTTTCCCCAAATAAATATTTTAGTATTATTTGGCTTATGTTTTCAGTTTCAAAATACAAATAGGCATTCCTTAAATTAGACATAGCTGGTGCATACTTGTACACTCCGATGAAGAAAAGAATTTTAACGACTTAACATCCTGGGTTTGTTGACCCCAGTAAACCTAAGCATGTTTGCTTACTTAAAAAGGCTTTGTGTGGACTGGACTGGTCCAGCTTAGAATGGTTCAACAAAATCCATTACAAAATCCTTATAGGGTTTGTACAGATTTCCAAGAATCAAATTCCAGGAGTCAGATCAAAAATTTCCAGGAGGTATCGACACTTACGTTCAATAATTTATTATTTTATTTTAAAAATTGTTCTTAACTAAATATGCGTATAATTATGTACATGCAATATTTTTCAATCAATTCTGTTAATAATAAAAAGAAATTACAAATATTAATGAGACCATGTTTATTTGAGTTAAAATTATTAATGATTAATTCAAAAGCCTTTAATGAATTTAGCTATACAGAAAATTTTTTATTTAAATAATTAACATTCTATAAAATAATGAGTAATTTTAGAGTTTTTAGACATTTCCAACAGATTCAGATAGCAAAGATTCTTTTAAAAACTTCTGCATCAAACTTTTGAATAGTGCATGAAAATCTCCAGCAATAAATAGTGACATTGGTTTATCAGTTTGATAAAGTATCAGAATAGGTTCTACTTCCCGATCATGTATGTTCCCGAGCATATGACATGTTTTAAGATTTCAAGGAACCTGCTGAAAACACTTACATTTTCTAATAAATTGATGTTCATAAAACTTAAAAGGAAATTTTATGCCAGAGCCAAGGCCATCAAAGTCAGCTCTACAAGCGGATGAGTCCTTAAATAGTCTGTAAACTGCACTTGCTGTAACCTTTACTTTTGGAAATGAAGTACATCCATGACATAAGCGTTGTGTGGAATGTGTAGGCTGCAACTTCCAACATTTGATTTATGTTTACTTTTTTAAAAATCAGCCATTTTAGTCAAAACAGACCAGCTCATATTTGGGCCATTCATTGACAACTGGAGTAATCCACTTGCTCCTAATTCTAAGCACTTCTCATTCACTTTTTTCAAACTAAAAATCTCCAGTTGAATGACCTAAAAAATTGGATGAATAATGCCGTTACATGGCAGTCCAATCGTTTTGTCTGCTGCTGATTATTTAAGCTTTCATCAAACAGAAGCACATAATTAGAAACATTCTTAACTTTTTCCTTCAATAAGTTGGAAAATAAGGTGCAATTCTAAAAACTGTTAAATAAGCACACTTTACTTCAGCACAACTGAATTGCTTTGCAATAGCACTGTCTGGAAACATTGCTTGAAAGAGGCAATTTATATTGTTACAAGAACTGTAGCAGAAACCACTATTTAAAACTTTAAAGGCCCATTGAATTTCAGACTTTGAAATATCTTTTGATGAAACAAATGAATCTAAAATTTCAGAACATGCTTTGTGAGTTCACATTCTTTAACAGGATCAGCAGAAGTGAAAAAATCTTATAAATGAGTAAATTTTTTAGGAGATATAGCTTATTGTTATAAATATATATGCTTTTTCCCTTTCATATGGGATTTAATTTCTGATTCGCCCATATTTGAAATACAGAAATCTTTCTTGCAAATCACACAACGGACATGAGTTTTTTCTGAACCACGCAAAAGCCACTTTGTATGGCTTTTCTAGAGTCAACTAGTCAGTGAAAAGACACTTACCATCAGGCATATTAAATAATTTATTTCAGTCTTTATATCATTAATAAACAAATTTATCCCAATTCAGTTAAATTATACACAATTTTCATCAAGGGAGACATAGAAAGTATGTTTATAAACTAAAAAATTTTATATTTAAATATTAATATTCAAAGAATTTTATACAATATAAGGAAAACCAGCAGCAAATAGAAAAAGAATCAATTAAAATTGCTCGTCTTAATGGCACACACAACACATTGATTTTGCTTAGTAATTACTTTACTTCACATAATCCTTCACTTCACTTAAATCTGAATACTACTAAACCAAATGATCATGAAATTATTGTAGCTGGACTAGCTACAATTGCAACTAACGTTGCTAAAACGGAAATAATAGCAGCAAAAATTCTCCCTCTCGACAAAAATTTAGGCTTTATTTAAGAAACCACCATAGCTGAAGAAAGCCAAAGTAATTTACCTCATTACTTGAGAGAAGATGAATCGCTCATACATGGACTATAAAGAAATAAGCCTTAAAGGTTATTGAAAAAAATCCTTTGCTGGCTAAAATTTCTTTTCGGACTTTTTAAAGACTCACATGATATGTGCGGAAGAAATGTTGGATGATGAAGCACTGAGAATATAATGAAGCTTAGAAATATCAAAGAAAATGACGTTATACAAAGACTGTCTGCAAAACAAGTCCGCTAACTGAATGATTAACAGGACATAGGAGCACTTTTGAGGGACAAACAGCAAAATGCTTTCATATATTGAAAAATGTAATTTTTAAAATAATCAGAAGAATACTTTGCCTAATTTTTCACCAATAAAAATAAGTATTGTTTTTAAGTATTAATCGTACTTTGCATGTTGCTTCTTAAAATGAATTTTAAATCATTTTTTCTCATGGTACTTTATAAAAGAACAGTAGTTTGGTTTAAAAAAAATCAATAATCTAACGCATTTTTTTGTTTTAAGAACAGTGTTATTGATTATTACAAGTTCATACCTACAGTACATACACATTACACATACTATACATCTGCCTAATCAATATAATAGGATTTGATTCCATTCAATGCACAATATTATAAATGTCATAACAGGAAAATGTACACACACACAC
>CM075853.1:26596737-26652445 GCA_037975125.1 Latrodectus hesperus | reverse complement strand
AATAGAATATATTTTTTCACGAGGCGATAATATCTAAATGATATGTGGTATATTTGTTTTAAATAGAAAGGTTTTTTTAAGAACTTCTTTCACGTATTTACAATGAGAGCATTAAAAATTAAATATTCCATTTTCCTAAGAAAAATTAATGGTAATTTTTTCATTAAAAAAAAAATTATGTTCAGTTTTGACTATAACGTTCCAAATATAAGAATTTTTTCAATTGAAATAAAAATGTACTCCATGCATTTTTTAAATGTTTTTATGCTCATCTAAAACTATTATCACTCCAAAGAAAACTGCCGTCAGAATCCCCTTTTAATGACCCGTTTTGCTTACATTGTTATATCTCGCCAAATCTCGAACACCCCATGAAGAGCTGGAGGAGACGAGGGGGTGGGGTGCTGTCTGTTTCTCGACCACTGGTTGATTTACTGAGGGCGTACTTTTGAGAATGACGTCAAGATCTAGGCAGGGTTTGTGACATCAGAATCAGACGTCATCGCATTTCCGTTCTTTAATTCTAGTCTGCGTTGGTAAACAAAACAAACTGAATTATAGATTTTCTACACTCCATTTCACAAAATTTCAATTATGTTAAAATTCCAAAAATACATATAACTACATGAATAATTTATTTAAAACAATTCGACACGCACACAAACAATTGCATGTATTGTTGAACGTTTTCCATATTTTAAAATATAATTAGTAGTAAATGCTAATTACAGTCACTCTTCTTTTTCTAAAGGAAAAACAATATCCAGAAGCCTAATCAAAGGTAGAAAAATAATTTTAAAATAATTTGTCAAAAACACTATCCATTAGTACAGGATTTTTTTCCTTCGATCATTTGGTTGTATTGGATTCTACTATCAACATAAAATCATTTTCGTTCCTTTCTTTTAAGCTAGTGTTACAGGAAGGTTCGAAGATTTCGGATTTTAATATTTTTCAGTTTGGTTTCTAATTTCTGCAATTTTCTCAGTTTTAATCCAAAATTTTATTTAAGAAACTTTAGAGCAAAACACTAAACCTTTTACTAAAGATTCTCATTGTCAATGAAAGCATTGCTTTCTTAATACAAAGTTATCCGTTTCCATTTTACATGCAGTAAAATGTAAGAATAGAAAAAAAACGTTATATAACTATTGTGCTTACCTGCATAGTTTTGGGGCTTTTGCCAGTACGAAGAGTATAGAAATGTTTAATTTCTTTTTAGAATTGCAGAAATACATTTCAAGACATAGGGATTGAGAAACATGTAACAAACGTAACTCAAATTTTACCATTTATAATGGGAATAGTTAATTCTAACAAATATATTGCATTCAATTAGTTTTAAAAATAAATGAAGGTTTCCAACCAGCCCCAAAAAAAAAGTTAATTTTTAATACACTTCGAAAAATAATGAAAGATAATATTGTAATTAAAAATGTTAAGATTTTGTTCAGAAAAAAAGCGATTCATTTGGTAGATATTTGTTAAACAATAAACGAGTAATAAATTTTATCGGAATAACTACAAACGATTTTTTTATCTATAATTTAAGTACTCTTTAAATCAAAATTATAACTAAAATATATATATAAATCTATTACATAAATTATTTAAGTTGTTTAAATTCATTAAATTGCAGTAATCTATTCTAAATTATGTATTGAAAATTCTAATTTTGTGGATCCCTAGATTTATATGTTGGTTTCGTTATAAGATATGTTCTATATAAAGTCGACTGCTTCACATAAAATATGTCGGGATAGCTATATCCTCCAAATGAAATTTAAAAATTTTCAAAACTTACATTTTTAATAATTAAACATTTAAAAAAATTTTAAATTGCTTTCAATTACTGTTTTTTTTTAATTTGCATATTATTGATCGAAAATCTTACCCCTAATCATTTTTCCCGGTAAGATAAATTATTCACTTATATGTGTTTAAGGCAAAATTAAAAGAAAATTTTTTTCTACTGTTACTTTTATAATTTGAGAAATTATTTCACATCAGAAACATTTTGTTAATTTAAAAAAATATCACTGCAATGATGCAAATTATTAAAAAATTAAACTAACTTACTAATTGGTTATCACATAAATATTTGAATTATAAAAACTCTATTCAGGAAATTAATAGAAAAGTAGTTTTCATTTTCATAAAAAAAATAATTAAAGCAACTGAATTCGAAAAAATTATTCAAATAACTGTTTCATAGTTCAAGTTGTTTGAAAAAACCTTAAAAGTGCGAACAGAATATCCTTTCTCCATCCACCAGATTTTCGATTCAGCCAGATGCATGTTAGAACTTAAATCCTGTTTCAATTCTCACGAGTTAATTAGCCATTACCGTTCAAGCATCAAGTTTCCACTGTCATGGCAAAAATTAATAAAATCACTGAAGTTAAGAACAAAATTTTATTTTTGTAACTTCTAGAACTTAGCTTATTGTTCAACGAGAATATATCCTAAATGAAATTTAGTTCTTTAAGCGATAAGTGGCAAATTTAAATTCTTATCTGCTGCATAGCAGCTAAGTTGCGAGGTAATTTTAATTAAAATAATGACAAAAATCTTAATTGTTCACAAAAGATTAAAATGTAATTTACGAGTTTTTTTCCCGGTTAATTCATTATAATATATACAGCAATTTTTATTTAAACGAAGCGTTGAATGATTAAAAATAAAACACAAGCAATTATATAAAATTTATTAATATACATATATATAATTACAGAAACCATAATTCATTGAATAAACACAAGTTACATAAACACATATTTGAAGCAAAAATTTTCTCAATTCTTAAGATTCTATAAAAACTGAAGCTGTTTTGTTTCAGTTCCTTCACATTTGAGTAGCACATAAATCATAATAATTCAACATTTTATAATGCTATAGATTATATATTATTAAAACGATGGTTAATGGAATAAAGTACATAAGTATTATTTAAGAAATCTCTTAATCATTTATAAGCATATATAGACGAAAAATGCAAAAAATCTAATGATGTTTGTTAAGCTTTCCCACAAATCATATTTTTATGGCAGGAAAATAACTATAAGTAAGAATAGAAATGATAAGAAAGTGCTAAACTTTCGAAAGTTTGTACAAAGTGAAAGATGTACGAAGTGAAAGATATTCAAAGTTATATTATTAACATTTTGTGATTTTCATTCTCAATTTATTATTAAACATATTTTATTAACTGCATATTTAACCATGCTAAGCATATTTAACATGGCATAAGTAAGATGTTCTTTGCACAATTACCAAAAAAGAAATATTTTAAATTTTAGTATATGATACAAAATATGGTTGCAGTTTGAAATCTTTCCTTTCTAATTAATTGCACATTATATTCTATGTACAACATTTTTGTAATCCATGAGTACATAAATTTAGTAATTGGTAGAAAAAGGCACAATTACAATAGTAACATTTACAAATATGCACACTGATGTATTTTTTATGAAAGTATCTATATTTACAAATTTTATTATTAATTATATATTAATAATAAATAGTTAACATACTATAAGATAAATACAAAATTCATATTCAAAAAATATTCATATTAAAAATATTCAAAATTTTATTACTATTAAACAAATTAATAGTAATTGCACATACAATTTTAGTTTTCTACAATAAAATGAAACAGATACATATTTTAAAAAAAGCCCATTTAATTTATCTATTTACAAGTATTTACATATATTTTTGAAAAATCAAAAACAAAGTTTTTTTTTATTATTTAAAGTAGATTACTGGCAGACTACATATTATTATTAACTAGCCACTTCATGAGATGCTCCTTAATTGCGTTTTAAATTTACATTTTGTTAAAGTTTTAAATTAATCAATTGTTTATTATGAGAAATTACTATTAAAACTAGAAATCACTTTATATACATTTTACACAATTTGTGATGTTCCTTATATAATTATAAAATTTAAAGCATTGCAAAATTTATATAAGTTTTGTTTAAAACACATAGCATTTAATACACTGAATTATTCAGCATGGTTTCTTAGAGAATCAAGTTCATGCACACATTAATAGTGCAGGACTGATTTTGTTTGAATAATATACAGTGTAATATTTACTGGTGTGGATTAATGTGAAGTGAATAAAACTAAGTAATAGAAGTCTGGAAAATATGCTTTTTAAAATATTTGAAGTTAATTTTATTTTGGAATTGGTAAAATATATTTATTATCATATATCAGTATAAGTAATAATTGGAAAATATATTTGTCTTCAATTATGTCTAATATAATTGAAAAATATATTAGACAAATATAATTGAACTTATATTTGTCTAAAATCCTCATGTAACTGTCAATAACCATAGACATGAATTTTGGTATAGCAAATAAAACACAGTGCCTAAATTAGTTAAGATACTAAATGGGGAATGATAAGTAATTAAATGGTTATGTTAAAATAGAAGGAAACCACTTAAAGGAATTCTTACACAGAAAATGATTATCTGAACTTTTTGGTAACAAAATTAAAATAATTCATCTAGACTTCAGCAAATACTCTTCCCCCAATTTTCTTTAAAAGTTTCGTTCAGTCACGAATATAATATCAAATTTTAATTACAATAAATGTCAACATGGTTCGTAAACCCAATTGCATTCATAACAAGATAACTGAGAAACAATGTCGTAAATACAGAATCTGAAATCCTTCATTAAAAATTTTATACTTTTAGAATGCATTAGAATTGCACAGTGTGTCATTGATGTTGTGGGATACATAGCTTCATGTAAGACTAATCTTTTAAAAACACTTTGAATACGCCATTTTGTTACTACTGCCTCTTGCAAAGAGATGGATACCAGATAGACCAGGTAAAAAGTTATAAGGAAAGTCGATATAAAATGATTAATTCATAATACAAATTCATTTGTGTTTCCTATATTTATCATTCCCCAAGTCAAAGTTATGTATTAAATGAAAGCATTGGTTTTACCATCAAGACGTTTATTATTATTTCTTTAGCCATTTATAAATTTTATGAGTTTCTCTCTCTAAAACACGCACGCTTTAACTTCTCAAATACTACTAATATAAAGAAGAAAGTAAAAACATTTGACTTACATTCATTCATTCATACTTTCTTTGCTTTAAGAAAATGAAATTTCGCTATTAGCATTATTGGAATTTTGATCACTTACGCAACTGATGCTCAAAAGTACTCGTTATAATAAATCTATTATATCTAAAAAAGTTATTCCAGAAAAATTTCAAGAGCCCTACAAAAAAAAATTTTTTTTATAAATTCCGAGAGTTAAGAGTTGTACAAATCAAAAAGAGTTTAATTTGCTATGAAAACAAAAATCGGGCGAAAATGTTGGCATTGAATTTTACAAGTTAAAGATCATGAAAGAAATTGATATACTCATAATTATATTCACAAAGATACACATTTAATTATTTAAATGAAATTTCATTTGTTAATTGATGTTTCTTAGTTTTCAAAGCAGAGGGGTGGTGTGTCTCACCTCTACGTGGTGCCCCCTAGAACGCTTTTTGGTAACCGAACAAAACACTCTTTCGTCACTGCAGCCCAATTGTGATCATACCTGCTATCAAAACAAGAAAAGGTCCTTCTCAACTGGAGCTGGTGTGTACAGCAGGGGATTTTTGAGGGATCTGGGGCCATAAACTTTGATGCTGAAATTGAGGCCATAAAGTGCGCCACTGTGAATCTTCTTGGACTGAGTACTCTACTAAAGAAAGTTGTCTTTTTTATTGACTCACAGTCCGCTATTGTGGCCATCATTTCATACTCAATAAGCGATTTATTTCACGTGGAAGAAATAAAGTCACTCTTCAATCATGCCATTTCCATCGGAAGGGAAATTGTTTTTCAGGGGATACCTTGCCATCGTAATATCTATGGGAATGAAAAAGCAAATGACCTTGCAAAGAATGGATGTAAACTGCAACAGCCTGATTTTGTTCCATCCTACCAACAAATCTGCAACTTAATCAAAATCCAATTCCTCAAGGACCTTCATAATTTATATAGCGAAATTACTAAAGACAAGGCTTGGGGTTCCCTTCCACGCTCCATTTTCACAGCCAATTTCAGAATTTTGACTGGACATGACTTTCTCCAGGGACACTTAAGCCGTATCGGCGTGGTCAACACACCATACTGTACCCTGTGTCTTTCAGGAGCTTTTATGGACTTTATTCATTTGACATGCTGTCCTGCGCTTTCTCTTTTGGACTGTTTACCCAACAACTTTCACAATAAGACAATAATTTTTATTGGGCTGCCAGAGGACTATGCCGATAAGGCCGCTGAATATATGTAAATAAAAAAGTTTTCAAAGCAGCCCATTATAAACTTAATTTTAAAAAACTAATTATTTTCGGAGCATTAATCAATCTTTAAAATTTAAGAAATTTGAATCATAACGCAAAAAAATTAAACTTTTCCATTTATTATGCACAAAAATGAACTCAATTTTTAGCTATTAGCGAAAAATTCCAGCACTGAACAATATTAATGATGTTTTCCTTGCTATGTATAATTTTTTTGAAAGGTGGCAATTCTGCTTCATATTGAAGTCAAACATTCTTAACATGCATGAAAATGATTTTCATTAAAAGTTTGATTTCATTTATGGAATTTTAATCTTAAAAAACCTTTAATATATGGCAATTTCATATACTATTAAAATATAAATGTTTCTTGTGCAGTAAAATAAATATTACAGAAAATAAATTCAGAAAAGTTATTTACTACGCGGATTTAAATATACACTACGGATTTCAATATTTTATATTTCTGCAGCTAATATAAAATATTTCCAAGCAAATGGAAAAATTTTACTATTGGAGGAAGCAGGATTTACTTACCTAATACTACACTAAATCTAAACCTATGCTACTAGCCTAATCAGAAATTAACTAATTCTAAACTTAATCTATAAACCTAACTATGAACTAAATCTAATGAAAAAAATATGTAAGCTCCTGCCTCTTCCAATAAGTAAAGGTATTCAAATAAGTATACTTTCAATATAATTTACATTAATTATGATAAATCAAGCTTGCTTTAACAGAACTGAATTTTTCTATTTCTGAAAATTACTGCACGAAACATTAAATAGCCAGAGATTTACTCTAAAAGTTTAATTATTATTGGAATCAAACTGATTCAACCATGACAGCAGCAAAAAGAATCTTCATACCACTTTCTTTGTTACCAAGTTTTTGGAAATAATTTTTTGACAACATCAATTACATAATCTCAAATCATTCGATTCATTATAAGGATTAAATTTATGGTATTATGTTAAATTTATTTTTTTATCAAAATACCACATTTATCAAAAATAGATATTTTCTGAAGAAATTAAATATCATTTTATTTTCAGTTCGCTTAAGCCCAAATGAAATATTGTACTCTCTTTGTCAATTGAGTTCACTTTTTGCATGGTAAACCAGCACTGTCTTGAATTGCAATTGGGACGTGTTTCTTTGCTTGGATAAAATCCAAAAAAAATTTTCGAGCAATATATGAAATATTTTGTTTTGCTTTTCTCTTTTTTTCTTTTTTTAAATCCTACGCCCGACTTTGGTTTTTCAACCATCAGTCTCTTTCGGGTAACCCAATACAATCTTGAGAAAATGAAAAAGTCATCTTCCGCAGAATTTCTAACTGCGACGTCCGAAAGTCCAGGGCAAGTGTAAAGGTGGTCACCAGTCATGTCCCCTAGTCCACAAAAAGGGCAGATTGGAGAGTCCTTCAAACCCAAACGGTGAAGCCGTTACCCAAAAGAACGTAGTAGGCTGCACAAAGCGACAGGAGTCAGTCGTTTAGTGAAAACAAAGGGCACCATGTGAAGGCAACTGACACTAACCCCCTCATAAATTTTGTCAATATACTTCAAAAGTTGTCTTAAGCAATCCTTAAAGATTCGGCGAAATTCCTGGTTGTTTTGGACAAAACTAACTATTTTTTCATTTCCACTTTAAGTTACCATTTTAAAATAATTCGTTTTTTCGAAGATTATCTACTCATAATTACGCAACACCAAATTAACTTTTTAATATAATTTGTGCATACATTCTGAATTTTATCTTTAAGAACGATTTCATTATACACTAAAATATTTTATAATTTTTAAACACATTACACATACATTCAAAGAAAAAAAAGTAAATTTTTATATTTTAGTCAGAGCCAGAATAATATTCCGAAATTTCACATGTAAAATGAAATTGGGAAAGTATGTGAAATTATTAATGCAAAGTTTGTGAGGTTAACCTCTTATTAATGTAAGAAGTTAATTTTAGCTCATGGGAATGACTTAACTTTATTTAATATCAATGCTCTTGAAGACAATTTAGAAAAAGCAATACAAAAGCAAAATTTATTTGTAACTATTTCTTATCCACATTTGATTAACAGAATCATCTAGGTTAACAGAATAATCTAGTCCACGAACCTGTACTTAAAATAAATGAAGGAAAGGTCCAAGAGGCAGCTTCACAAAAACTGAGAATCGGATGGACCAAGCAGAGGATTCCTATTTAATACTAACCTATTTTGTTGTGTTTTTTCAGTGAAATATTTATCAAAAATCCGTTATATACTAAATAACTAAGATAAAATGAGAATCAATGAAAAGGACGATTCTTTCCTTCCATCACAAAGAACATGTCAGATCTGTAAAACGTAACATGACACTCACTTTTGTTTGCTAGCAGCCTAAAAAAGAGCTACATATCTTTGTGATGTTGAGAAGAAAGTCCTTTCAAAGATATTTGAGATCAATATTAAATTTTTTTCAAAAATATTTGCTAATCATTCATTTGTTGCCTAACTTTTATTTTGTTAAGACTTGAGTTTATAAGACTGGAACCAATAATTTCAGGATTTCTAATCACTTAGTTCAGAATCACACGCATGAACTATTGAATTGAACACCAGAATACAAATATAAAATTTAATATGTTAACTTAATTAGTTACACTACATTTATTATCAAGTACCGTAAAATATAACTTAAAAATTTCCTAACTTAAATTGACTGAATAAAGGCATTTCGCTCATATGATTTTTAAGTTTGAAATAAAAGATTTTTCTAAATTTGTTATAATTTTCAGTTTTGAGATTTTGAAATAAATTTCCTGGCCTTTTCCCTTCAATTGAAGTATAAAAAATGTTTGTTTTTTAAAAATAATGGTATTTTCTGTGGAACATCGGGTTACATCAATAACTCACTGTGCAATTCTAGTGAAACGCAATACAGAACCAATTATCCAATAATGGGTTCCCTTTAACTGAATATTTTTACCTAAAGCAAACTGTCACTTAAATTTCTACTGTGCTATTTTTTAAAAAAATTACACAACTTACAATTAATTCATTGCTGATTTGCATTTTAATAAAATAGTCTTCAGAATACTCGTGAGTGTATGCGTACGTACTCTTGCGCAGGAAAGTACTTAAACAATTGAATTAGGTGCTCTTATTCGATAGCTATAAGAAATTCTAGATTGATTTTAATTAAATAAAAATTTTAAGCGAGTTTTTAATTAAATATTTTTAAATGAATTTTACTCACTTCACATTTAAATTGATTAACAAGTACAAACTTCATGTATAGGATTAAATTGATTTTGATTATAGTTCAGCTGATTATGTCTGATTTATGATTATTTCATCTGATTATGAAGAAATTTTTAACTAAATTATGAATCTTATTTTAAACATACAGAAATTTAAAAGCACGATCTGATTGAAAATACATTATATCAAGAAAATTATAAATAATAACTATTGAAACTACTGCTCAGGGATTATCAAATATCAAGCAAAATTTCATTCTGTACAATGCTATTAAACAAGATATAAAATTACGAAAATATTGCATATAAAAATGACATAATAGCATATTGATAATTATATAAGGAACATCTTGAAATTATTATTACCTAATTTTTTTAATAATTAAAATACAGAAATATGTGATCTTAATATTCATCACAATAAAAAAAATTATGGAAAAAAAATCTTATATTATTTTAGAACACATTTTAAAAAATGCATCAAGGAAAGTACTTTTAAAGTAAAATATAAAATCCAAAAATTTTAAAATAATTTTCACAGCATCAAAAAATACTTTGTGGCTCAATGGGTATCAATGATGGGATTTTTTTTTTTCCAACCTGCAGTTTCATTGATCCAGATTTTACCTACAAGAAAGATTTTAAATAGGAATATTAAAATTACAGTACATAACAAGTAAATCTAATAGCCTATATTTTAAACTCATCAGAAATTTTTTGCTCTTATAAGCTATAATAATCTGAATTCTTACTAAAGCATGATAGAACTAAGTAAATTTAAAAGTGTGCACATTTTCTACAAGAAATTGATTAATTTTAAGCATTATGATAATTTAGTGTATTATATGCACAATATATTTAGATTTCAAGAATATATGTTTATTCATAAGCAAATAATAATTTTTCATTCTATACTGAATATACTTAAAAACTATTTGCACCCAATAGCAAAACACAAAGAGCAATAAAACATTGAATCCTACACTAAATAAACGAGAGTTTCATCTCCAAATTTGCTACTCAGTCTCATTGTATAGTCACTTTTTGCACATAAAGGCAATTCTGCATATCAGAAAATTATTTCTTAAAATTTTAATATTTCAAATGAATTTCAGAGACAAAAAAGAAAACATTGGTAAGTTCTCAGAAAAATGTTTATCATTCTAAAATCCATGAACATGAGAATTAACCCATAACTATTTACATTTAAAAAAAAACTACTTTTTTTGGCCAAATCTTTGAGATTAAATTATAACTAGCTGCAAGGAGGAAAGTATAAATCAATGTTGATCACACACACTGGCTAACTTAAGATAAAAATGTTGATTCTTTTCCAAATTTTGGGCAGTTAATTATTAAGTTGCTAAATACAATGAATACTGTATGAATTGCCAGAATTATTTACGTAACAGTGCATCATGCAACATTTTTGCTTTATAAGTTTCCATATTATAAGCTATGCAATATTCTGCAAAAGATTTCCCTTGCTTCTAGAAGGCAGCACATGTAACTCTTTTCTTTTTTAAAAAATGTCATATATGCATAACTTCTGGCAGTACAATTTTTTTTTTTACCTCAAACTGAAAAGCTTAATCGAACACCTAAAATAACTTTTGTCATGTGAATCAGTTAAATAGTTCAAATATATGGGCACTAACCAGTAAATTCCCTATAACCAGGGTTATTGGTATTATTCTTTAAAACATGTCATTAATGCAAGTCATTATCATTGAAAATACTTAAAATTAAGTGATTGTGTTATTGACTCTAATTACTGAATTTTAAGAAGTGTAATATATCTTAATAAAATTTAAAAAACTGCTCTTTAGTAAATGTTTGCTATCTCATATGTGTGTTTAAAAGTCAAACTAAATATGAAATTAAGGTAGCTAAAGCACAAGAATCACTGTAGTTTCAATATTTCAAATACTTCATAAATAGATGAAACTCAAATATTCATTTAGAAGCTTTTTTCTGTCTCAAATATTTGATAAGAAAAATATTTGTAATTTTATTTATAAAAAATAAAATAAAACATTCACATTTTAAAACCATTGTAATACAGAATCATGGTGTGCAAAGCTCAAAAATACATTGATATATATATATATAGCCTGATTAATAATTAACCAATTGTTTTTAGTTACTTTATCCACTATTATAAAACACAAAATTAAATTTAACAAAAAACAGATTTCTGTGAAGAATAAATGAGGTTCATAAAATGTAAGGAAGTATTTTTCTCTTTTTGTAAATTTGATTTTGCTCGTTTAAGTAATATAGAAAGTTAATACAAAAATAAATACAGACATTTTACGATTTTTAAAAAGTAATATATTTTATAGTATATTACTTTATAGTATATTAATATACTTTATAGTATATTAATATACTTTATAGTATATTATAATAGTACAAATTTAAAAGTTAATGCCAAACATTTCCTCTTTAACCATCAGTACATGAGCTCTCCAATACTTCTTGACAATGTTCTCATCTTGAGAAAGTACCCTAACTGTGTCTTTGGTCACACAAGACACAGTTAGGGAATCCACTACTATAGATTTTTAAGAGGTTGATTCCCGTAACTGTCTGGTGTGACTACAGGCTCTAATGGCTGTTAGCAGTCAGAACTGTAAACACAGCCATTGCAGTCTTTCTTGAAAAACTTGGAAAAGTTCTCTCCTCCCCCAGAAACTTCCACCTCTTATTCCTTGTTTAAGAGTTAAGTCTTTATTTGCCCATAAATCCACAATGGGCAGGAATCCATTGAAATGAAATACTGTGAGCTAGTGCCTTAAGCAAGGGTCTACACTAATATTCTTTGAGATATAGTTTGATTATTCAAAAGGAATTGAAACACACTTTTAGAATCTGACAAATACAGAAGCACAAGATGTCATACTTATGACTTCCGCAAAAAAATATCACGCCAAGTATTGCAAATCAACAGGAATTTAATGACTCCTATTTAAAGATTACTATCATCATTAAATTTTCCATTTAATGATTGCATTTCCTCAGCACTTTTACAAATTCATAACTCAAAAACTCCTGTATTTTTATTTTTAACTTTTGAATAAATTTTCAAAAACTATGTCGATGAAAATACTGCAATAAGAATTACAGTTTGTTTCAATGAAGATACAAATTAACTGCTTTAACATATCTTTTGAGAAAAATACTTAGATACTTAAACAGCATACTTTTGCCAGTCAATGAGATAATACACAAGCGCAAAAAGTATGATGGTATTCAAAAAAGAATGTGGAGAAAAAACTTACCTTGCTAATTGCTTCAAAATAACTGAAGATCTCCATTTTTCAAACATTTTCTCACTTAGCAAAGTAATTCTTTTATTTTTCAAAGACTTCCTGATATAACCAACGTCTATAATAGATTCCTATCTATTTAGTACATTAAGATGTGTAAAACAAACTTTTTCAAATAAATATAATTATTGAAAACAAAATAAATACAACTATGAAATTAAATTTAATAAAATAAAAATAATTTTTCTTCTATTTACTTTCTAACTCTTAAAATAATACAATTTCATATCCAGGCTTTTCTATTTATTTAATCACTCAACCAATTTTCTTCTATGCAATTTTCTTTACTATCAGCAAAAAGAAATTCTAGTTTCTTTTTGCTGATGGTAATTAATTATTTTGCATATTCGGTACTGTCCCCAGAATTTTCGCTTTACGCTTAGGGGTAAAGGTGTTGAGTAAGTGTTGTTAGGAAATTAATGAAGGAACTGTTTTCATAAATATTTCATATCTGGTAATTCGCAACTCAAAAACAAAAAAAGCAATAATTAAAATCTTTCTAAATAAAGTTAAAAGATATCAGGATGTTAATCAAATTATTGTTACACATTTAAGTGATTAAAGCGGAGTAATTTAACTTGCACTTCTCACAATAAATCGTTTTTACTTCCTTATTTTACCACCAACTTAAGCGAAAAATTTCCTTTTATATGTTTAAAATTAAGATGATTGTCTGAAAAGGGTCAATATTTAGTTCAAAATTGAAACTGGGTAATGCATTGCACTTATACTGTTTTTTCTTTAATGATATAAAAACTAGTTTGATTCATTGCTCGACACAAGGATTGCAAATTTCTTTTTCAATATACTAGATGAGAAAATAATAACTTTTAAGTTTTTTATGAAACTGTATTCATTGGAAAAATGTTTCTACTATGAATATAAATTTAATAATAGAAAAACATTTGCTTATTAAAGCTACCCCAAACAGAATATAGGACAGAAAATTTCTGTAATGATAAAAAATTACAAAAAATATTACTAACATTGCTAAGTATAAAATTTTTCTCAGAAAATCAATGGTAGTTAGTTAAAAAGAAATGTAAATCAAGCAAACTGACACTCAAAATTAGAAATGTATTAAAATTTTGCTATTCTAATTTAAATTAGAGTATTTCACAACATCTATCAGAACTCTCAAATTTTTTGTCAATATGGTAGAATAAAATGTTAAAAAATATTAAGGATCAAAATATTTAAAATGCAATAAGTGCACTCACTATTATCCAAGGCTTTCTTTCTTGCTTCGATTTCCTCAATCAACCACTTTTCCATGTTTCTAAAGTAAAAGAAATATTCTAGAACTTCTTGACACATTTTCTCAGTTATTTTATTCAATAATCTTTCATTTATTATTTAAGAAAGTAACATTTCTAAGCACACCAGTTAAATTTAAAAAAGTGTAAAATAAAGGAGTTTAATTTAGCAGTTTATTATACTATAAATGTATAAAGATATGAATTTTGATTACAGCTTCCATCTATTTACCATTTAGTTTGCAAATCCTTACTTACATATTTTGTTATATTTACATTTTTTAACTATTGGAATAAAAGAAACACATATTTTCACGTATTATAATGACAGTAGCATTTTATCATTAAATAATAATTTTAAATAGCAGTATTCTTCAATATTAATACTTGTTTTTCATTGTAAAGTTTTATGAAGAAACTAGGAAGCTTCTAACAGCATCAAAAGCAATTCATTTTCTCTAAAATATGCATACAAAAATCAAAAATATTAATATATATCCTGGAATGGCTCATGCTAAACATTGTGAGTTCTTCACCTTCAGAAAAATGTCTTATGTATTCTTTTGTCTAAATGGTGCTATTAAAGTTTTGCTATGTTTAAAATTAAGAAGATTGTTTTCAGACAAAGTAATAAAAGAACTGAAAACAGTCTAGAAACAAATGAATTTTTTGCTCATCTTTTTAGTTTGAATAAAAAAATTTTTTCTTATTTTACAATATTTAAGGAAACAGTTACATTTTCCTAGAACTAATGTAATAATATTTTCTTATTTACAAAGACAAAAATAATGAATTTTTGTTAAGTTTTTTCAACCCGTAGTTTATATTTTACTTTTAACATAAGAGAAGTCTCAGAGGATTACTTTTATAAACTAATTATTTAATTATTAATATTTCCTCTTAAGTTTTTCTAAAATTTAATTTGCTGAGGCAAAAAATAAAATGTAATAAAAAATTTTTAATATTTCTATTAGGTTTCATTATTTACTGAATCTCAGAGAAATCTAAAACTTACTTTTATAAACTAATTCTATCATATTGAATAAATATTACTTGACAAGCTTTATTATTCTTCACTTATTTTTTCATTTTATGGTCATTGAACTGTTAAATAAGTAGGTTAATGAATTGTTAAATAAGTACGCTTTTAATTAATTTTTTTGAATGCATAATGCATGTCTATAATAAATTTAAAAAATTATGGCTATGATACAAATATTCGGTGGTGTTGGTATCTCCATGCCATATGGATGCATATTTTTAAATCTAATTACTTTGACATTTCATTAATTTTATTAAAGATGTTACAATATAATTATTTAAGTAAGACTTTCTCCAATAACTGCTTTACAAATCTCATTTTTCAACATTTGAAAAATATCAACAGAGTCTACAACTTACTTCACATCAACGAAACCGTAAACCTGACCTAGTCAGAGATAGGAGATTAAATAAGATGTACGGATTCATTCCAACACCAAGAAAATTAGAATCTGTAAGCTTGTCAACCTCATTTCTTCTAATTTTTTTGGTTTGATGACAAGGCAGTGTAAATGGGCCTATAAATATATTTAAAAAAATTCATTATTTTAGTTTTACGTTAAAAGTAAAATACAAAATTTAAGAAATTAATTTCAATGAATAAAATTGTTTACAATAAAACAATAATGCCAGCCTAGCTGGCACACGACAACAATAAAGACTTGTTCCTTATAAATTCTTTGTTTTAAAATATTCTTAAGCTGTAATATATTAAATGAAATGGGGACTAACAAAATAATTTTAGAAATGAAACTACTGATAAATGTCAGTAGTTTTATTTCTAACACAATTTCAAAATATGCAATTTAAAGAAAGTTTAAAAAAACGCATCGCATACAAACAGAATTAAAAAAATATTTCACTAATAAAATATAATTATATAAAATAAATTTAAGAACTTAAAAACCTGAATTAAACTTATAAGCAGTTGGTGTTTTGTCTAAATGATGAAAGATAGTTGTTGGAATTTGAATTATTTTGCACAATGAATAAATATTCTTCTATCCATTTTTCAAGATTTTCCTCTTCTGACAGATTCTTCTAAGACTCACACATCAATTTATTCCTGTTTAATATACAAATATTGGCTTTACTATTTAAAAAGAATTCAGACATGTTTTAAAAACTGAAACTGGATAATGCATTGCACTTATACTGTTTTTCCTTTAATGATATAAAAACTGGTTTAATTCATTGCTCGACACAAGGATTGCAAACTTCTTTTTCAATATACTAGATGAGAAAATAATAACAGTATGATTTAACACACTTGTTTCTTTTGGAGTAAATAACAATTTTCAGTCTTAAAATATTAATCCTTGGATCCTTAATAATCTTAAGATTATATATGTTTTCACAGAATTTTTGGAAAATTTATTTCTTCAAGGAAAGTCACAAATCAAATTTCTAAGTGAAAGAGAATACACACAAGCAATTTAAATAAAGCAAGAAAACTCTTAAGTCATATGAATCATTTACAATATCAAAAGATTAAAGCTGTAGATGATAATCAGCAAAAGCAGTTTTCAGCATGAGTGAGAAAATTCTAGGAATTAATGAGACGATTTTTGTAAATTTGACCAAAATCTAGAACTTCAGAAGTACATAATTTTGAAGAAATTTTGGTGTACTCAATATTAGATAAACATCATTCTTCTACAACAAGAAGACTATGTTCTATTTGTAAAAATGCAATGACAAATATGTTGAGATTAAGTTTGATTAATCCTATTCATCATTTAAGTAATAACATTTATAAATGTTACAATTAATTATAAATCATTAAATATTCACTTCCAAATTACGCATCGAATCAACCACAATGTATAACAATTCAACCAACAGCTACTATTATAGGATATTGAAAAAATTCTTATTAGAAAATACACCATTTATAATAAATCAATTTAATTCTTGTTTAAATTATTTATAAAAACTTTGTATTACTAATTATTAAAAAATCTGAAGAAAACAAATTCAGATATCCTTTTTTGTATGTCAGAAAAAACAAGAATCACTCATCAAGTTTTCTTGGGACCCAGTCCCAAGCGAGAACCAAGGTAATTTTGAGATATTTACGCTCCCGGACAATGGTCCAGAGTCTATCCGGGAAGTTCTACTCAATCTTCGACAGTTCAATTCCTCCAGGTTTTGTTAATCAAGTGCTTTGTTCTCCGAACCAACTGACCTTCACCTCCTCATGGTGGCTCATAGAAACGTCAATTTCTAACGGCTAACGAAGGCAGAGGGACTAAATGAGCAGACACTGCTTTTAGCTTGTTCCCCCATGGCAGAGACACACAGTGAGACTCACGAAAATGAGTCTGATGTTTACATCTGTGAGGACAGTAACACATTAGGTATTAAGTCTGAAATCTCAATTTTGTTAGAAAATGAGAAGATAATACAAAATGCTCAAGCAACTAGCAAAGTTAACAGAGAACAGACCTCCGACCTTGTTAACCGAGAAAATAGGAAACAATGTGGAGGGTTTTGCCTAACCTTCCTATACTGTAAACTTGAGAATGGGGCACTTATTAACAACTGTGCAGATCTGGGGAGCTCAAAGTGGCTGGAACAGACTGTCAGTGACATAAGCCCCTGGTAGGAGCAAAACATTTTGGTGGGTGAGGCAAGGAAACTTGTCAGAACCACTAAGATATTGCAAAACTGCCGAAAATCTGTAGGAAACTGGAACCTAAGGAGGTCCTGAGAAAAATCGAGGCACAAAACGGTGGGGTCACTCCAACAGAGTAGAACGTTCTTAACATCAAGAACGACCCATCTGGGCAGATAATCGTTCTTAGTGTACCTGAACTAGATGCTGCCACACTTGGTGTAAGGGGATATAAGTTTCATATCGGATTTCACCAAGTGCAGGCAAAAGTACTTGACAAACCCGCTCCTGCCGATGAGGGTGAAGGTAGTTCAAGCCAACGTCCACCACAGTAGAAATGGTACCACTAACCATAATAAGAAGTTTCTTGCTGGGGTTATACACCTGGCCCTGATTCAGGAACCTTGGTTGGTTAGGGGGTGAATCAGTGGCCTTAAAGGAACTAAATGTAAGCTTATCTATTGTACCAATAGCAATGCTAGAACTTGCATACCCTTACATAAAAACATTGAGGTTTTACCCCTCTCTGAATTTATCCTTAGGACCTGGCAGCTGTGAAAGTCAGAATCAACATAGAGGGAGGGGACAGAGAAATTGTTTTTGGTTCTGTGTACCTGCCCTATGAAGAGAAGGCTCCACCTGACCATTCTCTGCACAAGCTCATAACATTTGCAGAGACAACTTACAAGTAGTCCTAGGACTAGACTGTAATGCTCACCATGTTGTCTGGGGAAGTACAGACACAAATAAGAGGTGAGTGTCTTTTAGAATTCATTCTGAACTACGGGTTAGATATTCTAAATGAGGGCAACGAACCAACTTTCATTACTTCCATTCGATCTGAAGTAATTGAATTACTATAGCGAGAACACTAATTAGCAAAAATATCAAAAATTGGAAAGTAGATAGCAGATCTTCTGGCTCAGACCATCAAAACATCCATTTTGAAATTCACTCTAATGTGTGTCTGAATTGCATGTTCAGAAACCCAGTTTGAACGGACTGGAAGAAATTCCAGGAGGAATTGACTGGGTGGTTGAGCTCGGGAACAGACCTATTAGAGATAACTGCGATCTAGAAGATACAGCAGACCTTCTGCAAAGTAGTATTCTAGATTCATATCATAACAATTGGCCTATTCGCACTAGGAGAGCTGAACTCCAATGTCCTTGGTGGAATGACTCTCTAGCAGCCAAAAGGGCAAATGTTAGGAAACGTTTTAATAAAGCCAAGAAAAATGGTGAATGTCAGAACTATAAAACGGCCCTCACTAATTATAACAAACTTGTTAGGAACAGCAAAATTAACTTTGGAGGAAATTCAGTGAAGTCATTGATTCTTTCTCTGAAGGAGCTAGACTCCAAAAACTCCTCAAAAGGGATGACCTTATTTTGGTTGGCACCTTAAAGGACGAGGAGGATAATTTTGCTGCTTCCGCAAGGCCAAGCATATCATTTACGAATGCGAGGCTCTTGCCCTCCCTAGATTAACTTCTTTAGGCATCATCCATACTAGAGAGTTACACCTAGACTCCATTAAAGGGTTATCGGACTTTATTAATAAAGTGGGTGACCCAAGCAACTGGAACTAGGAAACATTGGGTTTAGAGTTAATAGTACAAAATGCTGATAAAAGCAAAGGTGCCCAATATAATACAAACCCCCAACTCTAATAAGAAGTTTAATCATGAATACCACCAAATCACTAACTTTTGCTGATGTGATAAAGAAAGGAACAGATAGGTTGGGAAACCACAAAAGAAGCTGCCATGATTCGTACTTTACGATGTAGATAAAGATATCCCAAGGGAAGAGGTCGCAAACAGAGTTAAATGTCAGAACTCCCTTTGCGAAGATTTAGAAATTAACAGTCTACAGCTACAAGGTTAGACAGATTAATAATTGGATTATTACACTTAATGGAGCAGCATACAATGAGATAAGGCTTTGCCACCCTAGAAAAGTTTAACTAAATATTTCAGGATAAACCATTGTTTTAAATGCCTTAGATACAGCCACAAGGCCAATGAATGTAAGAGTCAAGACACTTGCAGAAGATGTGCTAATTTCCATATTAATAAAGAATGTAATGATAACATTAAATCCATTAACTGCACGAAAAGTAACGCCAAGTCAAGGACAAAATTTAGAACCAAGCTAACAGCAGAAATTGACTTATTTATGAAATAGACTCATCTCACAAACAGATTATGAATAAATTCCAAAATACACAACATTAACTTTGCGTATATAAACCTTAACCATTGCCGTGCTGCAAATTTAATCTTAGAAGATCTTAAAGAATTAAACCTAGACTTTTCTCAGCTAACGATCCTTTCACCTTAGAAAACAAAGTCTTCAGCATTCCTCTGGACTTTCAAATTATTTCTGCAGGTCAACCAAGAACTGCACTTATTGCTAAGCATAAATTTAAACTCAGCCCTATTTACATCAAAAACGAATTATTAAAACTTTTACTAACAATCTTCCTATTTGCATCTGCTCTATCTATTACCCTCCCTCGAAGAGATTCTCGGAATCACTTAGACTGCTAGATGCTGCGCTCTTGGCACATAGGGATATTGGATGGATTATTATGGATGACTTCAATGTCAAGTCCTCGGTATGGAGAATGGCGACCCACACAGATCCAAGAGGAGAAGCCATTCTGGACTTCGCCTCCAAACATGATCTTAACATTGAAAACGATGTGATAGTAAACCAACCATCTGCAGCACAATAGAGGATAGTTGGATTGACCTTCTCCTAACTAAAAAACTCGGCCAATGCAATATTAGTGACTGGACCATATTAGATAAATTCTCTGCTAGTGATCACCACCTGGTGACATTTAAACTGAGTAACGCTAAAGCAAAGTTTCACACCAACACTAAACTTAATAAAATCAACTTAAACTGGGATGAAATTTGTGAGGGACTTAAAACCATTCTTAACAACTTTCCTCTCAATTCACTTCAGGACCTTGATATGGACATTCCCAAAATTGAAGAAGAAATTATTTAACTTCGCAATAATAGTAAAATTAAAGTCAAAAATCACAAGCCCCATAATTATTGGTGAACTCAAGAGCATACTATCAAGTGAAGTAAAGTCAGTGTACTTCGGCAGAGGTTTCAAGCCGAATTAGAACAAAATGCTAGGAACATTTAGAAAACAGCCTTCAAGAAAGAATTTTCTGAGTACAGAAATTGAAACTTAAAACACGGCAAAAAGCTTTAAATGGCTTTCTTGAGAACATCACGGAAACGGATTCCTTTCCAAGGAAAAGGAAGGACGGAAAAGGTGCATCATACAAAATTGTTTGAGACAAGTTTCGCAGGCAAAACATCATTGATCCAGTAACTCTTGATAATGGTGATCTCACAACTGACACAACAGATACAATCAATGAGATTTTAAAGTACTACTTTCCTTAAAGTATCCACTACTTGGTTTATCAAACGACTAACTTCAATGACCCTCCTTTCACTGAAGAAAGTTAAGTTGAATTTGCTATTAAAAACATGAATAACAACAAAACCCCAGGACACAATGTCTGCTTAGACATATATAAAGAGGTTTTTCAACTTGATCGTTTCTGGTTAACTGGTGCCTTCAATATTTGTTTGAATGCAGGGACCTTCCCAAGCCATTGGAAAACAGCTAAAGTGGTTAATTCCTAAGAATGGCAAAGACCCCATCAGGAAATTCGTACAGGCCTATCTGTCTACTCCCTGTTTGGGATAAGATTTTAGAGAAACTCTTACTTAATAGACTGACCTATCACTATCATAAAAAGCAGCTTTTACACCATAACCAATGAGGATTTATGAAAGGAAAGAACACCAACGATGTCGAAGACAAGATCATGCAAATTATAAAAGAGAATAAAGCAAATAAGAAATTCCCCTGTCTTATCTCTCTTGAAATAAAGAATGCAATTTAACAGGGCAAAGTGGTTAGACATACTTCACGTATTAAAAATACATGATGTCCTTAATAAACCTTTCCTTTTGGTTAAATCTTTCTTCTCAAATAGAACTTATCTTGATGATTACAATCGACTAAAGACCTACACAAATAGCATCCTGCAAGGATCAAGACTGGGCCCTTTTCTTTGGCTCCTAATTGCCAATGAGCTTTTAATCCAAGACTTTGGTGATGACGCACATTGTCAAGCTTTTGCCGACGATGTTGACCAAGCTTGCCTATAGATCTCTGAACATCATTGAAAGAAGGATTTATCAATTATGACATACTCTTGGCATCAATAAGTGCAATACATGATTATTGAAATTAATAAAGATATTACCAGAAGACCGGGAATCATACTGTATGGCAATGAAATTAAATACAATAGACAGCTAAAATACCTGGGCCTTATTCTTGACCCCAAGTTAACTTGGAATAAGCATCTCTGCAACGTTAACAAAAATATCAGCAATATAACACAAAAGCTTACCAGAATAGCCAGAGCTACCTGGGAACTCAAACTCTCCGTACTCAAAGCTATCTACACTGGGGCAATCGAGGTCATCATCTTATACAATTGTCCAGTGGTACAACGATAGAGTTAAAATCAACATGTTACTCTCCCAAATCAAAAGAGCAGCACTTATTAAGATTACCAAGGCCTACAAGACCACTTCGACACATGCTTTTCAAGTCCTAACAGGATGTGTACCAATCCACATTAAGGCTAATACCCAACAGAAGAGATACAGGCTTTCAAGTAAAGGGGATACAATTAGTATCGGTCAGCTCTCTTCACCCCAACAACGCCTGGACCTACAACTTCGTGCCAACTCCTTCTAGGAATTAAAACGTTATTCAATGGACATTTCTCCATGATCACAACAACTACTTTTCTTGTACTGATGGTTCTAAGATTGGTGAACTGGTCAGGATGTGCCTCCCTGATCATTCATAAAGACTAACTTATTGTTAAAATTCAAAAGAGGCTGAACAACAAAGCTAGTTATTGAGGCAGAAGGCCTGGTAATGCTTCTCACCATCCAACACATGAGATGCTATGTGATTCACATTGACTCTGTAGACTGATCAGCAGACAACAAATTAAAATGCTCATAAAAGACCATGAAATTAACGTTTGACAACATACTTGGGATCACTCCCACAAAACCAGAAGGCTGTATCACTTAGTACTCCTAAAATCACTTCCCTTCTCTTTGTACACAACAATCATTGCATTATATTGTAATTGTAAATAATCTGCTTTCTCCTCCATGTTCTCTGACATGTCTTTGTTTATGATTGTACTCAATTCCAGATTTGTATTGCATACAAATGTTTGTGTTATCAAAGGCCAAGCTGGCCCCCATCTTCCCGTCAGAGAGAGCTCAATGGAACGTTTCATGATGCCCTCTTTTCATACTTTTGGGTGGCTTGGGTTTTCTGCTGCCCATTTAACTATTCTCTTTGTCCTTTGGATATTGGTGTCCTTAACTGGGTTCCACAGCACTGAGCTACTGTAGGAAACGTTTCATCTCCACCTTATACCTTTGGGTGGGATGGTGTAACTTCAGACTCATCAAGTTTTCTTAGAAGCAATCCAATATAATCCAATTAACTTGACTATCAGCTGATTCTAGAAAATTTAAGTTTAGGTTCCATTGCAGTTATTAACCATACAAACCCGATAATATCTGTAGATCATACATAGAATGCAAGCTTAGAATTTAATATTGATATTATGATTTTATATACATTTTAGAAGTCTTCAGATTTTAAAATATATAAAATGTTATTTTCTCTATAAGAACTAAGATATAAATTAAATATTTTATTATAAATAAGAAAGAAAACTGAAGCAGTATAATTTTGTTATTAATTTTAAATTGTATAAGAAATTCCCTATTTCTATTTTAGGGCAATGTATTTGAAAACAAAAATACACAAATAATAATTGTTTGGAAGTTCGATAATTGAGAAAACTATCAACTATTCGTAACATTAAATAAAATTACTAATCAATTAGAGCTAGAAACTGACAAAGCAATAACAAATGAACTTTTAAACAGCTTTGCAGTTACCATATTTTCCATTATACAATGCATGGAAAATGTGCTTTAATTTCTTTGGGCATATAATACAGCAATATGACTGAGAATACTATGTATAGTATGTAAAATTTTCAGAATAGAATCCACATGATACTATGCTAAAATATCATCATGGGTAAGTAAAGTTACGCATGATGTTACACAGCTGATTTTAAACTAAAAGCTCTATAGAGAAATGAAAATAAACATAAATATAAAAGTGAAAAACTAAGCATGTGCAGTAGTATAATCAAAAATTTCCAGTAGGTACTGATAATTTTTGTTAATGTTAGATAATTTTTAACTTTAAAAATTGTTCTTCACCACAAATGCATATTATGTGTGTACAACATTTTTCAGTCATACTTTCAAATAGAAAAAATTGTAAAAATTAAGGAGAACATTTTTTAATTAAGTTAGAATTATATTTAATGATTATTTTAAATGCCTTTAATGAACTTTCAGCTATAACAGAAAAAATTTATTTAAATAATCTATATTCTCTACACTACTGAATTAAGCATTGCATGAAATTATAGAAAATTTTAGAGATTTCTAAATATCATTCAATTTCTATCTATTAATTTATTGAGTACTTTAAGATGTACATAAAAATCTTTTCAAATAAATATACTAATCAAAAACAAATACTGGATGACTTGTTTCCTAATTATTATTTAATAGATGAAATTCTAAATTATTCTTCTGTTTACTTTCAAACTCTTTTAAAACTAAACAATTTTGTAATTATATTCGACACATTTTTATTTCGTTTTTATTTTTATTACATATGCAAAAGTTTGCCGATTAAGTTTTTGGAGAGAAGCACAAATACTAACAAAACTTGTCTCATCACATTAGTTATACCTAAATTATGTGAAGAGGTTGATAAACCATAGACTAAAAAAATTTTTTAAATTTCAGGTTATGGAAGAATCTATTTGACTAAATTATTTTTACACATTGATTCAAAGGAAGTTTTAGAAGTTTTATACTTAATTGAAATTTATATCAAAAAATTTTTAATTAAAATCTTTACTAAGAAGTATTCAAATATGAAATCTATCCTCAAGATGTAAATGATCTAAGGAAAAAACCTAAACCAAAACCTTAGTTGGAAAGAAACTTTTCCAGATTTTTTGCAAATTTAACATAATTATCTGACAAAATTTGTAGAATCAAACTTAATCTACTAAAATTTAAAAACTGACCTTCAATTTAATTAAACATCTTTAATTTAATTAAAAGTCATACAAATTATTTTAAAGAAAAGGAATACAGCATAACAAATAAAAATTTTTTGGTCTTAAAACTTTATTAAAATCGTAACATAAAATGTTTCGCATAAATTTTTCACTTTTTGTCACAAACAGTATAAAAATTACACAACCTAAATCAAAACTTACATTTTACAAAACGGCCTTTTACGTCCCTTGGTCGACTAGCCGATTTATTGCCTAAAAAAATAAAAGGAATTGTTATCATGGATACATGGTAAATGGGTAAGAAAATATTTATTATACTGTCGAACAAAACAATATTTATTAGACAATTTAATAGAACAGCTTAAAAATGAATGTTTAAATTAATGTGTCATATGAAGTAATCTAATTACCATCATCTTTGAAATCAGAAAATCAATCTCACACAAAACTATTTAAAGAATGTGAAAAAAGAAGAATTTTTTTTAATTTAAAAATAAATGCCGATACACAGGCTTCCATTATAATATAGATATACATATCCTCATTTCCAAATAATTATTTCTGTAATAATACACGTTAAAATTTAATGTAATCTTAAGTACACTTTACAACTGACTGAATGTATTATTTTGTGTCAAACTGCTGATATCTTTACTTTACACCATCAAAAAATTAATTCCATAAATAAATTTAAGACACATGTATAAACATTGACAGAAAATAGTTTTTATAAGTTTAACCAATTTAAGTTTTTAAAAAATAGAAATAAAATTTTAAAAATTTTCAATAACTTTATTTTTTAAATAAGTTTTAATAAGAATAAATTTTTCAAACCGATTGTATTTAATATTTAAAATACAATTTGATTTTAGGAAGTATATACTGTGTGATAGCTGATTAGTGGAAAGACTTAAGATAATATAAACTACTACATTATATATAAATAGCATGGACTTTTCAAATATAAAATGCTGGTTTTATTTCATTTTATATAATTCAAACAGAAAATTTTTTATTATTCAGTCGAAGTAATATGCTTTTTTTTTTTTTAAGAAAAAATACTTCCTTCATAGTTCAGTAGTTATTTCATGCTTACAAATTAACAAAATCTAAATTATTTACATTAAATTTATTTACATCATACTAATCATTTCAGAAAAACCAATACTTCAAATATTTACAGAAAAAAATGTGAAGGAAACATGAAAAGCACAAAACCATGCAAATTACCTTTTCGAGTGAAGTTGGAATTCTTAATAACAGGCTGTGGAAGAATAGGAATTTCATCACTGTCACCTTAATAATTATGAACGAAATATATTATTAACAGTTTATTAATCTTAACATGTATAATTTTAGTAAATTTAACTTGCACAAAAAATTTTAAAATCAATTAACAGCTATTTTCTTTTGAGTATGTTCAAACAAATATTTGTTGCAGAGTAAAATTCTCTTAAATTTCAAGATAATTTCACTAGCTTCTATAACATAAGCTTGAATTGACTGATTATTAAGAGTAACTTCCTTTGTTTACATGTTATTCTTAACAGCTGCCTCGACATGTGACCTCTCAAAAAACGAGAAGTTTAGGGATGAGATGAGGAAGATGCTTTGTGTGCTCAATTGTAACTCTTCAATAATTGCTAATAAGGCTAATTGCTTTAATAAGGGCTAATTAGGCCCTATCCTAATGTGTATTCTAAATCATTACAAGCCTGTATGGGTTTAATGAATTGACTGAAATTTAATGTGTTATCCCAAATGACTTAAGAGAAATATAATTCTTGTTAATTAAAAATTTTATTAATTTTATAAAATTTTTAAAATATCCAGTGGAAGAGCTTTATATTAAACCAAAAAAGTAAATAAAATCTTATTTCAGCACCCACTATACTCAATAAAATATAGATTAACACAAATGTTCAATGTGGACAAATACTATAAGAATTTCTAAACTTTATTAATTTTGTCAAAAGAAGTTTCCTAAAATTGATCTTGTTAATAAATTATTAGTGTTGAAAAATGTTAAATGAAACATTGGCTTTTTGATGTTATCATCTTAATTCTATAATTTTTCATAAAAAAATACTTCTTGTTTTGACTATTTAAATATAATTTATATAATTGAAACTAACGATTTCAGCGTTTTTAAAATATCATCGTTTTACAGTATTTTCTTTCACAGGATTGGTAACTAATATGACGAAATATTTAAAAGTAATTTATAACCATTACAAAAATCCATCTTGAAGGTAAAATTGCAACTCAAGGAGCTGCTTAAATTTAAATGCCAGAAAACTGAATATGCAGCTGCTGACTCTTATTGTAATAAAGTTACTAAATTCCTTAAAAAAGATTGTACCCTTCATGAAAATGAAACATGGGAGCTTGTTGAGACATCCAAAGGTTCAAAGTTATAAATTGTTGACGGGTGCTGAGGAAGAATTTTAATCCAGATGGTACTGTTGAGTGACACAAAGCTCGTCTTGTAGGGAAGTGTTATGCGCAAAAAGCAGGCTTTAAATTTGATGAAACATTCAGCTTTGTTGCAAGATATGACACTGAGATCCATTCTTTTTGTGGCAGCACAAGAAAATTTGCACTTGCAACAGTTTGATGTAAAGACTGCATTCTTGTAAGGAACCCTTAAGGAGGAAGTGTTCATGACACAACCAGAAGGCTTCAATGATAATAGTGGAAAAGTCTGTAAATTCCATAAAAGTCTATATGGACTCAAACAAGTTGCAAGCAAACAACAATAATTAAGTTAATTTTATGAGAGATCAGGAACTGGAATTTAGTACAGCTGATCCCGGCTTGTTTATCAGACATAAAGCTGAAAAGAAACTCCTTGTTATTTATGTAGATGATGGCCCTGTTGTTGAAATAGACAAAGTTGAAGGGCAGGAGTTTATGAATCAACTTAGTCATTCTTTTCAGATCACAAGGGGTTCATTGTACCAGTTTCTAGGTATGAACATAACAAGATTGAATGATGGTTAAATTTTTGTGAATCAGTGTGCCTATTCGATAAAAGTTGTCAAAATTTCATATGGACTCTGCCAATCCAGTGTCAACTCCAAGTGACCAAAGTTTTGTTTGTGATGATACAGAAAACAAACTGATAAGGAAAGATGTCTCTTATCGCCAGGCAGTTGGCAGTCGAATGTGCCTTGCAACTGCTACAAGACCTGGTTTAGCTTTAAGCATTGTTTTGGAAAATCTCGAAAATCCAAAGACCTTAAATTGGTGTGCTGTAAAACAAATTTTTAAATATCTAAGAGTAACTGTAGATTTTGGCTTGTTATATCAAGCAAAGTGTCATTCCAATGAGCTTTAAGTGTACAGCGATGCTGATAATGCAGGTGATTTAAAAACAAGACGCTCAAGAACTGGAATGGTCTCTAAATTTTCATCTGGAGTCCTCTCTTGGATGAGCCAAAAGCAGAAGAGTGCGATTTTATCTACTAGAGGCCAAATATGTAGCTGCGAATGATAGTGCTAAAGAACTAATTTGGCTGAAACATCTGCTCAGTGACATAACAAATCTCAAAACTCTCTTTTTTCTGGTAGATAATGCTAGTGCTGTGGAACTCACCAAGAATCCTGAATACCATTAACAATCCAAGCACATTGATGTCCGTTATCACTTTGTGCAAGAAAAATTCACTGGTGGTGAACTGTTCATCAGGTAAATTGCAATTAGCAAACATGACTAAATCATAGCCTAGTGTAAGGTTCAAAAACCTGTGTACCTTATTAGGAGTTTTTATTTAATAGTCTTGTTAGTGAATGTTAATCTAAATAAATTGTGGCTTGTGGAGGAAATATTGTAACAATTCAACTTTCAGAATCTTGAAGCAGATAGACAAGTGACAGCTAAACTCTTCTGTTTACTCTGTATTTTAACTTTAGAATGTTTTAATAATAAAAATACGTTTGCATTGCTTGCTTATATGCATTTTGGTCTTTTATTTGTACTTAACTGCTTTATGTTTTAGCCTTTATTTATTAATAACCTCAACAATTACATACTAAAGAACACTTAGAATCTAATGAAAGTTCACTAAAGCATGTACTTGATGGAAAACATAAAAGTATTAAGCCCTTAATGCTTCAAGGGATCTGGTATGATATTCAGTTAATATTAAAAATTACTTGTAAGTATATGAACCGTCCTTAAGCATTACTAGATGAGGTATTAGCTTCAGTCTTCAAATTAATTGTTCACTTTAATTATTATTGAATACATGATTCATTCAAATTTATATAGTAAGTATTAAAAATTATTATATCTATATCAATATTATATCAATATTAAAAATTATTATAAAATTATTAAAATTATTATTATATTATATCTCAACTCTGCTACATATTTTAATACATCAACAATGTCTCTGAAACATACTGAAAGCCAATAACTTTGTAATTAAGAAAACAAAAATACATAAATTACACATAAACTCGTTTTTAAAAATTTAATAATCATAATTACATTAGTATTATTTACATGTATTGTCAATAAATGAAAGAAAAATTTTTTATCATACTTACTACTGTCAGAAGAAATCATCCTTCTTTTCCTCCTAAGAAGTGGGCGTATTTCATCTTCACCTGAACAAGAAATGGAAAGAAGTTTCAGTATGCTACTTTTTTAACTATTATAACAAATATTAATGTCAATTAATGAAACAATTCAACATCAGCTTATCATACTTACTGCTACTATCAGACGATGAAATTAAGAGCCTCCTCTTAACCCCCCTAACAGGTCTTATTTCCCCTTCACCTGAACAAGAAAAAAATGGAAAAATTCAATATGCTATTATTTAATTAATTATAATTACAAATAATATTAATGAAAGAAACTATTCCACATCAATCTCTATCATACTTACTACTATCAGATGAAGAAGCCTCATCTTCACCTAAACAGGAAAAAGAAATTAAACAAATTTCAATATGCTACATAAATTTATATGTTAATCATCTAAAATATGGTATTTAGTTCAGAAAAATATTTATGTAAAACCTATTTTTATCTAAAAATTAAGTTTTACAGTAACTCTAATTGCACTCTCATTATTAGATAGTACGATCTTGTCAATAAAGCTAGTTCAGGGACTATTTTATTTTATCAAACAATAAGTATATGCAGAATTATATCAGATTTACCCAGTTCAGTCACATTAATGTGATGACCATGTACTTTCGACACTGACATTAAATAACCAATCATAAAATGCAGATGTTGGTAGCAGAGTGGAATTCAGCGTAAATAAAGGACATGTGAGGGCTTCGAGGAACATTGTAATCATTGTTGTAAGGATGAGACAGATTTATCCAACGTCCAAAAGGCATGATCATTTGCTCTCGTGCTGACTGCTGTTCATCAACAACTAAGGTTGGAATTTTACACAAGTACAACAATAGGTTCTCCACTGAGTGACTACAGATGACGTTTTCAGAGGATTCGTGTTTTATGCTCCACTGGACTCAAACAAGTAAACACATGATCACTGCTTTCAGAGGTTTCACCCCCATACATAAAACACCTTGCAGCCATTGCCAGAACAGTCCAGGCTGGAGGCAGAAGTATTATGATCCGGAGAATGTTTTCCTGCCATTCTCTCATCATTGTGGAAGGCACAATGGATCAATACAAGTAGGCATCAGTCCTTACAGACTGTCCACCCCTATTAGCTCATTGTTTTTCCACACGATGGCATCAAGCAGCAGAATGATGCAATGTGTCATACAGTTGGTAGTGAACATGCGTGGTTCAAAGAGCACTTTGTCGCTCAACGGTCATTTTTTGCATACGAGGACTAATTAGACCAGGACCTACAGCTCAAAGTGGATTTCGAACCACTACAAACATCCATGCCCAAGGTGGGATTCAAACCCACGAACTGTTAAACCAAGGGCAAGAGCACTAAACATTCAGCTACCAGCTTGGCTCAAAGAGCACCTAAATGAGTTTACCGTTCTCCCTTGTCAGCAAAATTCCTGGACGAAAATCCAATTGAGAATGTGTGGGATCGGGTTGATCACAGCATGGATTCTCACCCGCATTATTAATCACATCTTGCCATGGCACAGAAGTTTTCATGGCTCCACATCCCTGTGAGCAATTTCAGAAACCTAACTTACTTTTTTCCTGTAAGTCTCACACTAAAGCATTCTACAAAAAGGTGGAGGCTTTAGACAGGTGATCACATTAATCGGACTGGATTGTTAACCACAAGTATACAAGATTTTTTTAAAAAATCAAAAGCATATGTGTTATTGTTTTTGTATTCAGTTTTGATCATTTACTGTACTAAATTTCAAGTTTCTCCCAAAAAATGTTACCTCTGATTGCCATTTAAAATATTTGAGCGTATTTCAAAAATTTTATTTCTTTTCAGTCTTGCCCTGTAGAAAGCAGTTTATAAGGAAAATTTAATAATAATTACCATGTACACTTCTCTAATATTTACCAATCAATGCATTACCTAATGTTACTTGTTCAGTTACTTCCTTATAAAATTATGTATCGAATATATATAGAAAAATTTAAGTTGTCTACTAATCAGTATTAAAACAAGATTTATGAGGGTATAATGGTTAAATTATACTGTAAATAATTTCTCAGCATCCACCATGTAAATTATCTTTTGGAAGGACTTTTCATAAGTTAGTGGAACATACTTATGAATCTTAAGAGCAAAACATGGGAAACTCGAAAGCACCTATTCTGATATATCTTCAGAAGATTACCAGTTAAATTTTATAAATAGTTGGGATGCAACATATTTCATAAATACTTAAACTTAAGATCGCAAAGAGCACTCAAAATCAGTTCAAAATGTAACAATTTTTGATTATATTGTTATTTCCAACATACAGATACTAAAATTGTCAGAGAATCTTAGAATTCTTTCAACTAACAATAAAGTATTAACAACTTCAATTTTAAATGATATAAAAGTTGCCCATTATGTTCGGAAGGTAAATCATTTAAACTCTGGTGCTCGGAAATTATTCACACAAAAACCTCAACTGTTATAAATTTTTATGTTAAGAAACTTAAGAAATATTTTTATAATAAATATACATTAAATAAGTAATTCAATTAGATAAGCTAAGAATTCATATGTTAAAAAGTTTAAACTTTTTTACTTTCCATTTTGAAGCTTAATTGCTTGGTTATTCATGCATGACATAAAAATATTAAAAAACTCTACAAATACATAAATGTTTATTTATTACATTATGCGTTATAATATATATGTATGCATATTAAAATATGTTTAATTGCTATTAAACATTTTACAATATAGAAAAATCAAAACTGAAAAAATAGAACATATCTGAATTTTAACTGCTAAAGGCGAAAGATATATTGAAAGGTATATTGGTTTCATATTTAATATTACATGCAACAATATCCATTTTTTATAAAAATGACTTTTCACTTTTATATTTTTTAAAGAAAATTATCAAATTAATAGGAAATGCAATCTCATATGTTATTCATAATCATAAAGAATATGTAAAGGAGTATTAAATGAATATTACATAAAGGTGTGTTTCGAAACAAGAGATACCTTACTCAAATTCATTAATATAGAATTTATTACATATAGAAATTAAACACACTGAGTTTTGCATTGAATACACAAATGAGAGTGCAATTATATGATGCAATGACAGTTTCTAAGAAGATATTTATTGACTTAAAATCAAACTTACTCTTTCTTCTCTTCCTTCGAGGCTCTTGTTCCTCTACCTGTGATTCAGGCTCATGTTCCGCTGACTGTGATTCAGGCTCATTTTCTGCTAACTGTGATTCAGAATAACTTCTTTTTTCTAAAATCAAAGTACAAAGTTAAAGTAAAATTCAGAACTTTATAGTTTGAAATATCAAAATATAGATTATATAGTTACTTTAAATGAAACACCAAAAACTAAATGCTTCAATTTTTATAAAATACCCAATATTTTGCCTGGTTAATTAAGAATTCATGATTAAAAAAGAGAATCTTAAAACTTATTTAATGTAAAAAGCGTTTCAAAAGTCATTACAGAAAATAAAATTATTGTTGGCAAATTCAGAAAGAGTACACCTGGGAACTGGTGGCCAGAAATAGATATTTAATTGATGCTTTTTAAGCTATTGAGAGGGAGACTAGACCAACTGAACTTATTACTAATCAAGACAAAACTAAATATTTCCCTGTAACTAGAAACCAATATAACCTAACACATCTCATTGGGGATTATATATTTGAAACAGTTACTGAATTAATCTTAGTTAAATATTTAATAATAATTACATTTTCCTAGAGTTAAGATGACATTTAGCTGTAATTAACAAAGGCTTTTTGTCCTATAAGATATTTATTGAAATTATCACGAAAATAAAATTACTGATCAATAAGACGATTTTCTATCCTGTCTTGACCTATGCTTCAGAGACCTGGACTTTGACAGTAAAAGGGAAGAGGCTGTGTTGGGCTTGTTAGAGCACAGGATCTTAAAAATGATCTACAGAGGTACAAAAGGAAACAAGTGTCTGCCGCAGAAGATAAAAAACAGAAATATACTGATTGTACAAGGAGCCAAACATTGTACATCACATTAAAATAAGCAGTCTTAAATGGATTGGGCACATTATCAGAATGAAAGACAATAAAACTCTTAAGGAAGTTTTTCATCAGCACAAGAGAAAGACCAAAGCTGAAATGGGTGGATGCAGTCTAGAGATTATAGGGTCTTTAGCACTAGAAATTTGAAGAGTTTGTCTGCCAGTAAAGGTGGCTGGAAGAAACAAGGTCTTCTTGTTCAGAAGATCTCTATATACTTCAATGAATTCTTGCAATATATGCTTCATGGACATTTTTAAAGAGTGAATCTAATGATTGTGAGGTGTTGTATAACAGAAATCTAAGTGTCAGTAAATGAGAAGTTTCAAAAATTTTCCCAAGTGTCGCCAAGAAACAATTTGTAGCCCTGTGGGAGCAGACAGGCGACAACAGGAAGCAATTATTTACTTCCTGTAACCCCCATGTTGGAAGAAAAATCAGACCTTGTTTGAATTTTCGTGAGCCTGTCCAACTTCACCACAGACGGTACAACTTGTTCACATCCAACAAATCCTATGGAAAAATCATATCGTGTGTGGCTGGCTTTAAAATAGATTTAGGTCATCAGGCTGTTCATTACACCACTTAAAATTTCTGATGAAACTGTATTCATTGGAAAAATGTTTCTACTATGAATATAAACTTAATAATAGAAAATCATTTGCTTATTAAAGTTACCCCAAACAGAATATTGGACAGAAAATTCCTGTAATGATAAAAAGTTACGAAAAAATATTACTAATACTGTTAAGTATAAAATTTTACTCAGAAAATCAATGGTAGTTAATTACAAAGAAATATTGATCAAGCAAACTGACACTCAAAATAAGAAATGTATAAAAATTTTGCTATTCTAATTTAAATTAGAGTATTTCACATCTATAAGAACTCTCAAATTTTTTATCAATATTGTAGATTCTACAATATACAATGTACAAAATACAATTCTACAATAAAGAATAAAATGTTAAAAAATATTAAGGATCAAAATATTTAAAATGCAATAAGTGCACTCACTATTGTCCAAGGCTATCTTTCTTGCTTCGATTTCGTCAATCAACCACTTTTCCATGTTTCTAAAGTAAAAGAAATATTCTAGAACTTCTTGACACATTTTCTCAGTAATTTCATTCAATAATTTTTCATTTATTATTTAAGAAAGTAACATTTATAAGCACACCAGTTAAATTTAAAAAAGTATACAATAAATGAGTTTAATTTAGCATTTTATTATACTATAAATGTATAAAGATATGAATTTTGATTACAGCTTCCATCTATTTACCATTTAGTTTGCAAATCCTTACTTACATATTTTGTAAGGATTTGCTTTTTAACTATTGGAATAAAGGAAAATATACATTAGATCAAATAAAAAGCTAAGATACTGGAAAAATTCCAATCAAAATTATAAGCTTTTAAATTTTCTCTATTTTCTTTTCACACATTATAATAACAGTAGTGTTTTATCAGTAAATAATTATTTTAAATAGCAGTATTCAATATTAATTCTTGTTTTTCACTGTTAAGTTTTATGAAGAAACTAGGAAGCTTCTAACAGCATAAAATGCAATTCATTTTCTCTAAAATATGCATACAAAAATCAAAAATATTAGTATATATCCTGGAATGGCTCATGCTATACATTGCGAGTTCTTTACCTTCAGAAAATAGTCTAATGTATTCTTTTATCTAAATGGTGCTATTAAAGTAAAATGGCTTATATAATTTAAAAATTTATTGATTTTAAATTTATTGTTCTAAAGATAATTAGTTTTGAACAAACATAATAGTAATGTTTTAAAAATAATTTAATAATAAAACAATTAATTAATTTTACAATAAGATAATACTTTCTAGAAGCTTAAAAAGTTAAATTGTTTATATGTAGTGTGATTGTGATTTCAACTGATCATTAATACACTACTTAAATAGAAAATTTTCTTAAATGTATAAAACTATATGATATAAAAATGTTAAATGATACTTGCATATTAAATAAAATTTTATTTTTCAAAACAAATTAAATGTATGACATCAATTCTTAAACAATAAATTCTTAATTTGCAGAACAATTTATTTAAGAATTGATTTCATCATAAATTTAATTTGTTTGGAAGAATAAATTACTAATGTGGAATATTTATTTTCGAAAATATTATCCTTACATCGTGGCAAAAAAGGAAATTTAAATATACACTCGAGATGTCCGAAATATATTTTTACAATAGAATATTTCTAATCATGTTTCTTATAAGAATGATTTATATTATAAAAATAATAATTAATATTAACAAATAAAAATCATGACTTAAGTGTAACAATTTTGTTTGTAAACTAGTTTCAATATATTTCTTTCAAAAGAAATGATAGTCAAAACATAACTATAACATTATAAATTACAACTCATGATAATCACATTACATAATGCTTTAATATGATACTTATGTTTTATATGCAATATTTCAAATGCATATTAAACGAAATTAAAATGTAACATGCAGTAAACCTAATTCAATAAATTTTTAGCCAATGTACAAAATAAAACTATAAATGAATTTGAGTGGTTATAAATTAAGACATTATTAATTATGGAAAACGCATCAATTTTACCAATTCATTGGAATTTGATAGCTACCCAGAATGGCTGCCAATCCGCATAAGAAATCGGATTTTCCCCCCGATTTCATATTGTTGAGCCAACACTACATAAGAAATCAATTATAACAACCAAGAAAGAAAAATTGGAGTTATCCCGATTTCAAATTGTTAAACTAACGATATATAAGAAAACAAAATTAACAGTATTTAATAATTAATTATACATATTAATTAAAATTAATTTATAAAATTATTAATAAATAACATATCAGATTAATCTTTATACGGTAAATATATTGGTCATGGCTAAAATTGAAAAACTCACATAATGGAGCATAGAAGATTACAAAAATTTTATTAATATCTAGAGTAACTAAAATCCGGGAGGTAAAATGACTAAACTTACCCAAAAATTGAATGAAATATGATGAAAAATAGTAATAAATCTTGAAAGAATAACAGCAAATTCTACGCAGGATCACTAACAAAGTTAAACGTGACTGAAAGACACTAAATGCGATTATAAAATGAAGTGGTTGCGCGCTGGCAGTTTTATTTTTGAGGACGGTGGACTGTCATTGGCTAGCTGATTTTGGATGGCCTTGATTCTGATTGGCGTATTTCACAGAATGATTTAAAAAGCCCAGCCTCTAAAAATTTCGGAATAGAAAAAAAAAAACTTTTATTCATTTATAGGAAAATTATTCATTTTTTTTTCGTTTTTCATTCATTCATTCATTTTTTATTCATTTATACGAAACTTTTATTCATACATAGGAATTAAATTTATAAGCAATATGAAAAACAAATTATTCATTAAAAGTTTTTAAGAGCTTGGAAAAGAAGTCTATTAAGTGTGATTTATTTATAACACACACACACACACACACATATATATATATATATATATATACATATATATATATACATATATATATATATATATATATATATATATATATATATATATATATATATATATATATATATATATATATTTGCATTGCTTTTATAAATGTTTAGGTAATAGCAAAAATAAAAAAAAATGTTGTAAATCTAAATAACTGAGTATGTTAATAGACTTTAAGGTAGCTGACGAGGAAACTTATCACAGAAACGAAGTAATGCACGGGGACGGTACCGTTTGTGTGGGAAATGAGGCCATCATAAGACAGAAGATTTTTGATGGAATCATTGTGGGTTCTTTGTGGGGTTTAATACATATTAAATATTAGCTTTGCAAAATATTGTATATATTTAACATACAAGTATTAATTTTTTTTATGTAACTCATTTTATTTAATAAGCAATGTATTGTCAATTTATTTATTTCGTTTAAATAAAATGGATTAAAATTGCGATTTTGATTAACTAAAATTATAAATTCTCAAAAAAGGGAAATTTTATAAAACTGAAATATCATTCATGAAAACTTGTCAGAGTGTAATTAAAATACAAATAAAAATTTTTCTTTAAAAGCCCTTGAAATTTACATCTTTAATATAATCAATAGAAAAGGCTCATAACCTACAAAAAATTTTGTTTCGCATAAAATTAATGAATATGTGTAAAGTATTTCATATGTATGAATCTTTAATATAAATTACTTTTAAAATTACTATTCTTATAAATATATAAAATATGTCATATTTTATATTTTGTTAATTGAAATTTCTCTCAGACAAAATAAATGAATGAGGAGGATAGGATTTTATTAAAATTGAATTTGAATTGAATTAAAATTGAATCGTGAATTTTGCTATATTAATGAGTTGTATCTTAGGATTTACCATTTGAGAAACAACTAGATTATTAGCTTTTTTAATTACTATATAGTACATGTTATATATCATCATAAAGAAATATTAATATATTAGATTACTAGCAGATTTTTTTATTCATTTATTTAAGCAGAAATATGTTATTACATTCCTTAGTTAAGGATTCATCCACTAAAACTGGATAATAGTGAGACAAAATTTTGGAAATCTTCATTTTAAAGACTGCACATTAAAATAATTCTAATGATTTTGTCTTTAAATTTTTTCACTAGCTGATTAAACCAAAAGTATGTCTGTTTATGTAGTTTGAATTCTAGGAAAATACATAATTACATAAATTTAGTTTCCCTTTTCTTGTTATTCTTTACGTGCATAATCAATTTATCAGTATCGCTAGTTTAACTTTCAAAAAATTGTTTTTAGCGAATAACGTTGTTTTGTTATATAACGATGAACTTTGAAAATTCTAACTTCTCCAAATATATATTTATCTATATATAAATTTTGAAACTAAAAAAATTAGCGATTTTATTCCTGTCTAACACATATTATTTACATTTATTTATTTAATATCAGTTTTTAGCCAGTGTTTATATTTATTAACATGCCTGCTTAGTTTTGAAATTTAAAATGAATTGCTCATCACATTAAATTATTTCTTTAAAACCAAGTTTAAAGTTTTGCGTATATTTTATTCGACTTTTAATGGTTTGCGTCTTTTATATTAGCACTTAATATCGAAAAATTAGTTTTTCAAAAGTTAAAGATCCATGTATTAAATATTTTTTTTATTTTTTTATGTACTCATAAGATGTTTCTTGATGATTATATGTTTCAACTGGTTATTTCCTTTTGTTTATTATAAAGGCTTATTTTAACTTGAAAGAAGTCCTTCGAGGGGAAATCAGGTATAGTCATTATTCTGAGTAAGTCGGTCAATGGCGGAGGATAGCTCCCTCACTTGGAAGCAGTCGGTTCGAATCTTGGTTCCGGAATGAATGTTCTCTGTGTATGTATGTGTGAGTCTCTCTATCCTTTCACTTTCGGTTCAAGCCGACCAATGGCTGAGTGGTTAGCGTTCCTGACTCTTGTGCTGTGGGTCCAGGGTTTGGTTTGGTTTGGTTTGTTTGTCGCTCAACGGTCATTTTTTGCACACGAGGGCTAATTAGACCGGGACTTACGGTTTAAAGTGGATTCCGAACCACTACAAACATCCATGCCCAAGGTGGGATTCGAACCCACGAACTGTTGAACCGAAGGCAAGAACGCTAACCATTCGGCTGCCAGCTCGGCGTGGGTCCAGGGTTCGAATCCCGGTTCGGGCATGGATGTTACTATCTCTCTGTGTTTCTCTGTCCTTTCTTGTGTGTTGATGTATGAATGTGGCCCGCCCTATAAACGGGTCTGTGGTGGTATGACGCGGGTAATGCTACTCGCCTCCGTGACTTGGTTCACAGGTGCCCGCTGGGTAACGACAAATGAGTAGCTGTTTCCGGTCTTGTTGTGGCGAAGGGTTAGTCACCCAAGTGCCCGCCATTATTTAAAAAAAAGGAAAAGAAAAAAAACACTTTTGGTTCAAAGGTGGCAGACCCACTGCGTGCCCAACGGTACAGGTTGCTATCACCTTTCCTCCCTGTAGCACTGAATAGACTCAGTGGCGTAGTGAGCAAAATCGGCGCCCGGGTACAATACCTTTTTTGGCGCCCCGTTGAAAAAAATAGTAATACAATATAAATATGGGAATAAAATGTATTAAGTAACAACAGATATAATAATAATACGATAATAATATAACGATATATAATACATTTTAGTAAATGGAGTAAAATTGTAATAAAGAATACAATAAAAATATTGTACCTACTACAAAATAATCGAAAATATATTAACTTAAAGTCTCAAACAAAGCTTTAAATTTAAACAAAATTCAATTCTAATTTACAAAAAACACTTATATTGGATTCGGAAAAGTGTCATTAGAATAATCGGACTTATGTGTTTTAGAATTAATTATAAAATGATATTATTGATTTTATATACTAATACAATTATTTAAAAAACATAAAAATTTTTAAACATGAAATAATTCATTGCGTTTCATAGATATAAGCAGATGTGTAATTATTTGCAATCTAATATATAATACACTATTCACATTTTTCTTGTCTTTGCTGAAGCGAATTGATCAATTACGTTATCAAAGTTGATCATTTCAAAAAATTTTCTTTTTCTATATTAAAGTTAAATCTTCTATACTTAAGATAAAAACTTAGACGGTTTTGACTCATGGTGGATCGTAAATAAGTGAAAATTATTTTTTGCTCAATGAAAGTTCACAGCTTGCAATTGATGCAGAAATAGTTAAAAATATTTGAATGTGTGTGGCAACCTCTTCTTCTCTCTATCTTCACCGTATGAGGTAAAGCATGTTGGAAGTTCTAATGGAGTTTTAAGTTTAATTTCCTTTCTAATGCTGAGTAACATCATTCAGTACCACATTTCTCTATAGACTTCTGTTCCATGGAAATCTGTATGATAAAATTTATTCCAAAATTTTACATTTGTTAAACACGGTGACTCAGCGATCCCAAGTCAGAGGTCATAAGTTCGATTCTCAAGCTAGGTCCACTCAACCCTTCATCCTTTCAGTGGGTCGATTAACTGAAGACCAATCATCCTTGGGAGCTAATCACCGGGGATTTCACTTTGGGCTGACTACCAAACCGGGATATATGCTTCGCACTCCAGGGCCCTCGTTTAGGAAAACGGATATGGGTACTGTAGGCCTTGATCCGGATATTATAATTTTGAAGTCGGGATAATTATTTATCAATAATTTTTAACTTTTAAGAAAATTGATTATAATGATTTAACATTTCCATAACAATGTCTTAAAAATTTTTTATTTATTTTTTCTAGCTTGTTAACCAAATGAAGCAATTAAACATTTTTATTCCCTATTAATTGTGCATTATCTTAGTTATGAAAGACTCTACGAATAGTTGATCATTATGTGTTGAACATATGCTATAACTTATCCTAACAAATTTTCAAAAATTCTGTAATATTACTAACTTCACAAACTTTAGCTATTTATTGCAAAATAATAATTGGGTAAGACATTACACCCCAAATTTAGGATCAACTCACCTGATTTTTCACAATGATATCTTTTTAAACATTTCATTTACCACAGACTAAACTGAAACTTTGACTTTTATTTCATTTTTTTTATTTCAAAAAAATTCCAGTGAAAAACAGCAACTTTATAGGAAATTTCGCAATTAAAATAGCTTTTTAAATTATATCATTCAGACCATTAATGTAAACCAAAATTATTTTTAATGTAAAAAATTTAAATCACAAAACGTAATAGTGATAATTTATAATATTTCATTTTTTTACCATAAAACCAATTTTTTTATTCTAAAATTAGAAGATCTTTGTTAAGTTTTCATCTGATTTCAATTTAGATAACTAAATCCTGCCATAGCTTTATCAATGCAAATTTCAGATAAGCAACGAAACTCTAATATCGACAGTAAAACTATTTTGCAAAAAGTTTCTTAAATCAAAAATCAAAACACACAAATTCAAGTAAAATTATGTATATTTAATATAATCAGAAATTTTCAACCAAACAATATATATTATGTTATTAAAAATTATATTTTTCTCGAAACTGATGCACTCAATATTGTTCTTTAAAGATTAGAATTATTATCAAGAATTACAAGTGCTGAGATAAAAAATATATTTTAACTGTTATATCACTTAATTTTATTTAAAGAAATTTTTTCAATTATCGTAGTAGTGAAAATTTTCTTCATATTTTTAAGGCATTTAATAAATCTGTTTTTTCTTAAGATATTAAAATATATTTTATTATTAAAATAAGGGGTAATTTTTGTGAAGTTAAAATTCATTTCTATTTAGAATCATTTTGGAAGTCCTGCTCATGCAATGGCAGGAGGTTTTTTTCTTTTTGAATAAAATTATATCATTTAAAGACGATCTTATTTTTATACATTTACAATGTAAAATGAGAAATTCTTGACAATGTAAAATGAGAAACAATGTAAAATGTGTGAGTACAGTTTCTTTATAAATTTCTTGAACGAATTTTTCAAGTTAAAAGATTTATTTAAATTTGTATAAATTAAACTAATTAATTAAGAAATATATTCTGTATATGTAAGGCGTGCTGTAAAGGCAGCAAAGACATGTAATAGGTTGTTACGCTATTAAAGAAGATTCTATTTGTTTAAACATACAGAAAAGAAAAAAAACATTTAAAATGGAAAACATTCATAGCTTTTTAATTCATGCCATTTGAAAAAAGAATTTTTTAATATAAGGTGCTAATGTAAAGCCAACAGAATTACGAGTCAAATAAAAATTATTTCCTCAACTAAAACATTTAAACATTAAGTAAGTTACTTTTAAATGAATAGTTTTAACTAATAAGTAATAACAATATTTAATTTTCAAAGCTCTGTAAGCTGATGTTAGTAAATATTTATACTAGCTAAAATATGAAATAAATATTGAAATCGAAAGAATACATAGTAGACAGAAAATACACACAACTTACGGCAATAATATTTTAAATGTCAAAATTCCAGGTTTTCAAAAGTTTTCATTTTTGTTTCCAATGAAGCTATGTTTGGGAAGAAACGGAATACTAACCGTGTGAATTATAAAAAGGAAAGAAAGTTTGTGTTTTCCTAGAATTTGGAGGTAATTAGTTCTGGATCCCCTCTATTTCGATTCCAGGAAGGATATTCCCTGCGGGGCATACAGTGAAAAGTTCCCCCCTTTCTTTGAAGGTCAGCCTGGTGCCGGACACCATGGAGAGAGGTTCCTTCGTCCTTGCCGGACAAAATATTTTAGACAAAGGGGACCGCTAATGAGAAACACGTTTCAGGATTTTCTCACGAGTATAACGCGACACTAGGCTAAAAGGTTACAATATAGCCTAAGATAAAAATACAAGAATTTTTTTTATTTTGGGACAATGGATAATATAATTTCCCAAAGTCTCAATAACAACTGAATTTAATCTTTCTATATCGCTTCTTGATAACTTAAGTAAAATTTGATTTTTTTATGCTATTACCACATTTAAATTCTTACAAGTTTTCATTAATAATATTTCATACGCGTTTTAAAAATTGCGTTAGTTATTCATTATTTAGGATTCTTAATAAGAAATTTTTACTTTAACAACTAAGATTATGCGATAAAAAAAGGTTGTATGACATACTTTATTTGCAGAAATTATTAAACATGAAGGACTTTAAATTCATTATTTTGACTAAGAAGAAAAGTACTATTGAGCAAAAAATTTTAGGAACCACTTGTCAGCAAAAATTACTAAACATGAAAGTACTTAATATTCTTTATTTTGACTACAGCAAAAATATATTTAAAGAAAAATCTTATATAAAATTTTACTGATGGCCAATTTTATTTGGTATATACTTTTCCATAGTAAGCGAAATATCTTGTTTTAAGTGCCATTTTTTAACTGCTTAACAAATGCAAAGGCAGATGTTACTGAGATAATAGCAATCGCACGCAAAACTATAATACAACGTAAAGAATAATCTATTTTATTTTTTGTTTCCTTTTATTGCGAGTTTTTCTAATAGGATTGGGCCTGTCGCCTCTTTGATTTGGCATCGCTGTGCGTAATAAGACCTTGTACGTGTTAAAAGGGTGCGCCTGGGAAAAGATACTATAAATTGCTTTAATCAGCTTCTTGTATGTAATTTGCCACAAGCAAGTTTAGTTTAAAAAACATGTGTATATGTAAAATTCTTTCCTCAAACTTTTTATTCAATAAATTTACTATAAATGAAATTCACAATATGTTTTACTTTTTTTTTTTTTTTGCCTGGGATTAAGGGAGGTCTGTAGCCTTCCGGCCATGTACCTCGTTTTCTAATGAATTAGTTCTTGGATAGTCTTGGCCTGGTGATTAAAAATTTAGAAATAAAGATGCAATAATGAATAATACAAAGATATTGAGGTAAGTGCTCCCACTGGATGCACTCTGCGCGACTTGGGTTTTTGGACTAAGTAATTGAGTAATCCTAGTAATAGACACTTAGATGATGACAATAATTCTTGGTACACATAAAATTCCTATAAAAATTTTTACGAAGGAAAATATAAGGAGAATACACAGGATGATTACAATAATTCTTTGAAGCACACAAATTCCGTTAAAATATTTATAGAGGAAAAACACAGGTTGATGACAATAATTCTTGATAAACACAAAATTCCGTTAGAATATTTACAACGGAGGACAAAGAATGATACATATCCATAGTTGCTTAAGATTACATAAAACTGAGATATTTACAGAATCCACACGATTTATTTACAATGTGGTTTCTCACAGGATTTTATTTGGGTAGAGATATGATTTCCATTAATTATTCTTCTTCTTTCTTTTCCGTTTGGAATTATTTGAATAAATGGAGATATTGGTGAGAGGTTTTACTCTCAACACTGCTCTAGGCCTATGGAAATGCGTTAGGTCATAAGGACTGTAAAGTTCAATACCCTGAATCTCACTATTGTTGATTGTGTATAATTTATGGTAGAAATTAAATGCAAGAAATTTGAGGTAGCGGGCTTAGGGCAGGATTCCCAAGTTCTCTCTTATTTGGTGGTTTCTAAAGTAAAACACTGAGTTAGTAATTAGCCTAAGTATTTTGCTTTGTATGTTTTACTTCTTTTTAAAATTTTTATCGAAGAAAGTTAGTTATTTCCTGTCAATTAGCATTTCTCTTACACATTTATATATTTTCTATTTATAAAACAAATCAAAATGTACCCGAGAAGATGTATATATGTATTGCTGAAAAAATAAAAAGGCTTTTGTTTTTAATAAAAAAAAAAGTATTGGATTTCAGAGCTTTTATATATTAAATTTACTTTTTTCGTAAAAATTCATTACAATTAACAAAACATGCGTAATTTAAAATGCAATAGGTGAACGACTAGAATTTCATAATTTGCACTTGATTTTATCAGTAGGATTACGCTCTTTAAAGAATTACGTTTCCATTTCAACCTCAGCCACTGCTGAACGACAGAAGTCGGACGTTGCATTTGTGCTTTTTACATGCAACTCTGTCGAAGTGAGTGCTCGGGAGTTTTCTGAGCAGCCAATAGCTTCCAGTTCTTAAGGTGTTTACTTTCCTGTGTTTTAAGTATTGCATGCTTTTTAACAATTTCTGAGGAATGCAAAGTGTTTGTAATAAAACATTTATTACAAATAATATTCATAAAAATAATAAATTAGCAGTCAAATTACAAATTCAATATTATCTATGGCTTTTATAAGAATGTATAGTGATCAAGAAGCACGAACAAAATAATTTCTATAGCTGCTGTAGTACTGAATGTTATTAGTGAAAAATATGAAGCAATATTATTAAGTAACAATTATATGAGCTCCAGTGGCTCAGTAGCTTCCCGTAAGTCAGCAAAGTGAAGCATCCTTTGCCGCGGGCAGTGGTTGGGAGGGTGACCACGGTGTACTCTCCTGCATGGATTGCTGGAACTCCGTGGGCTGGGCACGTGTCCACGTTAAACTGTGACGACCAAAGTCGTTCCGCTGGTGTGGCGTGGATGTGGGGAGGAGAGTGCCAGCTCAGGTGTGGCCTCGTCACCTGACCGTAGTTCAAAATGACGAGGCACCTTTAAAATGAGCAAAGTCGTACTTTCACCTTCGTGGTGCTCTGGTTAAGCGAAAGACGCTCCCTACTGACTTAAATTCGCATATCCAACAGCATAGCGAGCTTGGCTTGTCCAAGTGTCATATGCAAAAACAAGAGTAACAATTAATGCATAGAATAAAGCATATAAAGTTAGGGACTCGTAAATATTGTAAATGTGAGTGTCGTTGTATATAATTATATTATCACTGGTAAAACTATCATATTCAGTATTAATAATCCTCAGTTTAATACTGTTGTTGTTGTTTACTAATGACACTTGGACAAGCCAAGCTCGCTATGCTATGCGAATTAAGTCGTTTGGGAGCGTCTTTCGTTTAAATCAGAGCACCATGAAGGTGAAAGTATGACTTTGCACTACACACATGCCATAGGGACCCGTTTATAGGGTAGGCAACCCTTCACACCTCATTCATACAAGGAAAGGACAAAGACAGGATAGATAGAGAGAGAAAGTATAGCCATGCCCGAACCGGGATACGAACCCAGGACCTCCTTATCCGTAGTCAGGCACGCTGACCACTAGACACGTTGGTCGGCAGTTTAACACTAATCTTAGTCAAACGATGTACTGTAAGCATATTTTCCCTTCTGTCCAGAAAAGAGCCAGGAAATTCTCCAGTTTCTATTTAGCGAACTATCTATAAAATATCTAATATTATAAGAAAACTGAAATATGCTTGTGCAGGGTTAATAGCAGGAAGTTAGGGCTTGAGGATATAATTGCTTGGATATTATCTATTATTTTTATTCACGATAGAACTATTAACTATTACTTTATTTACTTTAGAATTTCGGTTTCTAATTGAAGCTGATTACTCGTGATATAAGTGCTTTTTTATCAAACGTTCCAAAATAATAGAATTATTGAAAATCTATTCAAAATTCAATTTGCAATGATTTTTGTGAAATTTAATTCATATCGTGTTATTTTGTGGACATTATGAAGAAACAATAGCCACGTTTTAAGTGCCTAATTATCATTAACGTTTTCAAAAGACAAATTATTTATGATTGTAAAAAACATATTTTACTCTATTTATTTCCTTAGTAGTGATTTTTATTTCTTTACAAAATGTTTGCCGTGAAATTTACACAAGTTCATTTATTTGTATTTCGATTTCGATTCATGATTTTTTTAAGAATCATAAATCGTCTTGTAAAAATTTAAATGATCTATTTGAAAAATAATTAGGCACCTCTCAATACTTTCTCTTAAAATATTTCTCATCCTATTATTTTTAGTTTTTTTAAAGCAATAAAACCACAAAATTAAAACCATGCATTTAAAAAAATAGCCTCTTGTTAAAATGTCGCCATTTGCATTGAAAGAGATGAATACATGTTCACAATAAAGGATTCTTCATTAATAATTCAATAATTATATGACCGTTAGTTTGTGGATGAAATGAGTGAGTAATTTATTGATGTTCCTTGAATTAAATGTTAAATCTAACAATTTATTTATTAAACATAAATGTGATTTATTTTCTATTGAATTTACTTTAATTCAATTGTATTAAATATTTCCTCTCTCCTTGTGGAACAGTTTTACTTCGAGTGACAAATTAGAAAACTTATAAGTATATTTTTCCTTTGAAAGAAGAAAAAAAGATAAGCATATTAATCTTCATTTCAACAAATTTTTCGCCAAAAATGTTGACGCATTCGTTATTTTCAGCTGCGAAACTCATTTCTCATTTTCAGCTGCGAAACTCATAATGATCAGATCAGGAATAATACTTTAAAAATTTATATAAAAAAGCGTTATCTTCTAAGCAGATATGCCGACAAATACAGCTGTAAAAAAATAAATCTAATAAATCTATTGTAGACATAAGCTTTAATTGTATAATCAGCTTATTTTATAAATCCTTATTCTTAAATGTATTTTTTTAATTATTATTTATAACGTAAATAGTTTTCATTTGATTCGCGATTCCGTTTTATAGTAAATTGATGATTCATGTTAGATTTATGATTACATGCCAACAAAATTCAATGTGTTTATTTTTTTATTCATGGAAACAGATGCAATGGGCACGTGTTCGAATTCTGTGCGACTTTTTAGATCTCTCCCTGCAGCTGCAACCAAGTGTCAGTTTACAAGTACTTTATTTAGGCCGCCTAGAATTCCTTACTTTCGGTGTCTCAAAGGAAAAGATAGCCCAGTGTCCCACCCGCAAGGTCAAAATATGCAGTAGAAAATGAACTCATACGTATTTCTTGGGAGTGGGTGGAAATTTTCCCCCGGGGTAGCTCGTATCTTCCCCGGGTGTCACACATTTAAGTTAAAATGACGCAAAGAGCAATTATTTTAACTTAAATGTGTGACATTAGAGGGAAGGATAAAAATTGCATATACAGTCGGATATCACTATAAAAACTATTTTATTTCGGATGCATAGCGGTACAGGCGAGTCCCGGACTGTCCATTAAGGACAACGAGTTTGGACGACTCGCCCATCAACAGGTGCCTCGTAAATTTTGAACCATGGTCAAGTGATTAGGTCCTCCTCTCAACATCCACGCTACACCAGGACAAAAAAGATTTACCGACGAAGGTTGCGGTGGCCTGGTTGGTGAATGCGGCTCTCTTATTGTCAGTGGGTAATGAGTTCGAATCCCAGCTTAATTGTAGCTAAATAATATGCGTAGCACAGGCCAAGGCTGAGCGCTAACTTTCCAGGGCCGTACTTTACAGGAGAAAATATTTACTCGGATTGCGAGCGTAACTGTGATTTAATAAAATAAAGTTATTTATTTTATTGCCGACCAACTTGTCTAGTGGTCAGCGTGCCTGACTACGGATAAGGAGGTCCTGGGTTCGAATCCCGGTTCGGGCATGGATGCAGTAACGTTCTCCCTCCTTCTAAATCGGAAATGGTAATCCGTTATGAAAGAATTTCTATTGCGTAGGTCTTGGAGGAAAGAATGCGACAACACTATGTCAGATGCTAATTTTTAATTTATTTTCTAAGCATCACATAACAAAATACATTAAAAATCAAATATGGCTTGTGAAGCCGATAAATATATTCATAAGAGACTGGCGTCTCAAATACTCTGAAGAATCACATACAAATCCGGCTTAAGAAGCCCAAACAATTAATTAACCATTAGTTTCGAGACTGATGTCTCTAATAACAAAACACTTATTAATAACACGGCTTGAGAAGCCGAACTAATTTGGTTAGTTAGACAAAAAGAGACAGGCGTCTCAACGAGCATAATAATGCCATATCTAAGTATGCTTCGGGAGCCTAAAAAATATTTTTGTTTTGTAACAAAAATTTCAAAAAATTTTTGTTACAAGGCGAGGTCTTCTCTCTGTCCTGCACTCCCGCAGGAATTCCACTCCAAAACTAAACTAAAGAAAAAAAAACTCCTTCGCCTCTGTGTCACCCTTCTTCTCCCCGGTCGTAAAGGGTGGTGGGGTAGAGGAAGTAATGACCGGATGTCGTCTCAAGAATCTTCCGACTTTGACAGATGTACTTTTTCTCTCTGTCTATCTTGTCTTTGTCCTTTCCTCGTATGAATGCGGTGTGAATGGTTGCCTACCCTATAAACGGGTCCCTAAGGCATGTGTGTACTGAAGAAGTCGGACATCACACCAAAATAGGGTTCCAGCTACCGTCAAGCAAGGAGAGAATGTTGTTTTGACACCTCGTAGTAGACATTATAATGTCCTACTCTAATGCATTTTTATCACTGCTTAAATTGATTCAATCCATAGGGAGTTTTTGTAACTAGTAGCCAGAGAGAGTATTCACACCTGTTGCATGGGGGAAAACAAGAAAACTCACGTATCCACCTCGACAGACTTGCATACAGAGGGTAGGAACTTAAAATCCATTTTTTGCTGTTCCAATTGGGTTCAGGACCAAGAACTTTCTCTCTAAAAAAGCACTGTCCTGCCATTTGACCACGGTGCGGCCGTATATATACTTCATTTCCCTATATCTCATCTACTTTATCGTATACAGAGCTCCAGTGTCTCAGTAGCTTCACGCCGTTTCCCGTGAGCTTAGCAAAGTGAAGCATCATTTGCCGCGGACAGTGGTTGGGAGGGTGACCACGGTGTACTCTCCTTCACTGGGTTGCTGGAGCTCCGTGGGTTGGGGACGTGTCCACGTTCATCTGGGACGTCCAAAGTCCTTCCGCTGGTGTGGCGTGGATGGAGAGACGAGGGTGCCAGCTCAGGTATAGCCTCGTCACTTGACCGTGGTTCATAATGATGAGGCACTTTAAAAAGCGCAAAGTCGTACTTTCACCTTCGTGGTGCTCTGACCCTAACGGAAAGACGCTCCCTTTGACTTAATTCGCACTACCAAAGGCAAAAGCGAGATTGCCTTGTCTAAGTGTCATAGGGAAACAACAACAACAACTTTATCGTATACCTAACTATTTAAACCTGCCACCCAACTTGTCTAGTGGTCAGCGTATCTGACTGCGGATAGGGGGGTTCATGGTTCGAATCCCGGTTCGGGCATGGATGGGCTCTCTTTATCTATCCTGTTTTTGTCCTTTCCTTGTATGAATGAGTTTTGAATGGTTGTGTACCCTATAAACGGGTCCCTATGGCATGTGTGTACTGAGGAAGTCAGTCTCCACACCAAAATAGGGTTCAGTTGGAAAAGTGGAGCAGCGCACCTCATGTTGCCAGTCTAGCTGGCACACGACAATGAATGAATGAATTTATTTTATTTTGAACAATATATACAAATTACTTTGCTTTGTTTGGAACTATTCTGCACCACGAAATCTAGTTTTACGAATACATCAGTAAAAACAAATTGATTGAGTTATGGAGCACTCTATCATTTAGTTACGCTGCTAGTAAATGTAAGTTAAAGTTCATCCGTTTCCAGTGCATTTTAACAATAGGCGTATTAAATATCTTTAACACTCACGCACGCATACGCGAATACAGTGCATAATAACAATATTTTTCCAAACACCGAAAAACAGTAATTATGATTATTATTATTTTGTTTTTAATGGCAGTATGGGGTTTGAAGAGATAGAAAAAAGAATGGGGGGGTTGACAGCATGCACAAGTTTTAGTACTCTAAATGGACATGCATACATGGAATTACCAAAGATGACCAAAGATTTTTTTGAATACAATGACGTGAAGTTTGCAGAGTTCTGGATTGGTTTGTTTGTAGCTCAACAATTATTTTTTTTATTTTTATTTATTTATTTATTTATTTATTTATTTATTTATTTTTTTTTGCATACAGGGCTAATAAGATAGGGATCTACGGTTTAAAGTGGATTCCGAACCACTAAAACATCCAAACCCAAAGTGGCATTCGAACTGTTTAGTCTTACTTTTTCCAGAGAGACGATGTTAAATCAATATTTTTCAAAACCTGGTACACACAAAAGTTTTTTTTAACACTGTTTGTAATATAAATAATCTAGTTGTATGTGTGTGAATAACTATATGCCACATTATGCATTAACATTGGTAAGCCAACCAACTTGTTTAGTGGTCAGCATGCCTGACTACTGATATGGGGTCCTAGGTTCGAATTCTGGTTCGGGCATGGATGTACTTTTTCTCTCTATATCTATCCTGTCCTATTGTCCTTTCCTTGTATGAATGCGGTGTGAAGGGTTGCCTACCCTATAAACGGGTCCCTATGGCATGTGTGTAGAGCAAAGTCGTACTTTCACCTTCATGGTGCTCTGATTAATACGAAAGACGCTCCCACTCGACTTAATTCGCATAGCATAGCGAGCTTGGCTTGTCCAAGTGTCATTAGTAAACAACAAAACAAGATTGGTAATAGTGTTGTCATTCTGATTTTTAAAAACAGTTACATATATATTAAGTTATTCAAAATTCCAATCGTTTGTTCAATAGATTTCGAAATGAATTTTAAACAATATAAATCAGATTGTTATATAACTTTCTAAAATTAGCACTCGTGATTTTCGCTATACAAATAAGCACCTCATTACATCTGTATTATATTACTACTATATATAATTTGGAAAAAAAATCAATGTGAATTTTTGGCTTAGAAACCTTTGGCGAATATAATTAACAAAGCACACAATTTTTGTTTTATTTATTTATTTTTTTTTTTTGGGTTTGGTTTGTTTGTCGCTCAACGGTCATTTTTTGCACACGAGGGCTAATTAGACCGGGACTTACGGTTTAAAGTGGATTCCGAACCACTACAAACATCCATACCCAAGGTGGGATTCGAACCCACGAACTGTTGAACCGAAGGCAAGAGCGCTAACCATTCGGCTGCCAGCTCGGCTTTTTTTTTTTTTTTTTTTTTTTTTTGGGAGGGGATTATTTTTTTAACTGCTGTTGAACCGAAGGCAAGGAACTTACGGGTATCGAAGTAATAAATATTATTTCATATAAATTCAATGCAATTTGAGATTATAAAATTAAAAATAGAGGATTTACATTTCAAAATTAGATTTAAAAAATAACCTAATTCTGGATTTCTAGTTATCAATGAGTTACAAAAAGAACAGAATTTTCGAAAAGATAATATTCAGGGGTGTTTGTGGGACCCCAAAAGATCCCCGGAAACTTTTACGGACTTACTACCGACATTTTGGAGTTTCGAGAAGGGGGGGAATGAAAATTACAATTATGAAGTATTGAATGACCTAATTATAAAAGTTCAATGAATTACTTTTTTTGCAAAATTAATAACCATAAATTTTCAAACATATAAACTACTGCATTTTATGTAAATATTTTAAATTACCTGAATTAGTTCTGCTTTCAAAGCAAACAAAATTACCCAGATCAAAATAAATAATTCATTATTATTCCTTCCTTTTGAACGACGATCCCCGGAATTTCCGGGTATCGAAGTTCAAAATCCCCGGAGCACAAACACCCCTGTAATATACTCATAAAGCAATTTTAATTGATTATTAAATAGAATTATTTTAAGAGAAGAGAACAATTTAAGAATTATTTTAAGAGGATCCTCTATAAAAATGATTATTATAAGATTTAATGCTTCCTTTCATTTTAATACATACATTAACCGTGAATAAAAAAGGGATTTTTCGAATACAATTGATTGTTTTGCATTTATGTGTAAATTGTTCAATGCGTGTAGCTTTTATTTTTATTAATTAAAATTTGTTTTTGTTTACAGTATATGATAACGTTAGAATATAACAGGAAAAATGCAAAAGATTCTTCCGCTTCCGATATTCATAAATTCTAAAATTTTATGGAGCTCCAAATAAAAAGCAGAGAGACACTTCCTCTTTCGAACATGACACTCGAAAAACTCAAGGTTGATCAACCCCACCTTTCAAGGAGAAAAAAACCGACTTCTGGCTTTTCGGTTGTTTCTCATGTTAATAAATCTTGGATATTTTGTTTTTACAAATTTTTAATTCTCGGTGGAAAACTGCAACTTGAACATCAAAGAAAAAAATAAATTAAAAGTTTCGGCAAATGTTTTTATGTTCTGCTGTCAAGTAAAGAAATAAATATAGCAAATCGGTAGTGATTTGTAATACGTTTGGTGGGTATAAAAAAAATAACACTAACAGACTATTTGTTTTGAATCGTCAAAAGATAAAAATAATTAGATTCGTAAATCAGAAGTTGACCCGTAAATAATTTCTGCTGTTTCGCATGAGGATAAGAAGAGAAGATTATTACAAACTTGTGTAAAAGTGAAATCGAAATTAATTATTTGCTTATTGTAAGATGGCGGTTCAATGCGGATATTTATTAATACAGAAACTTGTTGACAAATTAAATCCCGTGAAAATAAGAGAAGAAAACTTATTAGATTTTACTTTCGGAGGCAAAAAAGATATAAATAAAATTTATGATGTAGTTTGTGTGACACTAGAATACAGATTATTTCGTAACTCAAAAATAGAAATAGGAGCTTCAGTTACACATGAAATATCAGGATCAGACATACTACCCCCTGAAGCAAAAGTAGTAAATGAAAATATAGAATTAAGAAATTATACCCTTTCCTACTCCCCTCTTTGTATTGAGCTTGTAACTGTTTTGATAGGGGCAGATTACTATTATTACTATTACAGCATTGAGCTCCAGTGGCTCAGTAGCTTCACGACGCTTCTCGTAAGCTCAGCAAAGTGAGTGAAGTGACCACGGTGTACTCTCCTTCACTGGGTTGCTGGAGCTCCGTGGGTTGGGGACGTGTCCACGTTAATCTGTGACGTCCTAAGTCCTTCCGCTGATATGACGTGGATGGGGAGAGGAGGGTGCCAGCTCAGGTGTGGCCTCGTCACCTGACCGTGGTTCAAAACGACGAGGCACCTTAATAGAGCAAAGTCGTACTTTCACCTTCGTGGTGCTCTGGTGAAAAACGAAAGACGCTCCTTACTGACTTAAATTCGCATAGCCAACGGTATATCGAGCTTGGCTTGACCAAGTGTCATATGCAACAACAATATTATAGCATTGAGACTAATAAAATCAAATATTTGCATAGAAATCTCGCGTAGCTGTTAAAAGCATTTTGGGTTGGTGTCCACTGGGCCGAAAAACTGATAATCACACTTCTATCATATTTAATGTAGTGATAGAAGAAAATTTAATTTCGAAACAAATTTTTAAAAATTTGAAAAATTTTGGTTTAATTGACAAAAAATAACGAAGATAATTCTTTCGAAAATAAAGTTTTGTCTGATTTTGAGTCAAAATTTAAATATGATATTCAAAGATACACTGTTCGCGATAAGCCTGGAAAGTAAATAAACAAAATTTAGATAATAAAAAGAGAGAGAAATCGCGCTGAAGTCAGATATGACCGGTTACGAAAAAGATTGTTTAGAAATTCCAAACTATCTGAAGAATATAGAGAAGTGTTAAATGATTATATAAAACAGAGAATTTTAAAGTTCTTGACCCGAATGAAACCAAAAACGTTACGTTCTATCTACCCTATAGAGAAATCCAATGATCGTACGATTAGTCTATTACGTTTTGTCTTTGATGCTTCTGTTGGGTCTTGGAATTCTCTTTCCTTGAATGAGTGTTTGCATGTTGGTCCAAATCTGTGTGTGTCCAGAAATTTTTGATATTCTTTATAGATTTAGACTTAACCTTTTCAGGACGGGGCGCCTCTGTTTAAGACGCGCTTCAGGACGAAGCTGAAGTGAAAAGAATGATATTTCAGGACTCCGCTATAGGCCTAACTTTAGAAAAAAATTCGTAAATAATAAAGTTAAAGTCCTACTACCGTGATGTTTGGTAGCATTTTAGATTATCACATAATCTATCTTATAACATTGAAACTAGACTCTAATAACGCTTTTCCTTCAATTTATATGAAAATATATATATAAAAAAGTTGCTTACCTTGAGAAATAATTTTCGACAGTGCAATTCTAGTTTTTCCACAAAATTGTAACTGACAAAATACTTCAACGTATTTTCAAATTAATAAAAACTATTCAAGGGCTATTTACAAGAAAAAATTACAAAATTAAAAATGAAGACTGAGTATGGAAAATCTCAAAACAAGAAGAAACGCAAAGTCCGACATTGCATGATTTGCAAGCATAAAATGTTTGTTGCGTTTTCGTTTCTTTCATCACTGTTTGTCAGCAAACAATGCACTTTCTGTGACTTTTTTCTCCCTCTTTGTCAAATTAAGGGTAGGCAAACGTCTACCAGATAATCCTCGCCATAATAATCCGGAGTCGAGAATTTTTTAAATAACAAGAAAAGTGACCAAATATAACCGAAAGCAGTAAAAACTGTAACGAAACTGACGCTAAAACCCTAAAAGACCTCCCATAGTAGCGAAAAAACAAAATAAAAAAAGTG
>CM075853.1:26419237-26591737 GCA_037975125.1 Latrodectus hesperus | reverse complement strand
ACATACAATATTTCTAGGTTAACTCAAAACATCTAGATTCTTCTGTATTTACAATCAAAACTTTTTGAAAATTAGCTAAAATATTACAAGTTTCTCTATATTTATATTTTGAGTTTTTTTACGACTGGTGATGATAATTCCAAGAAATTTCAAAAAGAAAAAATATTAATATTTTTAAAAAATTTCAAAGATAGCGTTATTTTTCTTGTGACGAAAATTGTTAAGAAATTAAATTATATCAATTTAACTTCAGATTTTTATAATGTGTTTACAAGATAATAAATAATAATTAAGAATACCACTATATTTTCACATTTTCGAATATAAGAGAATTAAAATGTATTTCTCCCTTTTTCTTTTCCATAATTAATAAAAGCTCTCTTAAAAAGTTCCTGGAATTTTTTAATAATATTGCTTGCTATTTCCTGCATTTATAAATTACATATTTCGTGTTCAAGAATAAAATTGCTATATCTGTGTTTCTATTATTTTATACTTTGTATCATTTATGTTATGTTAATCGTTATACAAGTAATGTCACATTAATTTATTCCTATTTTATTTTTTTCAATTTTTTTTTAACTTTCTTTTTTTGTGAACATTTATTTTTGCAAATTGTGAAGGAATGCCTCATTCATTTTCGCATATTATAGCCAATATGCGAACATATCGAATCACTTTCATGTGTGGTATTAGTCTTTTTATATATATTTAACAGTCATTAAATATTGAGGTATTTTTAAGGGAATAGAAATAATTTATGGGACATATGGATTCTATATCAAGCATTATTTCGTTCTCTTTATAGTTGACATTTATCCAGTAACTGAAAAATGAATAGAAACCACCCTTTCCTTATAAAATATCTTATACACTCTCGTCCCTCTAACACTCCTCAGTTAACGACCACAGGGCCTGACGCTGACGCGGGGGCTTATCTTTCTAGCAATTTATGAGGGTGTTGAGTTCCAGACCTTGCTTCTTTTAAGAAATCCTCAAAGATGAAGCGGAATATAGCGTTGTCACTCCCCCGCCCCCCACAAACTTGTGAAAGGAACCCGACTTGAGAAAAGGATTGCAGGGAATGAAAAAAAGCAATCAAATGCAGGAAGTCCTTCTGTTTATCCCCGCGGCAGCAGAGGGTGGCATCCTGCAGGTGGTCAATAATTCACATTTGCTTCTTGAAATGTCAGAAGTGCCTCTTTGTCAGATCCCAGATGCGACAGTAAGGGGATTCTTCTCTCCCCCGCAAGGAATGTTGAGTCATTAGGACACAAGACTACAAAATCAGGAATATTGGAAGCTAAACAAAACAAGCTTCTATAAGATTGTTTCTAACCCACAATATTATATTAGAAATGAGCATATTAGAACGAAATCGAGGATGACTACTATCATCCACTACATAAAATTTTTGACCTTCAATTTCCTTAATAAAGTATGCAAAATAAATAACATTGAAGTAATGGTATTTGAACCATACAACCCCTACGAACCAAAAAATGTCCATAGATTGCTGACAGTCTTTGGATTCCAAAACAATTACCAGCATCTGAACAATTTAATTTAATAACTTACGGTTAAAAATATATAGCTGGCAGCTAAAATGTTGTAGAGCTTATAAATAAAAATAAATATATAATATTAAAATAAAAATATGGTCATAGTTGCCTTAATGAATTGCTTATATCTTAAGTATCTAATTAATTTGGCTTTAACTTGCAAACTCACATATTGTTTATTTTCCAGATATTACAATGTATCAAAAAATAACTTGTGCACCTTATTTTCCTTGCATATATTAAAGTGTGATTATTATTAATTCATTCATTCATTGTCGTGTGCCAGCTAGGCTGGCTACAAGGGTGCGCTGCTCCACTTTTCCAACTGAACCATTTTTTCGTGTGGAGTCCGACTTCCTCGGTACACACATGCCATAGGGACCCGTTTATAGGGTACGCAACCATTCACTCCTCATTCATACAAGGAAAGGACAAAAACAGGATAGATTGAGAGAGAAAGTACATCCATGAAACGGGATTCGAAGAAACGGGATTCGAACCCAGGACCTCCTTATCCGTAGTCAGGCACGCTGACCACTAGACAAAGTTGGTCGGCGATTATTATTAATAAATGAGGAATGTAAATTTAGTAATATTCGAAACATTGTACATAACGGATATCCCCCGTTAACTTTTTTGCCTTACTATTTATTAATGTAGTTTATTATTGACTATATATGTATATAAAATTTCGAATAAATTATGATATTTACTATCTCTTCTAAATTATTTTAGCAGATTTTAGTAGAGATTATAATCTCTACTAAAATCTGTAATTAATTTCAAGCAAATTTTTGAATTGTATAAATATTTTATATATCTTATAAGTTGTATATAATTACATATAATATAAAGTCACTAGCCATACACCTTATCTAGTGATCAGTGTGCCTGACTGTTAATAGGGAGGTCATGGGTTCGAATCCCAGTTCGGGCATGGATGTATTTTCTCTCTCTCCTATCTTTTTCTCTTCTTTGTATGAATGGGTTGTGAATGGTTGTCTAGCCTATAAACGGGAGCCTATGGCCTATGTATACTGAGAAAATATGGGAAATTACAGTTCAGTGTTGAAAAATTGGAGCTGCGCACTCCATATTGCCAGCCTAGCTGGCACAAGATAACAGTAACAACAACAATAAAGAAAAGTGTTATTAAGTTGAAAACAAGAACGCTATATTTATTGAAAAAATAACTTTACAGATAATTATGTAAGCAAATTTAATGAGATCGCTGTTATAAAAAATAATTAAAAAATAAAATAAGAGAAAACCGCGAGTTGAAAAGATTTTCCCAGACAGCATGAGTGTTTTTATTTGAAAGAAAAATGAAACTCGAATCTTAACTCTCGCAGTGATAGTTTCTTTAAATATTTTAATTGTAATGAATATGGTCATGTTTCTAAAGACTGTGTCCATAAGAAAGATAAGGCTTAATGTGTAGAGAATGTGGTGAGCATAGGCATACCCAACGGCATTGTTCGAAAAACAAAAGTTAAAAACAGTATGACGTTGAAAACATTTCCCCTTTAAAAGTTTTTATGAAATAAACACACAAAAACATATAATTCTAAATTTGTTTGTCTTTTAACGGTCATCTTTTTCAGACGAGGTCTAATTAGACCGGGGCAAACGATTAAAGTGGATTCTGAAGCAATTAACAAAGTATAATTTCGTTAATGAGAGAATTGTTTGGATTTGGCTCTACTGCAACATCTGTTTTCACCCTTAAAGAGTCATCTGGATTTAAAAATCAACTGCGTCAGCACAGCACTTGAGGTGTTTATCGTTTGTAAATGACAATAGTATGGCGGTGGACCTAACTGATGAGAGATATCTCTAGACGAAACAGAAAACGAGCCCAAATTGAACAGCTGGTATTTGAATAGTATACCGTTTTCTGAAGCGGAAGTTGAATCGAAGCATCAAGAAATAAAGCTCAAAACAGAAGGACAATTTATAATAGAAAAAAATGTAAATTGTATTCAGACAAAAACAGAAGATGGGAAAAACGATCTTGCATTAATACCAGAAAAAAATCTCGATTTTGTTTTTGAAATTAAAAACGATACAAAGATAATTCCTATTATGAATAATGGTTCTTATGACATTAAAGCTAAAATAAAATCTATGTCTGAGTAAGGTAACCGAATTTTATAACAAGATTGGGATTTAAACTCAGAATATATTCTTCCATTTAATAATTTTTGCAAGGCAACTGAAGTTACAGTAAGTTTACACCTGTAAAACATAATTGCCGGATTAGTCACTCATACCGTAACATTATCTTATGATTTTACTCTGAAAACATTTCTCTCTGAAAATTTTCAATTCATTTTTAATATGTTTAATAAGACTTTCTTATGACTTTAAAATATATTTTTTTAATTAAAATAAGAACTTATTTTATTCTGAATCATTTTATAACACTCAAAAATATTATTAATTAGTAGCTTTTTACAAAGCATAATAATTTTACCTTACATTAAAATGATTTCTAAACTAAACATGCATTCATTATATAAACTGAAATATAAAGTTAGTTAAATATTATTAAGAAACATTTTAAGCATAAATATAAAAAATGTTTAATACATTAGATCTTTTAACTTTCAAAAAAGATTTCTTCAAAATAATGTATTAATATAAAAAGGCGACAGAATTACAAGTCAGATAAAAATTATATTCGAAAATCTTTAAATTTTAAATATTGATTTCAAATTGATTATTTTATTTTAAAATCAAATTGATTATTAATAAATAATTTTAAATAATCAATTTGATTTTAAATTTCATGTTTGTTGATAAATATTCGTAATGACTAAAAAATCTGCTAAATAAGCAAAGTGTAAAAAATAAGTTGTAGACAGAAAATATATAAAATTTACTCAGAAGTCAATATTTCCAACGAAGATTTTAACGAAATAACCCTAAAGACGAAAATTTGTGAGTGTGAAATGATGATACGTAACGGGGTAAACAGTTAAAATAAAAGGAAATTATGAATTTTTCTAGCGTTTGGAGATAATTACTTTTCTCTTTTTCCAGCGTTTTATAAATCGTATTTCGATTCCTGGAGCACAATTCTCTTGATTGGATATTGCAGTGCTATCTTGAAAAAAAAGTATTATCTTCTGTAAGGGTCAGTCTGTTGCTGAACACAAACATTTTTGGACAAAGAGGACCGCTAATGAGAAATACATTTCAACGCGAAGTTTTTCACGAGTATGTTAACGCGACAGTAGACTAAGAGGTTACAACAAAGCTTGAGGTAAAAACAGGAATTTATCTCAGAAGTTTTAAGTCTCAATAACATTTTTCAGTCACATTTTATATTCCTTACTTTTCTGATGCATTTAATGATTTCTAGTAAATGAAATGGATATAAAAATTAAGTTTTGATTTTTTAACATTTTTAGTTTTTTCATCCTTGTTGGGTCCTTTCTTTATTTGATAAGGACGGGACTCAAGTGAAGTTAATTTAATCAGCAAGTGAAAAAATTTATAATCAATATCATTAGAATATTTTTATGCAACATTAATTATTTATAATATTAGTATTATATATTCTTTAAAATGAAGTTTTCTACAGATTCACTATATCATCCATATTTAGCTTCACAGAAGCCCTAAGCTATGTCGCGAATATATATATATATATATATATATTTAAATACCTATTATATACATTATTCTCGGATTTTATTGAACACCGCCATGCTACTAGTAAAAGGAACTTATTATTTAGGAGCTTCGCAAAAGAATATAAACTCTGAGATAAAGTTTTATTCACTTGACAAAATTTTTGGTGCTATAATTCCATTATCATATAATTGTTGTTTATTCAAAATTTCAGTGATTAGAATATGGCGTAACTTATATATTTATAATATTAGTTTTACTATGAAAGTAAAATATTAAGAATTGAGAAATGAAATATTTTATACACATCCATTATTTCATTTGAAATGAAATTTTTTGTAGGTTTTATACCTTTCGCATTGACTATTAAAAAATACAAATTTTAAGAATCTTTAAAGAAAAATTTTCATTTGTGTTTTAATTATAGTTTGACAAGTTTTTATTAATAATACTTCAGTTTTATAAAATTTCGTTTTTAAAGAGTGATTTTTATTTTTATTTTAGCCGAAATGAGATTAAAACTTAACATTTTTTATTTATAAGAGAAAATATTGTTTATTAAATAAAATGTTTTATTACAACTATAAAAAATTAATATCAAGTCAAATAATATTTTAGAGCATCAAAATTTCTACAAAATTATTATAAATTCCTAAATGGCAAATAACATTATGCGAGTTCCTAATGATGTATTTGTCAATCGATGCAATATTCATTAGATATCTTGTTTTCTTGTGTTTTTAGCAGAAAAGATTTATTTGCTTAATCAACGTTACGATTTTTCATAGGTATGCAACTTGATTTAGACACCTTGTAAAAAATTAGAATTCTAAAGAACATAGTGAATCTTGCTGCATTCATTACGTCAAATCAGTTACAGGTTAGATCATGAGCTTACCTTTTTGGTATCTTCCTAAATTATTGATTCGTAAATCAAGAGATATAACATCAACACATATTATTTGGTAAATAAGTTGAAACTAAAAACACATCAAATACATAAAAAGGAAATAACCAATATATTTTACATTTCAGAATTTTTATCAGAAAAATATTTAACATATTTCCATCATTACATGTACAAGATTTACCATACAAAATAATGATAATGGACCACAAATCTTGAGCAAAGTGTAAAAAATTGTGAGAAATGATAATGGAAAACGTGTGATTAAACGAACACACTTTTTTTATGAACTAAACTATACTAAATTATTAATATGGAAATATGTTGTTGTGTTGTTGTTGCTTATGACAGTTGGACAAGCCAATCTGGCTATGCCTTTGGCAGCGAATTAAGTCAATAGAGAGTGCCTTTCGTTTGGATCAGAGCACCGCGAAGGTGAAAGTACGACTTTGCTCTTTTTAAGGTGCCTCGTCATTTTGAACCCCATTTAGGTGACGAGGCCACACCTGAGCTGGCACCCTCCTCTTCCCATCCACGCCACACCAGCGGAAGGACTTTGGACGCCACAGATTAACGTGGACACGTCCCCAACCCACGGAGCTCCAGCAACCCAGTGAAGGAGAGTACACCGTGGTCACTTCACTTCACTTCACTTTGCTGAGCTTACGAGAAGCGCCGTGAAGCTACTGAGCCACTGGAGCTCATACGGAAATATAAAAAAGGAACACTTTCACATTTATGGCAAGCTCTTCAACAGGAGAAAATAATTATTAAATTTAAAATATATTTCTCCGAATAAAATTGATATTTCAATTAAAAAGAGATAAAAAATTTTCTGAAACAATTTTCGTAACTACTATATGGCGCCCCTCTCAAAGCGGCACCCGGGGCACGATAGACCCCTTGCCCCCTTCACTATGCCACTGCTGACTGATGTCTCAACTATATCAAACACTAATTTGCGTACTTATTCTCACTTCATTCAATGGCAACATGAAAACGGCAAGAACATTCTTGTTTACCCTATAATTAACGGGCTTTTTCATTCATTATAATATTGTATCAGGTTCACAATTAATCTTTGTTTTTATTACCGATTCTCCGGTAATTTTTACTACTTTGGGATTATGTCTTAGTGGCAGCGTTTCACGCTCCCATGACACAGGTCCGAGGTTCGATCCTCGGGCTGGGCAAGGTTGACTCAACCTTTCATCCCTTCGTATCGGCTCGATTAACTGAATACCAAGCATGCTTGGGAACTAAACACTGGGGGTCTTACGTTAGGCTGACTACCTAACTGGGACATATGCATCGCATTCCAGGGCCCTCGCTCTGGAAAACAGTTGTGAGCACTGTAGGCCTTGGTCCACATGGGCTGTCGTGCCATGGAGTTTAGTTTTGGGATTATGTGCTTATAAAGTTGACTTTTAATGTATCAGGGGCAATTTATGTAAGCCTTGGACTTACATTACAGTGATTGTCATGGAGATAGCCAATATAAAGGTGATAAACAATTATAAGCAAAATGATAAACAAAAATAAAAATGAAATCATGACGTATATTATAATTTCCTTTCCTAAAAAAAAAAAAAAAGTAATTAGGAAAATGCGAAGAGCACAGATTAGAAAACACTAATTGCTTGATATGATTTAATTATTTATTTCATATAATTACATGATAAAATTCATATACTTTAAATCCTTAAGTATTCCACATAATTTCGATTTAAAGAATTAGTATTCCAGACTTCTTACAAAACAGATATATTAATTAAGCAGATTATTAAACAGAAAAATTAGATAAATGTGTTTTTAAAGTCTGGAAAAAATATGTGTATTTTCAAAATACAGTCACTGTAACTACGTGATTACTGTTTTTGAAAAATATTAAACCATTTACATTTTTATAAAATTCTCCTAAGAAGCAAAGAAAATTGGAAATAAAAAATTAATTTTTATTTTATAAAAAAATATATATTTGCAAAACTAGAGAAAACAAATTCAAAAATCTTATTAAAAAATATATTTCTGGCCATACCAATGAAGTTAAAATTTAAATTTGGATGATTCTATTGAATGATAACTGTAACTTTTAGACTCCTTATCCGTAAAGGAATGATAATGTCAGCATAATTAATGTTCTCAAGGAAACAAAAGTCTGTTTTGATTACTTTGAAGAATTTCTGGAATTGCTTTACGTCACACACAAGGATGAAATTATTTTGATTTATCTGCAGGTCGAGAATAAAAAATATTTTCGAGTTAATGTTTTATTTTTATTTTAGATATTTTTAAAAATTAGAAAATAGTCATTTTATCCAGGAAATTTATTGGATAATTAAAATTACAGTTGTTGAAATGTTACTTTGTTACATGTTTTAATTTAGTAATTTTGATTTAGCCTTGTTTGTAACAAGGAATATTCTCTATTAATTAATCCATTGAACAAGGATATTCCTTGTTACAAACAAGGCTAAATCCTCTTACAAACAAGGCTGAAAAATTGTTAATGAATGAAAATCAGATAGAGCTTAATTCTTTTGATAACATAAAAAAATAATATTTATTTATTTACCACAAATGCCCGAAAAATTGGTTTTGACGCCATTAGTTCTCTGACCTTCCAATACTTCTGAAATATTAAAAATAAAAGTGACGGCCAAGCATATCATTTACGAATGCGAGGCTCTTGTCCTCCCTAGATTAACTCTTTAGACATCATCCATACTAGAGGGTTACACCTAGACTCCATGAAAGGGTTATCGGACTTTATTAATAAAGTGGGTGACCCGAGCAACTGGAACTAGGAAACATAGGGTTTGGAGTTAATAGTACAAAATGCTGATAAAAGCAGAGGGGCCCAATGACATACAAACCCAAAACCTGTCATCGGAATGGGGAAAAATTATCCCCACTGTCGCTCAATTTTCCTTTAGCGACCAGTTCAATAGTTTTTGCTCGGATTAGCCAATCATGCTTTCCGATTTTATGACGTGCACAAGCGAAAAACATACTTGGGAGGTTCAGAGCCCCGATGCTATAGGAGCGGTGTTTGAAATGATTTACCCCGATCTTTAAAAGGCGCTATAACTAAAAATAAACCGAAACAGTCATATAGATAGTGGTTTAATAGTGATGTATTAAACTTCACCAGGTATTTATTTTTTAGGGGGTTCACTGAATCTATAGCACAAGCCGCCACTGTAATTCACATTGACTTTTTAAAACTGTCAGATTCCAGATGCGACAGGGAGGGGATTCTTCACTCCCCCGCAAGGCACGTTGAGTCCAGAAATATTGGAAGCTAAGCAAAACAAGCTTCTACAAGACTTTGTTTCAAACTCACAATATTATTAGAGCCAACTGAAGGATGACTAATATCACCCACTACATAAAATTTTTGGCCTTCAATTTCTATAATAAAGTATGCAAAATAAATAACATTGAAGTAATGGTAATACAATCCCTACGAACCAAAAAATTTCCATAGACCGCTGGTAGTCCTTGGATTCAAATCAATAACAAGCATCTGAACAATTAATTTAATAACTTATGATTAGAAATTTATAGCTGACAACTAAATTGTTGTAGCTTATAAATAAAAATAATTATAATATTAACCCCTTCTGTGAAGGCTTCTGTGAAAAAGGTGCTTCATTTTTGCTTCGTGGTGGCAACATAGTTTTGGCTTTCACTGCAATGCAAGTTTTTCCCCCTTTAGAACTTGTCAAGAATACAAAAGCCTTTAAAACTCTTGATGAGGCGCAATTCCGTTTTACCCTGGACCACCTTACAATAATCACCTTCTAATCACTTACAGTGGGGAAAGACCATCAATCGTTGTCAGCTGAAGAAACCCACGAGTGCTGGTCGTTTACTTTGTGAATGTTCTGCTTCAAAATTTCTTCAAGTCCCTATTATAAATTTTTATTACACTAAATATGAATTTTATTTAATTATTTTGTAAATTAATATCAGAAAATTTTATTTATTTCTAAGCAATTGTTTGTATTTAAAATATCATTTTGCCTTATATATATATATATATATATATATATATATATATATAATAATTTCAATCATTTCTTTTTATTAAAAATCAGAATTTTTTTTATTTCTCAGATAGTAAATGTTATGATTTTAAACAGCTGTAATAAGTTCCTAATTTTCTGTTTTATAATTAATTGGCTTTAATAATTAACACTATTCAAAATCAATGGCATATTTTTTTTTAAATTTTCAAAATCATAAAGAAAACGCTTCTGTTGCTTTAAATACATACAAATTTAAGAATTTTGACAAAATCGTATATTTTTAATAATTTTAAAAAAGAAAAACCTAACTTAATTGGCAAACAATAGACTCCAGGATATATAGTAAGCTACTGACTTTATTTGAAAATTTGGTGAAACATTTTGAATGTAAATCTTTTATATTAAATTCCTCTCATAACGAAAACTTTCCGTTTCTAATTATGTAAATATATTACTCCATACAAGAATCCGTGTTGTTATGTAATTTTTAGTATTTCTTAAATTGTTTTGTACACATATTAAAATAAATATATCTCTCGCCTGAAAATTTGGTTTTCAAAAGGAGAATAAAAGCAAAAATATAAAAACAAGGATATCTTAACGATATTGTTTACAATAGTATTCTAAAAATAGAATATTTAGTATAGAACATGTTAATATCACATTTTTTCACGTATTCAAATTAGTCCTACATTAAATATTTTTTTCCTTCACAGAACTATAACTACTTTGACATTAAAGACGGTAAATTTAGAGAAATATTTATTTATTTATTTTTTTGAAAAAAAGAGTATTTTAGAAAAATAATGATTTAGCTTCTTTCTTCTATTGATGGTTATAAAATAAAAATATTTAGCTACTTTTCATTTGATTCATCTAATATTTTAAAATAGTTTTGATTAAGTAAGTAAATATTCAGAAAATTTATTTTTGTAAGCATAAATTCACTAATCAGAAACGAATACTTTATTCAGTTTCGACAATATTAATTTTACTTTAAAGTTAATCTATTAAAAATACATATCATAATTTATTAATTTATCACAACGATAAAATTTATTTCTTATGTTAGAAACATCTTATTGAAGAGGTTAAAATATTTAGTTTAATAATAGAATTACGTCCTTGAACTTTGTTTTCGAAAACACGAAAGGAATAAAAAAAAGCCACAACATTGTGCTTATTTGAAATATTCTGTTTCAAGAAGGTAAAATTATAATTTTTAGTGCAATGCTGTTAGATATTGAAGTATATGAGAATGAAAACGAAATATTTAAAATGTAATCATTAAATTAATAAAATAAAATATTTCTTTTGCATGATAAAGGGAATTTCATACTTTCCAGAATTTGTAAAGTAACTTTAACTTTTATTCAATGCTTTTATATTAAATTTACGAAATATTAGTTTAAAATATCCGTAATTTAAAAAAAAATTATTAAAATAGTTTTGAATCTCACAATAAAGACATAAAATAATTTAAAATGTTCTCCGCTGTTTTCTTTATACGGAAAAATGTTTGTGTGATTAATAAATTCAAACATTTTTTTAAAATTTAAATTTGATCGTTTGTATATGGTGAAATCGTATTATAATGTCTCTGAAGCAAATATGCATATCTTAAAAAACATTTAAGGAAATATTTCTCGTAATTTTTCTGAACTAAGCAATTCTTGATGTATTTTAATATTATTTGCCAAGATGTAAATTTAATGAAAGTTTGAATCAAAATTAAAATTTTCTTGCTAAAAATAATAGCTTCCTTGTAAAGTTTTAAACCTTAATCGTAACCAAATAATATAATTTTATGTGGAATAAAGAGTAACACAATTCCCATTCGAAAATACTTATGCAATATGATTTATTCCTTCATTGTTTGTAATTACTTTGATCTTGGTATTTTAAGCAATGGTTGAAATATGTGTACTGAAAATTTGAGTAGTGTGAAGCTATCAACAATATGAAAAATTTGAAAACATGTCTAGTCAAATTCTCGAGTAACAGGAAATTAATACACGTGTGTATTAATTTTAAATCTAATCCAATAGTAAATACGTCTGATTTTCGGCTGGGTCAAGTATAGAACCCACCAACTCGTATCATAATAATAACGCCTTTCCCTAACAAAACGTCATCTAGAATTTATTCACTTCAGTTTAAAAGTGAAAAGGTAACTAAAAATGTGTTTTCGTAATACCTCAAAAATTCAAAGTGTAAAAAATGGTAGGTATGCATTGTAAGGCATAAAAACTTGTAAATCTCATAGCAGTCATCTTTATAGATATACATTAAAAAGGTATAAATTTAATACTATTTAAATGTTTATGGCCGTATTATCGTATCTAGGATTAAAAGAAAGCATTCCTAACTCTAAATTACGGTAAACTAAGCCAAAATATTATGGTTTCTTTGTCGCTCAAAAGTCATTTTTGTACCCGGAGTCTAATCAGGAACAACAGTTTAAAATGTATTCCGAATCACCATTACCATCCATGTGATTCGAACACACGAACTGTTGAATTAAAGACCAGAGCAGTAATGGTCCGGTTGCCAGTTGTATACACCAAACCAGACCTTATAAGTGGTGTTTATTGTATTTTTTCAATCCCTACACAAATATTTCTATTTGAAATCAAATATTTTAATATCAATTATTTTTTAAACTGCACTATTAAATATTGTAATAGAAATTAACCTATCGTATATAAATTTATGCATATACTAGATTGCATACATATTCACGAAATTTGAGGAAAAAATAACTTATTAAAGGATGAATAGTTGATGTAATAAATATATAATAAATTAATAATAAATGATTAACTGTCTTAAAGATTCTAAAAAAAAATTCTGTCAGAAAAGTATAATGAGAAAAAAACCTCAACTGTCTTTCAAGAAGCACATTTAAAGTCCACGCTTAAAATATGAAAAATAAAAGTACGAAATTAAATAAAGGATATGTAATTATTTTGCTGTTTCATTCATATAAAGGGTAATCGGACAATTAAGATTCTTTTATTGACGCACGATATAACGAGAATACGTAGTGTATAACATCCGTAAAACAAAGGTAGCGATCAAAAATCTTCATTCCACTTGGTCCACAGAATGTGCAGCATTTTTTCGTAGTAGAAGACTCCAAATTCAAATCCAGCTGCTGTAGAGCAAAGATCCAGTATATTTTCCTATTTACAAAGAATTTTTCTTACGAGTTACTGAATAAAATACACTCTCGTGTGCAAACATTTGAAGAAAAAATCGACAGGGACATACAGACTCCGATCAAAAATTAATATCCAAGATGGACTCATAAGATTTGGCCCCATCACAAAATGAAGACTAAACTACTGACCACACAGCTAGCTGAACGGGAGGTAAGTGCTACATTTTTACCTTTTATACACACGTTTAAATATACCAGTGTGTGCGTGCATCTAATCAGTACATTATATATTGCACATTATATAATTAATCTTCAGCAATGATAGGTAATTCTATTAATATCCATTTTAATACTTTAGTAGATGCGTCTTTCTTGTACCCGGATGGTATGGCAGAAGTCTCGGTACCTAACCAGACGAATTTCGCTGGTACATACAACACTTTAAATGTTAACACCATTAAATGTTAAATACATAAAAGACTTTAAATGTTAGGCAGTCAGTCAAGTGCTTATTAGCATCATAAATTCCGATAGGCTGTACGCGTTGAATCGCATTTTCAATTTGCCTTTCCCCTGTAGATTTTTACATACTATGATCAGTTATACTGGAAGTTTTAATTCACCCCAAATTGTCGTTCTCAACATTATATTTTTTTTTTTTGCACGCGAGGGGCAACTACACCGAGATCAACAATTTAAAATGGATACCGAGCTTCTGAAAACATTCAAGGGTCGAACTCACAAACATTTAAATCGCAAGTCATTGTTAATTATATTCAAAGAACATATTTATTAATTCTTCCTTCAGCACTCAATATACGTATGAGAAAATAACTTTTATGGAGCTTTCATTTTTCAATAAATATCAATGATCTACCAACATTTAACATCGAAAGCCCAAAAATGAAATATATCTTCATTTGTCGATTAATGTACAGGTTTCGTTCCTTTAAAACGTAATATTTAAAAATCGAAAAATATACAAAAAGTGAAAAGCCACGATAATCATTACAATAGAAATTTTCACAATTCAAAATATTACAAATGAAAGATTGAGTACTTTGTAGATCATATATTACTACTTCATATAGATTTCGATATAAAAAGGTAGTTATAAACTAATATTAATTTATAAACATTTTAATTGCATTTTTTGAAGATTATAATTCTATTTAAAATGATATAAAAATTCTTTCTCTCATAAGTACAAAATATATTTGGTATCATTAAAGATATAAAAGAACATTTTTAAATTAATTATAGCACTTTTCAGTTAAATCTGTTATGCAATCAAAATAGCAATCAGCCATTCTAGCATGTGTGAACTGTTACATAATTTATTTTGTATAAACTATAATTTTGAATCACATAAGTTTGGGACAACAGTGATCGTAATGTAAACGATTTAATGTTTACTGAAATTTGGTTAGTTAAATTCAACAACTAATGTTTACCGAAGTTTATTTAGTGCAACATCGCCAATAGCCGTTATGTAGAATTCCATATCAATAAATTTAGTTCGTTTAGATAAGCGTGTTCTTATACCCTAAGATACACTATGAACCAACCTGACTAAATTGGGCTTACAGTCATAATTTTTTTATAAGTTGTTTTTAGATACCAAAAAATTGTCTTTGCAAACAAACACCATTTGCTTATGGAATAAAATTGGAATAAAAAAATAGTTAAACAGTATAAAGATCTGAAAACTGCTACTTTTATCAAATTTTCCAAATTTTAAACTACACAAGATTGAAAACTTAATTGTAGTTTCTTTAAGAAATATATACACAGATAAGTTATAATCAATATTTCATTCGATATCCTTATTTTTAATGACACGAATGTTAAACTTACTAGTTGAATAGAATGAAATTAGTAATTTTTACCAATTCAAATATACAGAGTTTAAATTTATCGAATGACGTTATTATGAAAATAAAGACTTTCATATCAAATAATATCTGAAATTTGTAACTTTTGCAAAGCACATTTTTACATAAAATTCAGTTAATATTACATTTACAAATGCAATTTTAAATTGAAGTAATCACGAAATCCAAATTTTATATAAAGCAATTATTGCTGCGATCATTTTATTCTATATATAATCTTTATCGAATATTTTATTCTATATATATGGAATTGCACTCGTGGATAGTAATCAAATCAAAAAAATTTATACTGATTGCAAAAATAAAATGAGATACCACTAAAAACAATGACATACTGAAATGACATGAGAATACATTAATAACTCATTATTAAAGAAAGAAGTTATAACTGTTTACCCTGTACAAAGCTCTCTTCATAATATTGCATTTTCCGAAGAACAATACTTGATTGCAATTTTTATGAAAACAAGATATTTATATACATAATGGAGTGATATTATGCTGTAATGTCTCACCATCGGAACTTTCGATTTTAAGATCCTATGTTTTTTGTTTTGTTTTGATTTTCAGAGAGACTCTCGTTGTACGCGAAGCAGGCGAGAGAGATTGTCGCGAACCCATACATGGCTCCATGTAAATTTTGTTCATTTTTTAATTAAATGTGTATGTTTCAAAATTGGAGTCATTAATTTGTTTGTTTGTTTCATAACAATGCAATTTTTTACTTTAACGATAAAAACGCATTTAAATTTGTCATTCTATAAGTGAATTTAGTAAACAACTGCTGTATTTATAATATATATACATTTTCTATTCTGTCTGAATAACAAAATACTTAGATGAATACTTTGCATTTTTAAGGTAAGATGTTAAGGTTATTCAAAGAATAAATTTCTTTTGGAAATTATATTGCTTAAAGCCAGAACTTAAATACTCTTTTACCTTAATACACATCAGAGTAATAAGAGAAAAATACAATTTATAAATAATAGGTATTTAATATACAATAATATAATATAATCAGTCAAAAATACCTATCACAACATTATTTATTGCTTTAAAATTAAATGGCTCTAACTTTAACAGCGATAAAGAAAATGCATTTTATAAAATTGTACGCATATACGAAAAACTTTTTTACTCGTATAAGTTCATTATTGAGGCTGATTAATATGCAAAAGTTGTTACGTGAATTTATTCACATTCAAATATCTCAGATACATTTTATAGATTTCTTAGGATAATACATTTAAAATTAACTTTTCCAACAGTTATTTTTTATTTTAAAATTAAATATATGTTAAAAGATAAATAGGCAGAAAATAGAACTGTTTACTATGAAAAATTATTTTTCACAAAACCAAACTTACGCGGAAAATTTGAATTTTTAGATGAATTCAAACATTTTAAATCTTGTAAGCAAACATTAATTATTTATTTAATATTTATTTATAAAATATCAACAAATCGAAAATAAATATGTACACCTGTAATTACAAAAGGAAACAATGTATACGGGATGCATATTATACTCGGGAACATAATCCTTTTCCTCTAATTGGGAAATTCTCAATAAATCAATTAATGCGTATACATTTTACTGTAGATAGCCATTTAATCAAACTAATTTTGGTTGAAAAAGTTCAACAATGAGAAATCTCTGAGCAATGAGAATTTAAGTAAAAAGAAAATATCATTTATGATCAAACGTATCGATAAGTTTTAAAATAAAATTTTCATTTAAAGTACAATGCTTACCTTTTCCACAGTCAGTTTTATATCAAACGTGAATCCACAAACTCTGTTATAAAATATCACAATCGGAATTTTTCTTCATACAAAAAATCCACACAAGCTTCTTTAGAGTGTTTCCACCGTTTCTTTGTTTGCTTACAATCTCACAAGGTTGCCACAATGGCAGGGTTACCAGAGAAAGCAGAATGAAGCTTTACAAAACTCATTGTAAACATTGATTCTTGGCGCCAATATAATGTCATCCTAAACTAGACACGCGCTCATTAGACAACTTTTATTTTTTTCATTTGTTTTCTTATGAGTATTCAATAGAATATTTTGCTCTCAATTTCTTTGCAAAGGCATAAATTATTTCTTTTTCTCGTATTTTATTACGGGTATTTATAGATAACAAAGTTAAAAAATAATAACATTTTGAATCCTTGAGCTAAAAACTATTATAAGCTTTGTTTTTTATTAATTCCTTTCCTTTATTTCATTTTATTAATTTTTTTGCTCATTTTATATAAAGTTTCTCATTCTACAGATGATATATTCACCGTCTCATCGATAATTAATTTACGAAAATTTCCTGCATACAGCTTTATATGTTTTTATTTAAGCTTTTTCGATTCAAAATTTTGTCAAGAAATTAATTTAAAATATCACAAGTAGATATAAAATGATATATTTTAAAATATCAATTTTTTTAAATTTTACAATATTAAATAATATAATATATAAATTACTATAGAATATAGAATATTTAAAAAATGAGTTTACTTGTTTTAGTTTTTAAAAATGATGATAACACCAATGATTTTATCTGTTATCCATAACTCAGCGAAGAAAAATTTGTAAAATAAAACTTAACATGATTTCTATTCTTCGTGATTATTTCTATTGTTTGTTTGTCGCTCAACGGTCATTTTCTGCACACGAGGGCTAATTAGACCGGGACCTACGGCTTAAAGTGGATTCCGTACCGCTACAAACATCCATGCCCAAGATGGGATTCGAACCCACGAACTGAAGGCAAGAGCGCTAATCATTCAGCTGCCGCGGCTGTGATTATTTCTAATCATTAATCATGTGGATGGAATTTAAACATTGTAAATAGATAAATAACAAATAGAAATTACAGTTTTCTACATTCTTGGTATTAATTGCATCTACAAGTAACCAATTATAACATTTTTGGAACATTTTTAGAAAAAAATTTTTTAAAAGCGTAACAAAAAGAAAATAAGTTTGCTTTTGTTCAAACAAATATGTTATAAAACGTTAAGATTTACAAAAATTATAAATTACTCTTTATTCACGTTTTGATGGACGAGACTGGTTTTCGATTTTATATTTATCATGTATTAGAACACATAGAATCGATTATGTTTTAGAGCTGCAAAATATTTCTTTCAAATTTTGAAATCATTGAACTAATTATTAGAAATCTCCGAACAGAGGCTTAGGACTACTCAAAAATATTTGAAGAAAATTAAAAGAAATGTCTCAAAAATGAGAAGAAAATTTAAAACACGGAACATTTAGAACAAAAATATTGAATCGGAGAACAGTTGTCATTAATACGCGTATCTAATGAATGACAAGAATAAATTTTCTAGATATTTCAGAACAAGATGCCACGAACATCGCTTTAAAACAGAATAAAACTATTGTTATTTTATTGTAGATTTGAGATGTAGAAAAAAATTTTCCTTGGATAATGGGCCGCATTTACGTGTCATTAGAGTAGAAACCCAGAAAACATTCAAACTTCTTTTTCTGAAAATATGTTAGCAAGATCTGTCTACCGTTAGAGTTGGGATCGAACTCCGAATCTTTCACTCCATAAAACATAATCCGATTTTGTGTTACAAATAAAATCGAAATAATCAAATATAGTGTAATGCAATTATAGCTTTTTAATATTCATTGCTTTCTGCATTATGGAAAGTTATTTACATATTTTAGCCTAAAAACTCAAACTTATTACCAATACACATGAAGAAAATAGTTGCGCATTTACTTTTGCTTAATAGAAGCTGGATTCAAACATATAACCCTTCATTTTGAAGAACGACATTGAATCTTTGACAATTGGACCTTTATTATTTTTTGACGAAATAAACGATGCCAAAGTATTAACTGTATGTTTAAAAAAAGAGGTGAAAAATAATTTAATTTATATCTGCTCATCAAAACTAATCAATAAGAATATTTAAAACGGTATTTGGAATTTTAGAAGAAATATTTCAAATTTATGTGACTGAATAAAACCTTAATTCTTTGTAAATAATGTGGCATTATTATGACATTAAAATCAAAATTGCTTGGTTGATTTATATTACTGAATAAAATTTTAAGTATTTCGCAATAACTGCATTATTATTTCATCGCATGACATTAAAATCAAAATTGATTAGTTGGTTGATTATAATCAAAATTGGTTGGTTGAATCGGTTGACAAGATTATTTGGTTGATTGAAAATTAATTGGTTGGTTGGTTGATCAGGAGTTTCGGTGCAAGAATCATTGCTATACTGTCTTTTACCATTAAAATTATGGTATTTTATTTAACAAACTTAACTGTATTTTTAAAAATATAGAAATCGAAACAAACTGACTTTAAAATAATTTTATGTTTTGGTAGTGGCTTGGAATTTTGATTTTTATAAAATGTTAAACCCCTTCATCGTAAAATATAGGGAAAATGATCTGTTAGAGCACAATTATTTGAGCAATTTTAATAAAACACATAGGGTTAGAGTCCGAAAATAAAAGAACTTTGAGAGTAACACGTATGCTTTATGCAGAATATTCTTAAAACTTTTCTTGATTTATGCAGGGAAGTTTTATTTACAAGGTGTTTATGAAACATTAACATCAAATTTGTAGTTATTTTATGAATCTCAATAACACATTTGTAGTTATTTTATGGTTTTCGTGATGACTAATTTTGAAACTTTTATGGCCAGAGGGATGTCTGCTAGCTAGAAATATAAAATATTACTATAATTTTAGAAGCATTGTCAGCGTAGTCTTTACCGTCAAAGAACACATAACTAGCGATATTCTGTTAAAGTAAATAATGTCATTATTCGTAATCAGTTTAATTAGTAGAAGATTTAAAAATGCATTGACTCAAAGTATTATTCAAAGAAAATACCACTTACAAATGCAACTTTTCCAATTCAAATAGAAAATATGTTTTGTAAGTTTGTGTTTTAAGGATATTTAATGTCGCTACAATTGCAGAACTTTTTGGCAGTAGAAATGGAATTAAATTCATAGGACTTTTGTGGAAATGATGCTCACTGAAAATAAGCTGCTGAAGCAACATTTGACAAGTTTTTCAACCATCTTCCAAGCTTTAGAAGTAGGCATTATTTCTGTCTGTTTCATTCAAATGTTGCCAAATTATTAAATTAATGTATTTTATTTATTGTCGTCAAATAAACTGGGGATGAAAATACGTGATTCATCTTAACGTTGAAGAGAATCTGTTATGTTGTAATCGGAAATATTTTGGTTAGTCCGAAGATCTTTCATTTTCAATCAAAATGTAAGTGGGTATGATAACGGTCACAAAAACTTGGCAGCATATGAAGTTAACAATTAAGTTGTGTAATGGATAAATTGGGAGTGATTTAATTTTAAAATAATAATGAAATCAGGGTTTATTGTTTCCAATGATGATTCTTCCTGTAGGACAAGTAAACTTTAAATTGGGAAAACCACGACCAATATTAGGAAAAGAGAAAAGTAGTAGCCAGTACGCGATCACGTAATTACTAATGTATCTTGAGGGCATATTCATTTAGAAATGAAAACTTAAGGCCACAATTTAACTGGGCATATTTTTCGTTTAATTATTATTAAAAACATGTTTCTACTTGTCGATTGATACAAAACCATTACATTTACAATTCTATCTCGCAAATAAATTCTTTATTATTTGATAATATATATAATTGTGTTAGTAAAATTAATAAGAATGTAATTCATGAATCATTTAAAAATTATATTACATAGTTTTCTTGTCAAGGATATGTAAGACTATTATGACATTTACTACTACAAATTTAAATTTTTTTGTGTTAAATGAAATGAATATTGTTATTAAGAAGCATTATTGAAGGGGCAGATTTTTTATTATTATTACAGGAACAATTTCTGTAAGTGAAGATCAAACATGGCATCTGTAGCACTCAGCTTGATAGGAGAGCTCAACCAATAAAAAAGCCTTGAGAAACCAGTATACTGCACCCTCAGAAGGGTAGAGTGTACTGGTCACTCATTCGTTGAGACCCACTTATCAGATTATTAATCTCATATCTTTTGGAACGGAAGTTCCAAGTTCGCATAGGTAAAACACACTCAACACTTAGGCCAATATTAGCAGGAGTACCCCAGGGCTCCAAATTAGGAACTCGTTTATTTCTTATCTATGTGAACGACATAGCTAAATCACAGCTCACTACACTGCATCTCTTTGCAGATGACACACTCATCCTAGCACAATGCAGGAAATTATCAAATATATCCACAGCACTAAACACACACCTACAGCTACTTGAGCTCTGGTTCAAAAAATGGAAAATTTTAATAAATGAAAATAAAAGCATAGCCATACTATTCACTAAAAAAAGAGCAATAACCTGCCAGAGAATCAAAATCAACGAAACAATACTCCCATGGTCTCCAACATGCAAATATCTAGGCATAACATTTGACAAAAAATTAAATTGGAACACACATCTCAAAAATGTTGCAAATAAATTTAACCAAACAACTGCAACACTATACCCCCTCCTAAAATACAACTCTGAGCTCTCAATCGAAAACAAAGTGCTCATTTACAAAGCATACCTCAGACCACTTCTGTCCTATGCCTGCCCCCTCTGGGGCTATACCCATGACAGTAAAATTAAAAAATTAGAAACTTTACAAAATAAAATTATCAGACAGGCAGCAAAAGCTCCCTGGTATTACAGAAATAAAAAGATAAGAGAAGAACTAAATATACCAACAATCAGGGAATATCTAGCCAACATTATGTATAACATGTATAAAAATATTAACAAAACTGAGAATCCATTAATTATAAACTTGCCACAATATAATGACCTTAGCACCCATAATCGGCACCGTCCCCGCTCACTACTTCGTTACTGCCCTAAGTTTCCTCACCAGCCACCTTGATTTACACACAAAAGCAAAACGTCCATGATAATACTAACAATTAACCTTTTTATCCTTCTACTAACAAATTAAAATTATATAAAACGAAAAAAAAAATAAATAAATAATATGTATATATATATACATAAAATAAAAAAAATACAAATAAATAATTTTTATATAGTAACAAAAAAAATAATAAATAAATAAATAAAAAATAAAATAATGAATTTTATATGTTGTACAGTCATGTCTTAGTGTTTTTGCCTTGTAACTTTTATCACTCTCACTGTTTTTAGCAGTGGAGTTAAGGACTTTTCTGTATCTTTATAACTAATGTTCTTGTAAATATTACTTATGTATTATAACATAAATAAATTTCAAGACTAAAAATATAAATTTAATATTTAATTTCTTAATTGTTCTACTTTAAAAAACTACTTTTTTTCATGTAAACTCTAATAAGCCCCGCCCATTTAAAAGCTCTACTCGATATGCTAATCAGAACAAGATATAGCTCCCAAGTTTCATTCCAGATATCCAATGAGGGTTGAGGTTCTAGGACCAAAGTGATTGCCGGCAGTGCAGTAACGAAGTAGTGAGCGGGGACGGTGCCGATTATGGGTGCTAAGGTCATTATATTGTGGCAAGTTTATAATTAATGGATTCTCAGTTTTGTTAATATTTTTATACATGTTATACATAATGTTGGCTAGATATTCCCTGATTGTTGGTATATTTAGTTCTTCTCTTATCTTTTTATTTCTGTAATACCAGGGAGCTTTTGCTGCCTGTCTGATAATTTTATTTTGTAAAGTTTCTAATTTTTTAATTTTACTGTCGTGGGTATAGCCCCAGAGGGGGCAGGCATAGGACAGAAGTGGTCTGAGGTATGCTTTGTAAATGAGCACTTTGTTTTCGATTGAGAGCTCAGAGTTGTATTTTAGGAGGGGGTATAGTGTTGCAGTTGTTTGGTTAAATTTATTTGCAACATTTTTGAGATGTGTGTTCCAATTTAATTTTTTGTCAAATGTTATGCCTAGATATTTGCATGTTGGAGACCATGGGAGTATTGTTTCGTTGATTTTGATTCTCTGGCAGGTTATTGCTCTTTTTTTAGTGAATAGTATGGCTATGCTTTTATTTTCATTTATTAAAATTTTCCATTTTTTGAACCAGAGCTCAAGTAGCTGTAGGTGTGTGTTTAGTGCTGTGGATATATTTGATAATTTCCTGCATTGTGCTAGGATGAGTGTGTCATCTGCAAAGAGATGCAGTGTAGTGAGCTGTGATTTAGCTATGTCGTTCACATAGATAAGAAATAAACGAGTTCCTAATTTGGAGCCCTGGGGTACTCCTGCTAATATTGGCCTAAGTGTTGAGTGTGTTTTACCTATGCGAACTTGGAACTTCCGTCCCAAAAGATATGAGATTAATAATCTGATAAGTGGGTTGGGTAGACCAATAGTGATGAGTTTAAAGACTAGTCCGCCAATCCAAACTTTGTCAAAGGCCTTGGCTATATCTAAGGAAACTGCTCCAGTACTTTTTTCAACTGGAAACCATGGGTGATAGTTTCACCAACTCTCATCAGTTGATGGGTTGTAGAATGGTGTTTTCTAAACCCGTGCTGTTCAGGAATGAGAATATTCTTATCATTCAAGAACGTATCAATTCTGTTAAGAATAATACCTTCAGCAATTTTGCTAAGTGAAGGGAGCAGACCTATTGGTCTGTAATTAGATGGTAGATAATTTTCCTGTTTCGGTTTGAGTATTGGTATGATTGAAGCAGTTTTCCATTGGCAGGGGTAGTATGTAATTTTAAGAATTTTATTGAGGAGCATAGTAATTTTGAATAAGATTTTGGGGGGGGGCTTTTTTGATCATTAAGTTGGTTATGCCATCAATGCCAGGAGATTTTTGATCTTTGAGCTTTTTTATTATAGCCAGGATATCTGAGGGGGTGACGCGTTCTATCTCTTGTGTATGGGGTCTGGAGAGAAATCTGTTTATTGCGTGCGTTACCAGGTTTTCAGTTCGTGTATCATGTAGATTGTGTGTCGTGAATTGTTTTTCAAAAACATCTGCAATTGCTTCAGTTTTGTCTTTATCTGTGTAGGCTATGTGATTTTGGCCTTGAATGGGCGGAAAGTGTTGCACTTTTCTCTTGAACATACCGACGGCCTTCCAAATGGAGCGGTCGTGGGTAGTTAATGATTTTAATTTTTCTCTCCATTGTGTGGTGTTGCATTCGCAAATATTGACTCTGAATTCATTATTTGCTTTGTTATATTCTGATTTAGTTTGTTCATTTCTATAGGTTTGTGATATTTTTCTTAGTCTATTTCTTTTAGTTTTTAATTCTCTCAAGTACCGGGGAAGGAGTGTGGGACTGGGGGAAAATGCCTTCTCTGATTCACGGTGCGCTCTGAGCAGCTCCGTCTCCAAGCGAATAGTTTCGTTTTCAAGTTCGTCTCCCGTGTTAACTTTGATGGGGGTGAATGGGTTATTTTTTAATATTTATTTGTATTTAATCCAGTCCGTGTTATGAATAGTGGGTGATTTTAACAGAGGAATATTAAGGTTGAACTCGATCATGACTGGGTTATGATTAGAGCTGAGTTCGGGTAGGGCTTTAATTGTTGTGTCATAATTAATTCCTCTGATGAGAGCAATATCAATTGTTGAAGCGGTATTAGCGCTAAAATGAGTGGGTGTATCAGGTGCATGGATTGTAATTTCAGCTTTATCAGCGAATGTTTTGATTATTTTTCCTATTTTGTTGGAATGTGTGTTATTCCATGCAGCATGTTTGGCATTCAAGTCTCCACAAATTAAAATGTCGTAGTTTGTAGCTAGTAGTGTTTCTAGATCCACATTAATGTATCTATATTGTGGTTTAGGGCGAATATATGTGGAGCAGAAAGTAATGTGGGGGAGAGTGGGCAGGGTGACAGTCACCAAAGTAGCTTCCACCGTTATTAATTTTTGTGTGATGTTTCTGTAGTGAGGGAGACTACTCTTGATAAAAATAATTGTCCCACCTCCGTTATGGGTTGAATTTGCAGGGCGATCATTTCTATAAGTTAGGTAACCTGTAAGATTAATATTAATTTGGTTTGTGAGAAACGGCTCTTGGATTAGGATAATATCAGGGTTGTGCTCATTTACAAAGTCACGGAACTCAGTCATTCTGTTTTTAATTCCGCAGGAATTCCAAGAACAAATTTTAATTTTTTGCTGGTTGTCTGCCATTATTGCTTATTACTGGCCTCATCTAAAAGATCCATGATAAGAAACATCTTATCCATGCGATCTGACGTAGCTCTTATTCTTTTTATTGCATCTGGGATATTAATTCCCTTAAATGCTTCCCTAATTTCGCGTAAGAGCGTAAATAGATCACTTGAGTCTGATCTTTGTTCAATATTTTCTCCTTCTGGAGAACTTGTTTGAATATTAACTGGTTTGTTTTGAGCTTGGGGTGGCACAGTGGTAGAGCTTTCAGCTCGTCCAGCGACAACGTTGGCAAATGAACGTTCATTGTTAACAAAATTTGTTTTATAAATTTCTTTTTGGTTTATTTTGGGTAACTTAAGGCAGCCCCTATAACTGGCCGGGTGATTTCCACCGCAATTGCAGCATATTGGTGTTTCAAGTTTTTTGTCTTTTGGACATTCTCTAGTGTTGTGCGTTTCGGCACATTTAACGCAGCGGGGGGTCATGTGGCATAGTTCACTAGATTGGTGAAAGCGTTGACAATTATAGCATTGTATAATATTTTTTGCACCTCGATAATGCTCTATTGTGGGGTTGGAAATATGGCAGATGCTTTTTATTTTGAAGATGCCTGATACTTCAGGGCTATTGAATACCTGAACTAGAAAGAGGGGGAGTGGCTTGCCATTTCTTTGGCTGGTCATACGATTGACTCTATGTATTTTAAAGCCTTTGCTGGCCAAATCTGAGGCGATCTCTTCGCTTTTTGTTGTCAAGGGAGGTCCCTAATGACAAATTTTCTAGGTTTTTCATTTTTCCCTCTGAGGAGAATGTATTCATATTTGTTTGATTCAAGAAATTTGGTTATTTCTCTGTGGTCGTTTTCCGTTTTAGGGATAAGTTTTAAATTTTCTCCCGATGTTCTAGCATCTATTTCTTTGTTTAGAGCATTTTTTAGGCCAGTCATAAATTGACAATGGCTCTCTCCATATATAACAATGATGGGGGAATTTTTGGTGCTGGCTCTGTTGTCAGCTGGTCCGCGTCCATTTGTTCTTGGTTTTCCTCCTCTGGAGTTAACCTATTGAACGCATTTTTAGTTTCTATTGGGGTTGGGATGACATTTTCAGTCATGGCCTTAGCAGTTTTTTTGGAAATACGAAAGTGTCCTCACCATCATTATTTCTTTTCTTAGCGGTTTTTTCTTTAGAGTTACAAGCAACATTAGCTTGGTTATTATTTAAGTTAGGAGGGGTAGGGGGATATGCCAATACAGAATCAGAGATATAGCTACTTGTACTAGCTCTCTGTATAGTTTCTCTGTAGATTCTTATCGTTTCATCTATCTGATCTATCAGTCGTTGTTTAGGGTTTGTGGCCGAGGTACACGGTCTGCTTCCAAGTAGTGACATCTTGATCTGTATCAGGCTTTTTATCTGGAGCTCGTCGGCATCCTTGTAACCTTTCTACATGATGTCATGTAGTTTCGCTGGCTTGATAATTCCGTTGTCCTAAATCGTTTCCATTTCCATTTCCAGTCAATTTCCGGAGAGCAAGCGCTTTTAAGAGCAAGAATTGCTAGCAGTGAAAACTGCTGTTTTTCCCCCTCTAGGGGAGGCAATGCGTCTTCAGTGGTGCGGTTGAGCGCGCTTCGGCGTAATAGTTGATTGTACTAGTGAGTACTGCAGAGAGCATTCAAGTGCGTCCTTCACTGCGAAGGAAAATCCACGAACTCCCGCGGCTTCACTAGACCTAAGTCTGTCAAGAACAGGTTTGAGGAGCTTAGCAGTAGTGCGTCCGTCCAGGTCGGCTGCTCGAGCCAGAAAATGTGTTCTAGGACCAGGCACCTGCCAGCCGGCAATCAATTTCATTCGTTGAGAATAGTGGCGCTAGATGACAGCGGTCAGTTTAAAATTCCTTAATCATATTTGATAATGTATGTTCCTTTTTGAATTCCACAACAGGGGTGGTGTAACTCATACATTTATTAAAAGGGGCTATATATATAATGAAAACAAATATATTTATATTTATATATATGATCAATTATTCAGGATAGACACAAACTACAAGAGATCCTGTGTCTTTCACTCAATAAAATATGGCGCCTGTAATTTGGCTTTTTTGTATGAATAAATTATTAAAACTATTCATTGTAAAAATCGCTATAAGAATTATTTTGTATAATTAACAATACTAAGAACTATTACAATGAAAAGTATTATAGCAGTAAATATTTAATTTGGAACTTTGAAATATTGAAATGAAACTGTTGGATACCATCGAGAAATTACCCGGTATCCACCCATCTAATGGGGTAGAAGAAAATACTTGCAATTTAGAAAAAAGAAAATCCCAAAAGATTATATTATGTCTTTAATGTCAATTTTATGAAACGACATCATTTCCATATTTACGAATAAACTGTGGAAAGTTAAAATATTTTCCATTGATAAATGTAACGTTGCCAGATATGATGCGGATAATGTATTTTTCAAATTATGTGTTGAATAAGTGATGAGTGAGAGGTCTTGATTAACTGAGAGTGTCACGGGTGGAAAAAGACTCCTGCAAAAACAAGCGGAAGTTCGCTAGTGGAAGAGATGAAGGAATTTATGACGTACCTTCCGGTTTGTTTGAGGGCACTCTTGTGCTTTTTCAGGCCTTTCGGATGTCTTTTGCATCAAATGACAACCTTGTTTATCAAGTTCTCTTATTGCAAACTGCCGTTCCAATATTCGGAGCTCACGGGTTGTCTAACTATGAAATCTTTTTTATTTTTTTAAAGAAATTACAAGAATTCATTTAGGCTCTCAGAATAACTTACAAAAAATATGTGTAGAAATCTGTACTTCTTAGGACATCGTTACTTTGATCAACTTAACCGAGAGCACTATTTTTTCCGAAATGAATGACTTCGTCAAATAAAAATGTATTCATTAACTGTATTTTCTTCAATAAGCCTGCTTTCTATAATTTGTGATCGGCCTAAGAAAGGCAGGTTGGTCCCGAAGGCAAATCGCAGCTGACAGACAACTGGGCGCGTCTACAGTGCAACGACTGTGGTGACAATGGTTAGAACAAGGAATTAGAGAACATTTGCGGGGTGGTGGTGTAACCAGAGTGACGTCAGCATGCGTGGATAAATGCGGCTGACAGGAGGTGAAGGCGGCCTCGCAAAACACGTCTATCGAAATTCTGCAGCATGGGCAAGACAACCTGGATGCTCCCATATCGAGCAGAACTATTTGCCTTTGGTTGGTTGCTAGTGGTCTGTGCCAATGGCAGTCGTTAAGAAGACTGCCATGGACCCCACCGCATGGACGGCAACTTCTTGAATGGTGCAGGATTAGAGCGATGTGGATGACAGAGTGGCACAGGACCATCTTCTCAAATGAGTCAAGCTTCTGTTTCTTCAGTGATAGTCACCGTGTAAGTGTGGCGCCCGTGTGGAGACTGGTCCAATACTGCAGCAATTGCGGAACACCCCACCACGTGATAATGCGTCATCATAGTTTGGAGCACCATTGCGTGCGATTCCAGGTCACCTCTAGTTCGTATACACGGAACTATGACAGCACAACGTTACATGGAGGATGTGTTGTGGCAGGTGACACTCCCCTACTTTCAGAGGTTGGCCAAAGCCATATATGAGGATAATGCACGACCGCACATTGCTTGCATCAGCCAAAATGCCCTGCAAGGTGTACAGCTGTTTCCTGGCCACCGTGCTCGCCAGATTTCTGACAAATCGAACACGTTTGGGATATGATTGGACGCCGTTTGCTGTCCTTGCCACTGCCTCTTCAGAAGACACACTTGGCAAAAGATTGACAGAAAACAAAGAGTCATTCCTCAGAACGATATCCGTACTCTTACTTACTCTGTGCCTAAACGAGTTGGTACGTGTATCGCCGTCCACTGTGATCCTACAATCTGCTGACCCGACCCTGTTCTTTCTCTGTTTTATGCATATCATTTCGAAATGCAGATCACTTATTGTTCGCTGCTGTCTATCTCTGTTTGCTGAGTTTCGTCATTTTCTGACAAATCGTTCATGGTGCTGAATTTTCCATGTCAGGCATTGTAGTAAATAATCACCAATTTCTGTTTAAAGATGTCTTAACAAGCTTCAAATAAGTGATTTACAGAAATAAACGATAGTAAAAAATATATATATATATAAAGTTATAATACTAAGGAATTTAAGCAATAAAATAAATTTCAAATGAAAAGAGTTCATTTAAAGTAATAATTTTGTGTCTATATCCCTTGTTTGATGTTTCACATCTATAATTCAATAAGTGTAACATCAAGTTTAGACTCAACATTGGTATTAACCTGTTAATACAACATACAACTTAACATCTTAATACAACATGAAACTAAGTTTATAATTTTAGTTTGAATGTAAACTGTATACATTAATATTTGTTATTGAGTTGTTATGATAGTATATTTGATCAACAAAATGATGGAAAACCAAATTTCGATGAAAATTTAACAATAATAGTTATAGACATAATTTGTCATACATTTACATGGCTTAAAGACATACACAGACCAATAAATTTGCAACTACAAGATTTCTTTTCTTAGAAATGATCTCTTTTGCCTCAGAGTGTGAATCATTTCATAGTTGGAGCCACGGAGAATAACCTCAGAATATGAATAAGAAATTTTCGAATAAAATTAGTTTGGTTAATTTTGAATCGATACCATATAGATTTTGAAGTTTTATTTTGGGGAAACAAATCAGTAAATAGTCTCTGTGAATACCTGTTTGATAATATATTTTCTTTCCAAAGAGAATTCTTATTGCAGCTTGATTTTCTCAAAGCAAGCTTCTTAAAGAATATATTATTACATGATAAAGAACTGGATACACAATAAAGAATTTCATTTAAAATATTCTAAATATCCATACATTATTTTGAGTTTCTCTTACAAAAATAATTTAATCTTTTTTTTTAATACAATTTAACAAATAATTTCACTACAGAATTTCCAATGCAGATAATTATAAAGTCTAATATGTTCCCCGTTATGAAATTCTTATAAAGATAGGCATTCATGTTTGTACATTACTTGTAAAATGCATATTAAAGTCTTCCTAATAATTTATGCTCCAAAAGAATCATTGTGTTGAAATATCACAATACTATGTCCTATTAAATATGTTCAATAGAAAAACTTTCTTTAAAGGTCTCTTTACCAATAATCAATCCATAAATTATAACATATTTCAGAAAAGTTTACAGATAATAAGTAATGCAATGATTAGATAATGAACAACTTTCCCTGATTCTATTCCAAGTTGACCGTTTCTTATCTGAGACATCAAAGCAGTCGGTGTCGAGCTCTACATTTGAAATAACTGATTTATCAAGTCTCACTTCAATCCTCCATTTTTCCTGTCAATAATGTAAAATAATTTTCTATTCTAATCATCTTACAATAAGTAAACAAGCTATTGCTTTCCAATCAGTTCAATTTGTCAATCAAATTAATATCCAACCGATATCTAATAGCCTCTCCACTTAATATTTCATTTTTAATCAAAGCAACCACTGTATAGAAAAATAAGTCTTTTAAAAATATTTTTTCTGTTCTCTGTATAAATTTTACCTCGAGAATTTCAAATTCTGACTTTATTTAATTTCAAAAGTCATCACATAGTAATTAAATGTCTAATATTAGGAATCTTAATAATATTAATGAGAAGGAAAATTCTAATTTTTAGTTGATACAATGATTGTTGCAAAATGTGAAAAATTTCGTATTTTGGTGTAAAACTAATTTTATTGTCAGTTTCATCAAATATTTTACTCAATCATTTGATAAGATGTGTAAATACAGTTATTGGATTCGGAGACTTTAATTTAAGTTCCTTGGATTCAATACAAAGTATGCTCAATAACATTAATTACAACATCATATCAACTACTCACAGAAATATAAGCATCACACATATAAAAATACTTTCAAAATAAATTAGCATATGTACTCCACTTTTAAAAATTAGAAGTATTTATAAAATTTAAATGAAGAAATAAATTGTAAAAAAGAAATACCTAATTGTACGAAAAAGAAACTGTAGTTATATTCACATAATGGAAACTAGCTAGTGAATATCATAATGAAAATATAAGAAACACTAAATTACAAATGACACCATAAGAGCAACTGAATATTTCGATTTATAACATGTTTAATTACTTCGCAAATATAGATACAACAATGATTTTGAACCTCCTTTTTTCTTAATGGTACTTCATTGAGTTTATTAAAAAATTTAAACAAAAAATTTGTATTTAGGATACTGTAGCTTTTTCGATTTTGACATTGTAGTTATTTGAGTTTGTTTGTACGATTTATCATTTTATTTCAAATCAAAATTTTATTTCTGATTTAAAACGTTAAATTTTAAATTATTTTATTTTACAAAAAATTTAAGTTAGATTTTTAAATTGTTTAATGTCTGTTTTTGTAATTTTATAATATTGACAATTTTTTATAATAACTACTTGTTGATATACACATAATACGTGTGTAATTTGAAAAACTTTTGAATTTTCCCTTGCTTAGAAACCCACCAAGTTTTTTCTGCATTTAAAAAAAAATCATGCTCATTTTGAGAATATATTTTCTATATAAAACAAATAACCATAAAATTAAGTTAAAGCAGTAAAGGTGAAACTGTTCCATAACAAAAAAATTTCAATTCAAGTTTTAGCCTCATATTTGATTAAATTGATTATAATATATATTATACAAAATGCGTTTATGAATAAAAAATGTTATGATTATAAAATGTTTTGAGTAATAAATAATCTTGTTTTTTAATCTTGTTTGTAAATAATCTTGTTTGAGTAGTAAATAATCAAACGTTTTGTTGGAGTCAGATTCGAATGAAAGAAAATTTCCAGCTTTCTGATACAACAAATAAGCTTGATGTTTCTCTTTTTATTTGTTTAATAAAAGCCTTCAAATCAATGAAACTGTCTTTTATAAATTCTTTCTTGGTGCAAAAGAAAGAATATAATTATAAAGCATACATATTTAGAAATACTATTCATTTTTTTTCAATAACTTATGTACGATAAAGTAAAATGTTCATATTTAAGTTAAGGATAAAATTTATATTTGTTGAAAATTCTACACGATTTCATTTATTTCTACCAAACATCCTCTGTTTAACACAAGATACTCTACTATAACGCCATTAAAAGTCAGAGGCGTAGCGACAGGGGGGGGCAAGGGGGGACTATCATACCCCGGGCGCAGCTTGCAGAGGGGCGCCAAATCATTTCAATGATAAACAAAATTTTTCAGAAAATTTCAATCTTAGTTTTATCATAATATCAATTTTATTGGGAAAAATAAATTTTTAAATAGAAAGGAAAAAAATGGAAGAATTATATTTGGAAAAGAGAAGAGATTGTTGATGAAAAATGAGGAAGAGCTGCTGGAGCTTGCCATAAACGAAACTCTTACTCTTATATTTCCTTATTAATAATATTTTTTCATAGTTTAGTTATTTTTAAAAAATTGTGTTCTTTTAACCATATTTTCGATTTTCATTTCTTAATAAGTTAGATTATCCATTCATTCTTTTAATCCTTTTCTTTTTAAGTTTCATACTCTGCTCAAAGTTTGTGATACTATTGTTTTGTACTACAAATCTTGTAAATGTGTAAATAACGAAAATATCCTCATTTTTTTCATATAAAATTTCTGGAATATTAAATTAGCCAGATCCATTTTTATGCATGCAGAGGTTTTCATTTTAGTATAAAGTTATTTACCAAATCATTTGTGTTAATGTTATAGGGTAATTTTTGGATCTATTAACTTAGGGAGATTATACAGAAGAGTAAGCTCATGAAAGACACCTATTTAATTTTGTGAATACGCCAAGATTCACAGTGCCCTTTATGAGTCATATAGTATATAGTCATATAGTTGTTATACAGGTTGTCTAAGTATAAATTATATACTAAAAAAAGTGATAACAATAATATTAACAAAACAAATAAGTTTATTTTTCTCAAAATAAAAAATAAAAACGTTCAATAAATATATATTTCCATTGGACCCTTCTAAATGTTATAATTATTCGAAAATTCAAAACTTAAAAAAATTTTTGTCACAATTTCAGTGTTTTGAAATATTTTAATTTGCTATTTTTAATTTCACATAAGAGATGAAATCATTTTATTTAACTAGCAGTATTTTGTTAATATTTTTGATTTTCTTTTATGATAAAAAATGTGAAAAATTAATCTTATTTTGACTATAGTAGAATTATTCGCAAAAGAAGAAAATTTCATATAATTGAAATATTAATGGAAACTTGGAAGAATTTATATGTACTAATAATAACACAGAAAAGTCAGATTTTATATACTTAAGGTATCAAGAAACGATATAGAAAGATCAGATTCAGTTGTTATTTAGACTTTGTGAATTGTATTATCCATTGCCCCAAAATAAAAGTAAAACCCTTGTATTTTATTTTATCTCAGGTTTTATTTTAGCCTTTTAGTCTAGTGTCGCGTTACACTCGTGAGAAAATTCCAGCTGAAACGTGTCTTCATATTAGCGGTTCGCTTTGTCCAAAATATTGTGTCCGGTAACAGACTGACCTTCAGAGAAAGGGGGAAATTTTTCGTAAAATAGCTACAATATGCCACGTAAGGACTTGTCTTCCTGGAATCGAAATGGAGGAGAATTCGGATCTGTTTTGCATCACCAAATCATGAAAAAAATCACTATGTAAGCGAAGAGCTGTTCTATACACCAGCTCGGAAGCATTTTATGTCCTCCTTGATTGCTGAACGCACACCGAAGCACCAGAAGCGTAGTGACAGGGGTGCCATGGCGTACCCCGTGTGCAGCTTGCATAGGAGTGCGAAGCTGTTTCAAAGATAATCAAATTTTTCAGAAAATTTCAGTCGTAGTTTTATTATAATATCAATTTTATTGGGAGAATAAACTTTGTATTTTATAATTATTGTGTCATGTCCAGGTGAAAATAAAAAAGGCTCGAAAGAAAATCAGATTTGGAAAAGAGAAGAGGTTGTTAATAAAAAAATGAGGAAGAGCTGCAGGAGCTTGTCATAAATGAAACTCTTACTCTTATATTTCTTTATTAATAATCATTTTGCATGGTTTAGTTCCTTTTAAAAATTGTGTTCTTCCACCATGCTTTCGATCTTCATTTCTTAATTAGTTGGATTATCGGTTTTCATTCTTTTAATCCTTTCCTTTTTAAGTTTCATACTTTGCTCAAAGCAATTGTGATACTATTGTTTTGTACTATAAATCTTGTAAATGTGTAAATAACAAAAATAAATTTTTTTATATAAAATTACTGGAATATATTAGAATGGTCAGTTCCATTTTAATGCACATGAGAGATTTTCATTGTAATATAAAGTTATTTACCAAATTATTTGTGTTAATGGTATATAGTAATTTTTGAATCTATTAACTTAGGTTGTTGTCATGTGCCAGCTAGGCTGGCAACATGGAGTGCACTGTTCCACTTTTCCAACTGAACCCTATTTAGGTGTGGAGTCCGAATTCCTCAGAGCACACATGGCATAGGGACCCGTTTATAAGGTAGGCAACCATTCACACCCCATTCATACAAGGGAAGGACAAAGACAGGATAGACAGAGAGAGAAAGTACATCCATGCCCGAACCGGGATTCGAACCCAGGACCTCCCTATCCGCAATCAGGTGCGCTGACCACTAGACAAATTGGGCGGCATTGACTTAGGGAGATTACAGAAGACTAAGCTCATGAAAGCCACCTATTTAATGTTGTGAATACGCCAAGATTCACAGTGCCCTTTATGACTCAATTGTTATACAGGTTATCTAAGTCAAGTTATACACTAAAAAATTTCTTAAAAATAATATTAAAAAAACAAATAAGTTCGTTTCACTCAATTAAAACTTTTAATGAATATAATTTCCACTAAACCCCTCTGGATGTAATAATTATTCAAAAATTCAAAGCGTAAATTTTTTTTCGAAATTTTAGTGTTTTGAAATATTATTTAAAGTGCTATTTTTAATTTCTAATAAAAGATTAAATCATTTTATTTAACAAGCAGTATTTCGTTAATATTTTTAATTTCCTTTGATGATAAATAATGTGAAAATTTAATCTTATTTTGACTATAGTAAAGTAATAAAAAATTATTTGCATAAAAAGAAAATTTCATATAACCGAAACATTATAAATGGAAACTTGTAAAAATTTAAATGTGTTAATAATAGTGGAAAAGTCATATTTTACTTAAGTTATCAAGAAGCGATATAGAATGATCAGTTTCAGTTCTTATTGAGACTTTGTGAAATTATATTATCTATTGTCCCAAAATAAAAATAAAACCCTTGTATATTTTTTTTATCTTAGGCTTTATTGTAGCCTTTCAGTCTAATGTCGCGTTACACTCGTGAGGAAATTCCAGCTGAAAAGTTCTTCATATTAGCGGTTCGCTTTGTCCAAAATATTGTGTCCGGTAACAGACTGACCTTCAGAGAAAGGGGGGAAATTTTTCGTAAAACAGCTACAATATGCCACGTAGGGACTTGTCTTCCTGGAATCGAAATGGAGGGGATCGAGAACTAATTACTTCCAAATTCTTGGAAAACACATAAACTTTCTTTCTTTTTCATTGTTCACACGGTTAGTATTCCGTTTCTTCCCAAACGTCGCTTCATCGGAAACAAAAAAGTTAACTTTTGAAAATCTGCAGTTTTGACACTTAAAATATTATTGCTGTAAGTATTTTTTCCGTCTACTATGTATTCTTTCGATTTGAATATTTATTTCATATTTTTTTTGGCATAAATATTTACTATACTTGCAGAGTTTTGAAAATTAATTATTAAATAACTTATTAGTTAAAACTATTCATTTAAAAGTCATTTATTTAATTTTTAAATGTTTTTGTTTGGGGAAATAATTTTTATTTGATTCGTAATTTTGTTAGCTTTACATTATAGCCCCTTATATTCAAAAATTCTTTTTTACAAATGGTAGAAGTTAAAAATCTCTATATATTTTTTCTCTTTTTTAAATTTTTTTCTTTTTAAATGTTTTTTTTTGTGTGCTTAAATATACAGAATACCTTTCATAATTAATTAGTTCAATTTATATAAAAACAAACCTTTTTATTTGAAAAATTCGTTCAAGAAATTTATAAAGTAATAGTACATATTTCTCATTCTACGTTGTAAAATTTTAAGATCGTCTTTTAATGATATAAATTTATTGAATGAAAAAACTTCATGGCATTGCATGAACAGCACTTCCAAAATGATTCTTAATCCAAATAATTTTTGATTTTAATAAAAATTAACCCTTATTTTAATTATAAAATTATATTTTAATCTTAAAGAAAACAGTTTTATTAAATGCCTTAAATATACGAAGAAAATTATCACTACTATGGTAACTGATCGAGAAAATTTCTTTAAATAAAATTAGGCGTTATAACAGTTAAAATATATTTTTTTATCTCAGCACTTGTAATTCTTGATAATAATTTAAATCAATGAAAACCTTGAAAGAACAATATAGAGTGCATCAGTATTGAGAGAAGTATTATTTTTAATAACATAATATACATTGTTTGGCTGAAAATTTCTGATTTTATTAAATATACATAATTTTTTACTTGAATTTATGTGTGTTTTGGTTTATGAAATTTGCAAAATATTTTTGTTGTCTGTATTAGCGTTTCTTTGGTTATCTGAAATTTGCATTGATTATGCAATGGCATAATTTAATTATCTAAAATGAAATCAGATAAAGACTTATTAACAAAGGACTTCTAATTTTGGAGTCAGCAAAATTGGTTTTATGGTATAAAAATGAACTATAAATTATCAATATTACGTTTTGTGATTTAAATTCTTTACAGTAAAAATAGTTTTGGTTTACATTAATGGTCTGAATGATATAATTTAAAAAGCTATTTTAAATGCGAAATTTCCCATAAAGTAAAAGTTGTTTTTCACTGGAATTTTTGGAAATAAAAAAAATGAAGTAAAATTATCAGTTTAATATGTGGTAATGTTTAAAACAAAACGATATCACTGTAAAAATCAGGTGAGTTGATTCTAAATTAGGGGTGTAAAGTCTTGCCCAATTATTATTTTGCAATAAATAGCTAAAGTCTTTAAAGTTAGTAATATTATAGAATTTTTGAAAATTTGTTAAGATAAGTTATTTCATACGTTCAACACCTAATGATCAACACACAATTTGTAGTCTTTCATGAATAAGATAATGCACAATTAACAGGGAATAAAAGTGTTTGATTGTTTCAATTATTTAACAAGCTGTAAAAAATGCATTTAAAATTTTTTCTGACTTTTTTAGAGAAATGTTAAATTATTAAAATCAATTTTCTTAAAAGTTAAAAATTAATAGGTAAGTAAATAAATAATATCCCCCAATAACTATACAGGTTACTTTTTTACGCATTATCTAAGCAGATGAAATGGAAACATCCTAAATAGAAATCAGATTTTATAAACAATACACTACAAAGCGGTTTGAAAGTGTAGCTAAATAGATGGAATAAAATTTCGCTAAATAACATTCACTCTACAGATAAGTGCTTCAAGTTGTCTCTAATTATTTATTTTATATTCTGAAAAGGAATTTAAAGAATTGCAATTTGAATAATTCCAGTACTACAGAGAAACTTTTCAAACTGAACAAAATTTGAATAATTCTGTTCCCTTTGTGTGAAAAATTTCTCGCATATCATAAGCATTATATATTATGTACAAAAAGATAGCTGTTGGATGCTCATTAACCTGGAAAAAAAATTAAGGTAGTTTTTCTATTCAAGAAGAATAAACTTATATATGTTACTAAACTAAACTCCATGGCACGAGAGCCCATGTGGGCCAAGGCCTACAGTACCCATAACTGTTTACATGACCGAGGGCCCTGGAGTGCGAAGCATATGTCCCAGTTAGGTGGTCAGCCTAACGTAAGACACCCAGTGCTTAGTTCCCAAGCATGCTTGGTACTCAGTGAATCAACCTTGCCCAGCCCGAGGATCGAACCTCGGACCTGTGTCATGGGAGCGTGAAACGCTGCCATTAATCCACCGGGATTCATATATAGTGTTAACAAATTTAAAATATTTGGGATTGCGACATTTATTAAGGTTAATTCTAAAAAGAGCTTAACGTAGAATAAATTTTCTGTGACGAATTATTCTGAAGGACAATAATGAGAAGGGAACCATTAAAGCAGGACAAAACGAGAGTGCTGAAGCTGTTGAGTCCAGAAACTGGTTCTAGATTCGTCGGAAGTAGAAAAGAATTCTTTTAACCTCCACAGGACAGATACTAGGTGTCTGTCTAAGGTCCTTTACCTCTTCTTGGAGTTATTGGTAAGTTTTATGTATACAGATAATCACAAATTGGATAGTAAGGGTAGAGAATCACAAGTCGATTGCATTTTAAAAACTCCCAAGAATCTTCGCATGGTAACTTTACATTATATATATTTTATTACAGTTAATAAGATATATAAATATTTACACAATTCAAAAATTTGCTTGAAGTTAATTACAGATTAATAGAAGAGATTATATCCAGATGGCTAAACGCAATGTTAAATCGAAAGTTCAGTCAATAATTCTCTACATAAATACATAGCAAGGCGAAAAGAATTAACTGGAACATTCCATTAGGTACAACAATGATTCCGTTATAAACATAAATTTTTTATTCATTATTAATAATCAATATACACAAAAAATAACGTGCACAAATTATTGATACATAGCAGAAAATAGAAAACGGATAACTAATATGGGTTTTCAAGTTAATGTCAAATGAATTGGATATTTAAGATATTAGCAATTCAGTAAGGCAATTAGGATCATATTATCTATTAATTCAATAATATTATTACTTTTATATAATTGTAAGCTGCAAAATTTTAGTTACATGTTACAAACTTTTAATTGTGAGTTATTAATTTAAATTGTTCAAATACTAATAATTGGTTTGAGTTGAAGGACTGCCTCAGTCTATGGAATTTCTTTAGGTTGTGTGGTTCGAGTGCCATTACTTCAAAGTTTTTTCTTTTCCAGATTGTAGAAATTGAAGGCCAAGAATTTTATGCAGTGGTTGATGGTAGTCATTCCAAAATTAACTCAAAATATGCTCATTTCTGAAATAATATTGCGAGTTAGAAGTAACACTTGGAAGCATGTTTAGCTGGGCTTCCAATATTTTTAAGTTAGTATTGCATGCTACTCTACAAATTGGAAAAGATTAGGTAATTATTAGCCAAAGATAGGCTTTTATAAATTGAGTTTGTTTCCTAAGGTAAGCTTAGAGTTGGAGGCTAAAGGGGTAGAGGATAATTTTAGCGACGTGAATTTAGTTCTTATTTTGATGAAATGATGCTTCCATGTGTGACATTCAGCCATTGTAGTCCCAAAGTAAACAACACTGAAATGCCAAGGAATCTCTAAACTTTTTTTTTTTTTTTTTTTTTTTTTTTACAGCTGGTTAATTTTCTGGAGAATAGCACTGTTTGAGATTTTGAGGACATCATCCAGATTCTGAGCCATTTCTCAATTTGAGTCATATGCTCAGTTAACTTGTTGTATACAATATTATGGTCAAAGTCAATGGATAGAATGGAAGTGTCATCTGCAAAACTAATCATGATATTTGAGTGTTGGGGTACATAGTTTATATATATATATATATTTATATATATATACGAGGGTCACTCTGAAATTTTTGAGATACAACTAGGTTTTTAAAGTTATACTTACAAAATTTTAGGTGTGTTCAAAGTAGTCTCCTCCAGCATCAATGCACTTTTGTAGACGAATTTTCCACAGATTAAATGCCTCAAGTCATTCATTTCTTCGAATATATGAAAAAAATACATTTATAGCCACATCCATCTCTTCTTCTGAATGCAATACGTCCACGTAAGCACGTAAGTAAATGACGTCCACGTAAGTTCTTTATTAGATTGAAGAATAACCAAAAGTCGCACATAGCTAGATCAGGTGAATACGGCGAATGTTCGATCACTTTAATTTGTTTTTGTTTAAGAAACTCAACTGTTAATCCGGCTATATGTGAAGATGCATTGTCATGGTAAAGCATTAGTCCCCTAACATTCAGTTCTTGTAGAATTTTTGGAAGACATTGAGTGGTATACCAGTTTGCTGTTACTGTCTTCTGCCCTTCCAACTGGATGGCTTTGACCCATCCCGTACTTCTGAAGAAAACGGCATACATCACTTTTTTCAGTGTGCGTTGTTTTTTCACCATTTTCGGCGTGGGATCATCTTTAAAGACCCATACTTTACTTTTTTGACGTATTGGAACGTCAAAAAATGGTATGTACGTTTCATCACCTGTTAAAATTTTAGAAATGATGCGGTGGCCACCATCATTCAGCATATTAAGAGTTTCTTTACTGATTCTGACACGCTCCTCTTTTTGATGCTCAGTTAGATTAATGGGAACCCAGCGGTAAACTACTTTTTTCATATGTAATTCTTCATGAATGATTTTGTGCATGGCTGCGGATCCAATGTTAAGTTCCTTCTGTATCATTTGATAGGTACAGCGATGATCATCCATTCACATTTTTCGTATGGCAGACACATTATCCGGGATGACTGCCGACGGCGGCCTTCCTGTGTGTTCTTCATCCTGAAGAAAAGGGCGACCTCTTCTCAATTCTCTAAACCATCTGAATACAGTAGCACGAGCTGGAGATTCATCACCCAATGCTAATTGCAACCGTTGAACGCATTCTTCTTGATTTAATCCTTATTATTGGTTTAAAAATACTTAAAATAAATTTTGTTGAATTATTTCACCTTTAGATGCCAGAAGACGTAATTAAAATGTCAGATTTTTTAAAATTAACCAAACATAATTAGCTATAAGAGAAATAATAAGCAATAAAATAATTGAATACATTTTAAACAATTCTAAAAAAAGCATAAATGATATTAAAAATCTAAATATATTTGGAGTAAATAATTTTCCCAATTGAATGAGAACATATAAAACACTGAAGTACAGTAAAACACTTATTTGATAAAAAAAATGTAAATAAATAAAAATTTATCTTTATATTCGAAACGGGGGATAATGATTACTTTTTTGTGTATCTGCTAAGAGTAAATTTTTTATTCAGGACTTAAAAACGGAATTTTCTTTTACACGCTTAAATGACTAGTTGTGTAATGTCTTATACAATGAACGTTGGGATGTCTATTTGAGGCTGAACTCATGTCTACGTTGATAAATAGTAATCAGATTTAGAATTACATTTATAAAATCATTTAGTTATACAGGAAACCGTAAGATTTTGTTGCTTCTTGTTCACAGCTATCTTGTAAAATTATTTTTCTAAACTAAAATTATTTTTTATTAATTTAAAATACTTTTTATGCATGTTTATTATCAAAAATGTACATACATAAATCCATCTATAAAATTCCTATCTTGATAGAAGAAATGATTCTTATATTACAAAATATAAATTCTTATTTTTAGTACTTTAAACTTTATATAAAAAATAATGTGTTTAAAAAATTATCTTTAACCAAAACCTAAATCACGTTTATTTTAATTCTGTTCATAAATTAAAGATAAGCAGTTGATATTTTTAGAAATATATGGTACACCTTAAATATATTCTGCGTATTCCTTTTAAGTTGAGAATATCTTCATTTTAAATTTTATTTCTATTTAATTTTACGAGCAAATTTTTACTGTCGTAAAATTAAAAAAGTACAATATTATTACAGTTTTCTAGAATATTTTTTGTAGATAATAGGATTTATTAAAACGTCACAAGAAAAATCCGAAAAAAGTTTATATAGTACATATTCCGATTCAGTTAAACCGCGGGACACAGAAATGTGTAACAATTTACCTCAATTATTCCACAGTGGGAAGTATCAAATCGGGTGTATTCCAACTCGAAGAGCTAGTTCCCAATTCTTGGCCATCATCAGCTTAGTGTGAAAACATTTGACCTGTTCATTTAAAAATAAATGTTCCTAACAATGCCATCAAAATCTTCACTGAGGGTGGTAAAATTGATATTCTAGCAGGTAGTGGCATATATATTTAAACCCCCTCACACCAATTTGACTCTTTCTCATCGTAATCCCAATCACTGCTCTGTCTTCAGAAGTGAATTGATTGCAATAGACCTGGGACTAGAAACTATTCTTTCTGAAGAGGATTATGGTGACCTATGGATCTTGTCTGACAGCCGTAGTTCTCTCCACCATCTTAGTAATTGGCTTCTTGTAGGCGACAAGATCAGCAACTCTATCCTGCTTAAATTAAAACTCATTTCACTTAATCATGATGTTCACTTGCAATGGATACCTTCACATGTGAATCTCCACGGGAATGAAATGGCCGATAATCTTGCTAAGGAGGGTTGCAGGATTTCAAATACTCCCTCTTCCACACTTACTTTTCTGGAGTTATACTCCCGGGAACGATCAAAAATCTCGGAGGAGTGGAAAACACCCCCCCCCATCCATAATTGGTACAAGGGATCAAAACCGGGTTTGTCCCTTGACCTCCCGTGTGACAGACGTACCCAGACTGTTCTCTCAAGACTTGCTAGCGGTCATATTAAGTGCCTCACTTTCAACGAGGGCAGGATAACTTTCGTCACCTGCACCAAGTGCCAAAATCATCAGGCTTCTCCTAAGCATCTTTTGGATTGCATGGGTCTCTCTAGGGAGGATCTCTTTAGCAATCCTCTTTTAGTCTTCGACTTCTTTACAGTCAACGAACTCGTGGATCTAGTCCGACTCCGTCAGACTTGGAGGATAAGCAACAACAACATTTAAAAATAAATGAGGTCATATATTAAAGCTCTCGTATAGCAATGAGAGTTTTATAAGTAAAAATAATCCGAGAAAAGTATAAATTAGACACACTTTAAAGATTATTAAATAACTATTCTACCTGGTAAATAAAAAATTCAACATGTTTAAAGAAAAAGAAATGCATAGGTTGGAACTAAGTTCATGTAATCGAAAATTATTTTCTTTCTACAAATAAAATATATAACCTATTAATTTAAATTATGTGCTATATTTTACAAATGAAAATGAAGAATGACATATTCCGTACTGAACCCTGAATTGGGACACTTTTCGACTGTATATTTTTTGTGTGCATGTGTGTGTGTGATTTATCATCTCATTTAATGATTTGTTAGGGAATCTGTAGTTTAATTGACGTGAAACATCAATCAGGTTTGGAATAGATTATCATGCTGATAGAGCTTATTATGTCAAAACTGTAATGACTAATGTGTTTTTTCTATGGCATTATTAAAGTCGGAAAAATTTTACCAACTCATTCATCGTTAAAAATCGTGAAATATTTCACTTTCAACATAGCTGAAAACCAATTCATAAATAACATTGAGTAATTCAAGTACGCAGACAATGAGCAATAATTAAATTCATTTTTTATATAGCTTAAAATATTCTACATACGCATAAAACTGTATACTTTAACAATAATATTGTAGGATAGTACATGAGATTTTATCCAATGTATATACATTTTATATATTGTTAAAATTATAATAATTTTCAAAATACCATTCTTAAGAAATACGTAAGGATATATCATATCACATGTTTACAAGATACTGTTGATTTTCTGGTTTCTGGCAAATTGCACATCATCTTTTTTACCTTATCAACTGGCCAGTGCATATATGACACGAATTCGCTTATGTAAAACTGGAATTATGAAAACTAAAATGCTAATTTAATTAACAATATATTTATAAGTGAATTTATTAAATTCATCAGGAAAATTTTTTTTTAATTTGTTCCTTCCCTGATATTTTTTTTGTAAAATAAATGAATTCCTGAATTTTCTTCAGTTATGAGAAGAAAGTTATCCATTCTTTATACTTGTTGGCTACTAAGCGAATAGTTGTCTTGTGTTGGCATTATGGTATGCGCTGCTCTACTTTTCCAACTGAGCTATATTTTGTTGTGGCGTTCCAACTTCCTCAGTACACGCATGCCATAGGCACCCGTTTAATGGGTAGGCAGCCATTCACAACCCATTCATACAAAGACAGGATAGACAGAGAGAGAAAGTACATCCATGCCCGAACTGGGATTCGAACCCAGGACCTCCTTATCCGCAGTCAGGAACTCTGACAACTAGACAGGGTTGGCGGCTTTCTAAGCGAGTTATTTAAGTGAATACTAATCCACGATGGGCCGTACATACTCTTTTTCCCAGACCACCTCAATGTCTTGTCATCTTTATGTTTGATTCAGCATGAGAAAGTCCATCGACATTTTTCACCCTCTGAAACCACACGTTTGTAGTTAGTTTTGTGAGTGTTCTACTCAGGCATTTTCATTAGTCTTTGTTATGATTTTCTAATCACATTGAATACAAAGTTTTTTTTCTAATAATTTAAGAATTTGTTGCAATGATATTTAATATAATTCTAAATAATATTTAAATTCAAAGGTTTGAAAATTATATTAAAAAATATGATAACAATCATTATTCTGAGAATCTGTTAATCATTATAAATTTCATTCAAATTAAACATGACTGTTATACATACATACATATATATATATATATATATATATATATATATATATATATATATATATATATATATATATATATATATATATATATATATATATATATATATAACTTTTTCTCCTTACACTCTACTTATAGAGGAAAAAATATTTTATACTTTAATTTTAACAACTATTATACTTGATAAAATGAATATATGTGACTTAGCGTGCTAAAGTTTAAATAAAGGAATCCATAACATTTGAAATGTTCAAAATATTTAATTTTTTGAAGAATGGAAAATTTTTCTGTAAAATGTAAATTATTTGTACAAGTAATAAATTGACAGAGATAGTTTAACATCTTAAATAAATAACTATTCTGCTAATTATCAATGAACCTTCTTTCGTAACTTTTTCGCGCTTTATAGCACTAAAAACAGTAATAAAATCATATTTTATTAGTAGAATAATTATTCCTTGTGATCACTCGGGTTTTAACTAATTTTCTATCATTAATTTTTTCATTAAAAATTTAATATTTGATCGTAGAGTAATCATTTTAAATGTTTCATTGTATTTATAAATCGTTGGTGTAACAAAAGTAAAGTTTCACTTTTAAAAAATTGATTTTGTGATTTCAATTAAATAATAAGCTGCTTAAATCATTATTTCTTCTTCTTCTTCAAGTTGGGTTTGTATGTCATTGAGCACCTCTGCTTTTATCAGCATTTTGTACTGTTAACTCCAAACCCAATGTTTCTTAGTTCCATTTGCTCGGATCACCCACTTTATTAATAAAGTCTGATAACCCTTTAATGGAATCTAGGTGTAACTCTCTAGTATGGATGATGCCTAAAGAGGTTAATCTAGGGAGGGCAAGAGCCTCGCATTCATAAATGATATGCTTGGCCGTTTCCTCTTGCATGTGACATTTCCTGCAGATAGGGTCTTGCTGAAACAGTCCCATTTTATGGAGATGTTTTCTGAAATAGTAGTGCCCAGTTATGAAGCCTACGATTAAACGTATCTTCTGCCTAGAGCATCTAAGAATTTCATAGGAAATCCTCGCTGATGACCTACAGATCATACCTTTAGCGTGGGTTTGACCAGGAGATTTGAGCCAAGCTTCATACATCTTCCGTTTTTCCCATCTGCGAACATTGGTTTTTGCGGTCTTCAAATTGATCCCACAAAAAGGTTCTGGATCAATGGGAACAAAAGACGATCCTTGTTTAGCAAGCTCATCAGCCCTTTCATTACCTTTGATACCTTTATGCCCTGGCACCCATACAAGGATCACCCTGTTTCTAGTTGCCAGTTCTGTAAGAAGGTTTCTACACTCCAGAATCATTTTAGATTTGATTTCGAAGGAATTAAGCGCTTTTAAAGCGGCTTGACTGTCACTGAAAATGAGAATCCGCTTATCGTAATAGCCCTTCTTCATATTCAGTTGCAGACAGTGGATAATGGCCAAAACTTCTGCCTGGAAGACCGAAGCGTATCGCCCAAGGCTTACAGACAAGCTGATTCTTGGTGACACTCCACAAACTCCCAGACCTGAGAGGCTGTTCTTCAGTGATCCATCTGTGTACCAGATTAGATCTCCTGTTTTAGTTTCAAATATGTTGTTATCCCATTCCTCTCTAGTTGGAAAAACTACATCAAATGTCTTGTCAAACATGTATGTTTTTTCCATGATGTCAGATGGCATCAGAAGAGTAGGGTCTTGAAATTTCCTGGTGATGCCCTTGTGCCCTTTGGCAACAGGCTGGTCATACCAGTGGTTTTGCAGCTTCATTCTATATGCATTCAATCTTGCAACGCTGCATATGAAGATATCCAAGGGAGTCAGATCCAACACAACCTCCAATGCTCTGGTTGGCGTGGTGGAGATTGCTCTTGTGATGCAGAGACAGGCTTGTCTTTGTAGACTCCTCAATCTGTCAATCACAGTCTTCTGTTCCACCTTATGCCACCAGATCACATAGGCATATGTGAAAATGGGCCTGACAAAAGCTGTGTACATCCATAACATCAGTTTTGGATGTAAACCCCAGTTCTTACCAAGCATTCGCCTGCAAATCATAATGCTTTTCTTTGCTCGGTTGATCCTATCATCAATGTGCTTATTCCAGGTGAGTTTCTGGTCTAAATAGATGCCCAGATACTTCACCTCTGAAGCCACATTGATTTCAACATCAAAAAGTCTTGGTATGAAAAAACCTTTCCGTTTCTTTTTGCGTGTAAAAGGTACAAGGTAGGTTTTCTGAGGATTAACCATCAGGTCCCTATCCATGCACCATTGACCTACATAATTTAGAGCATCCTGCATGAGATGACAAGTTATGTCAAAATCTTTACCAAGGATAAGGATGACAATGTCATCAGCATATCCCTGCGTATAATAGCCCTTATCATTTAGATGTTTTATAAGGCTATTTACAACTAGGTTCCAAAGTAATGGTGACAGAACACCTCCTTGAGGACAACCTCTAGTAGTCTTTTTTTCAAATGATTCACCGAAGATGTTCATTTGTATATATCTATCCGAAATTAAGGCCTCAATCCAAGTACACAGGGTCTGATTAATCCCTGCCCCTCTAAGTGCATTGAGGATGAATGGATGGGAAGTATTATCAAAAGCACCCTGGATGTCGAGGAAAGTTGCCAAGGCAATATCCTTTTGATCCAGAGTGGCTTCAATCTTGGAAACTAGCTGATGTAGAGCAGTCTCTGTAGATTTGCCGGGTTGATAGGCAAATTGAAGAGCATGCAAGGGACTATTTCTACCCAAGTAATCTCTAATATGCCGATCAATGATTTTCTCCATAATTTTAAGAAAGAATGAAGAAAGACTGATTGGTCTGTATGACTTGGCCTGGTCATAAGTGTCTTTGCCAGGTTTTGGAATGAAGACAATCCTAGTCTTTTGCCATGTCTTTGGTATATATCCCAGGGCCAAACTAGTTCTATACATTCTAGTTAGCCTTCTCTAACTAGTATCTTCAGTATGACAACCTTCTCTGCCTTCTGGATCATGATGGGCATAACTCCATCAGGCCCAGGGCATTTTAGAGGTTTAAAGGCAAAAATTGCCCATTTAACAATGTTGTAGTTTATGATATTTTTAGCGATGGTCCATTGATTGCTATTGACTCTTTGCAAAGAGCCAATGCAATGTTCCCCTTTGTTGCTATAAATATCTCTAGCTCCCGGGAAGTGAGTCCTGGTCATAATTTCCATAACCCCTTTTCCGGAAGAAGCAAAATTACCCTCCTCGTCTTTTAGGGTACCAACCAAAATAGGTTCATCCCTTTTAAGGAGTTTCTGGAGTCTAGCTCCTTCAGAAATAGAATCTATCTCGTCACAGAACTTTCTCCAGGAGTTAATCTTGCTTTTTCTAACAAGTTTGTTATAAATAGTGAGGGCCCTTTTATAGTTCTCCCATTCACCATTTTTCTTAGCTTTGTTAAAAAGTTTTCTAACATTTGCTCTTTCGGCAGCTAGAGAGTCATTCCACCAAGGGCATTGGAGTTTAGCTCTTCTAGTGCGAATGGGGCAATTGTTATGATAAGAATCTAGAATACTTCTCTGTAGGAGATCTGCTGTAACTTCTAGATCGTAGTTGTCTCTAATAGGTCTGTTACCGAGCTCAATCAACCCAGTCAGTTCTTCTTGGAATTTCTTCCAGTCCGTCCTAACTGGGTCTCTGAATATGCGATCCAGACACACATTAGAGTGAATTTCAAAATGGATGTTTTGATGATCTGAACCAGAAGGTCTGTCCTCTACTTTCCAGTATTTGATATTTTTACTAATCAGCGTTGTCGCTATAGTAATGTCAATTACTTCAGATCGATTGGAAGTAATAAAAGTTGGTTTTTTGCCCACATTTAGAATATCTAACCCATAGTTTAGAATAAATTCCAAAAGGTACTCTCCTCTTTTATTTGTGTCCGTACTTCCCCAGACAACATGATGAGCATTACAGTCTAGTCCTAGGACTACCTGTAAGTTGTTATTACTGCAAAAGTTCATGAGCTTGTGCAGAGAATGGTCAGGTGGAGCCTTCTCTTCATAGGGCAGGTATCCAGAGCCAAAAACAATTTCCCTGTCCCTACCCTCTATGTTGAGTCTGACTTTCACAGCTGTCAGGTCCCTAAGAATAAATTCAGAGAGGGGAAGAACCTCAATGTTTTTATGTAAGAGTGTACAAGTTCTAGCGTTACCATTAGTACAATAGATAAGCTTACCTTTAGTTCCTTTGAGACCACTGATTCTTCCCCTAACCAACCAGGGTTCTTGAATCAGGGCCAGGTGTATATCCCCAGCAAGAAATTTCTTACTGAGGTTAGTAGTACCACTTCTACTGTGGTGTAGGTTGGCTTGAACTAACTTCACCCCCATCAGCAGGAGCAGGTTTATCAAGTACTTTAGCCTGCACATGGTGAAGTCCAATATGAAACCTATATCCCCTTACACGAAGTGTGGCAGCATCTAATTCAGGCACACTAAGAACGATGGTCCGCCCAGATGGGTCGTTCTTAATGTTAAGAACGTTCCACTCCAATGGAGTGACCCCACCGTTCTGAGCCTCGATTTTTCTCAGGAGCTCTTTAGGTTCCAGTTCATTACAGATTTTTGGCAGTTTTGCAATTATCTTGGTGGTTCTAACAAGTTTCCTTGCCTCACCCACCAAGAGTTTATGTTCTTGCCAAGGGCTTATATCATTGACATTTTGTTCCAGCCACTTTGAGCTCTCCAGATCTGCACAATTGATAATAAGAGCCCCGTTTTCAAGTTTACAGGATAGGAAGGTTGGGGCAAAGCCCTCCTCATTCCTTCCTATTTTCCTGGTTAACAAGAGTTCCAGGTCATAGGCCTGTTTATCTGTTAACCGTTTTTCCGGATGACCTTCTAAGAGCACGGCCATCTTGATCGCCGAGAGAACCGCCCTGTAAGTAAATCCCTCAGGTCCTTCTCTCTTGGCAGCCTTTCCGACCTTGCTCTGGTTCATCCGATTGGCAGGACGCTTCTCGCCTTTGGTTGCCTTGGGTTTTTCAACCCAAGTCCCCTCAGCGATTTTGCGCTCCTTCACCAACCTCTTTTTCTGTGCACCAGATATTCTCTTTTTAAGCTTGATTCTGGTCAGAGAGTCAGTCATGCTAGAGATAGCTTCCTGACTCTCACCAGAAGAAGATGGTTTGGAGGTCATTTCTACCTCCTGTGAAGGTTTCATTGCTACCCCTTCATTAGATTGTCTCTGAGTTCCCTTGTCTTTTTCAGAAAGGTCTGCTTCAGAAGTTTCTCCTGCAAAAGCCAAAATGTTTGTTATTTTCAATGTCTTTTCAGCCATATAATAACAGTAAATAATCTCAGGTAATATGACAGTCCACCCAGCATTGCCTGAGTTACTGGGCAAGGCAATTTACTCTAGAAGTTCGCCAGGCAACTAGAGGCTCCGTTAAGACACCAATACCGCGGTACCAATTAGCCCTAGGCACGGAACGCATAACAACAGGGTTTACGGGAGCTGGTTCGCGGCCTCTTATTCAATATTCAAGGCTATCCTGTCATTCCTACAGGACTTTCGGCTATCCACCACCTGCCTACGCACCTGGTGGCTAGCTCAAGCCCCAGAGGGGTACGCATACCCCCTGGTTCCAGGTAAATCATTATTTACTAAGAATTAAATAAAACTGTAAAATTAATAAAAAAATTTCACACTTAATTTTTGATAGGAATTATATAAATTTTAATAAAACTTTAACATTAAACATTTATTACTATGAAAATCATTAATAACTGCAAAAATTATTTTATTGATATATCGTATTTATTGTGTATATGTGTAAAGCTTTTATAACGGTAATAACAAAGTCTTACATATTAGAAGGTATACTTAAATTTATTGAATACATATTGTAAATTCTTCTAAATGAAAATGTTGTAGGTGTTTTTAAAAAATTATCCTACAAGTGTCATTTTAATTTACAGTTACATAAAGGATTATCATGCTTAAAATATAATTTCTTTAACAATTTGTGTTGTAAATGATGTATTAAAAATGCGACTATCAACTAGATATTAATTTTCTAAAAGAAATATAATTTTTGCCCCTTGTAATAGTAATGTTTTTCCTATGATAAGAAAATAATTTGCAAATTATAAAACAAAATCAAAAATCATTTAGTTGTGATATTTAAAAATCTGAATATATTGATTTTAGAAATTAAGGGAATAGGAAAAAATTATTCATTTTTTAACGAAATGATATTTAAAATATTTTCTTAGCATTTTATAAAAATATACAAAACGCTTTATGTTTATACGAAAAAATTCGACTTTGAATGAAATCAAACAAATCACATGCGTTACACATTTTAAATGTGGATATAATTTTTACTGCTGCTCGAATAAGACATGAGCCAGAAATTATTTCAATAATTGCTCGTATAAGATCAGCAAGCGGTATTTAACTTCTGAGAAAAATAGTAAATGGTAAAAGTATATTTACATAAATAAACAAACAAAAACGTATTTTTGTCTTTTTCATGGTCTGAAAACATGGAATATTTAATTGAATCCGTTTTTTTGGGGTAATTTTGAATGGATTTGCATCCATTCTCTCTCTTATATGCTCATCCTTGGTACTTCCAAAGACACCCTGGAGCCGCCACAACATTTAAGGGCTCCAGAGTACATCAGACGACACTGTCTCGACTTTCTACTGGCCACTTGAAGTGCATGATCTTTGAGGACGGTGAAAGAAAATACCCATCATGCCCCAAGTGCGACAATGCACCGTTTTGCCCGCAATACATCTTGAAGTGCTTGAGGTTTTCTCGTGAAGAGGCTGTGTAAAGTCCACATCTGCTTTTGAACTTTTTGGCTGTCTATGATCTCATGGATCTGGTCTAGTGGAACTAGACCAGATGGGGATTAGTCCCACCACCATCTCTTATATACGCTCTATCACTTTTCAAGAAAATTTGAATTGGTGATCAAACTTAATAATTTGGGATTCCTCTTTACATTCAATTACATAATCATAAAGACCAGTAAATTTTCTTGATATTTTTCGTAAACATGTTTGTTTCTAATTTCAGGTTAACAATATCTGCATTAAATTTTCTGTTTACTCTTAACTTTAGTTCATCCTCTATTTTGACATTCCTGTATTTTGTTGACAACAACATAGTACACAGAAATAGAGGACTATTATTTGATGTATTCTATGTATGAAGGCAATCACAAAGCTCGAGAGAATGATCATTTCATACTTGTATTTTAGTTTTTTTAAGAACGGAAATTGTGCTACTCCACATTTCGCATGAGAATATCATTTTGATGCGTTTGATGTGCATAACGTCACCGTTAAGTGACTGTTTTATTATTTTCAACAGGACTCACACAAAATCACTCAACTGCATTTTAGGAAAGTTTGGTTTGTTTGTTTGTCGCTCAACGGTCATTTTTTGCACACGAGGGCTAATTAGACCGGGACTTACGGCTTAAAAGAGCCGTAAGTCCCGGTCTAATTTGCGGTGCATTTTAGGAATGAACTGGCATTTGATATTAATAGATATCAAATACTGATAGTTTTTCAAAATATATTTTATTAAATGTTTTAGAAAGTGTTATTTTTGTTTTAAAAATCTTTTATTAGGGTTTCAACATAAATTAATGTTTCGACAAAATATACAGAATTTTGCGAATTCATTTAATTCAAATGTTTTTTGTATAAGAAAATTGGCTGAATACTAATAAGTTTATTTAATAATAAGGTCAAGGTAATTAAAAATAGTCAAATTTTAATAAATTCTAGCTTTTAATAGACAGAATATAGTATATTCTTAACGAAGATTATGCAATATAATTAAAAGTTATAGAGAGAAAATAAAAATTTGTCTTTGTTATTTGAAAGAGAATAAAAATTTTCACAATTCCCATGAAGTTTCCTTAATTATGCAAAATAAATGTTGTCACTTAACAATATATTAATTAACAGATTTAAAAAAACCATAAATTATATCAATCATATTAAATATTGGAAAATAAAAGAAGTAAATATTTACTTTTTTATTTTTCAATGTTTAATATGATTGCTATAATTTATGGTTTTTCATTTATGAAAGATACTTTATAAATTAACATTACGTCGTGCTTTTTATGAGTTATTAAATAAAAAATTTTAACAAATAAATTCTAATCTTAATCTAAGCATTATAATTTCAATAAAAGGTTTCTAATTCGATTTTTTTGTGGTAAAGATAGCTTTAACAACTGATAACATTGATTTAAAGTTATCGTTGTAGAAATTTGGCAAAAGTGATGTGTTAATTTATGCTTTCAAAAATACATTTTTTGAATATATCTATTAATTTAGTCAATAATATTAAAAAAAACTTGCTGCTCTAATCAAAATTAGATCTATATTTTTATTTTATAATGCTAGACTAATAAACAAATTTAATTAGTATGTTTATAAAAATACTTTTTTTTCAATATTCTTTGATTGAATTTAGCATTTCTACACATTTCTATTTCGAAACATTTATATTAATATTTTTCGAAGAAAAATTACAGCAGTCAAAATCTTTATCAAGTTTTCGATTGTTTGTTCTTTTGTGTTATATAAATATATAAAACTTATATATGCAAATACGCTTTCTATTAAAAAACCAACACTTCCATTTTTCCCTCAAAATCTTTTATGGTGACAATTTCTAGTATTGATGATTTTCGGACATAAAAGGCCGCAGTTATATCTGACTCAAGAACCCACAGAACTTTGAGTGCTCGAATGTATGACCCGAGTTATTTTAGTTCGAAATTCCCTTTCTCTTGCTGTTTGACCGTACGCAAACTTGATTACATTTCGAAGAATTCATTTCCGAGGAAACACGTGGGAACTAAATCACGAGTGGTCCCTTCCGTCACAATAATTTTACCCCCAGGATACTCAGACAATCAATGCCTCAGAGGTGGAAGAGGTTATACAAAAACTAAAACCCAAAAAGAGTCCGGGCTACGATCTTATAACTAACAAGGCGATCAAGCAAATCCCGGTTACTGCAGTATGTCTACTCACTGACATAATCAATGCCATAATTAATATTGGACATTTTCCCACACTTTGGAAAAAGGCAGTAGTCATTCCGATCTACAAACAGGGAAAAAACAGAAATCTACCCTCCAGTTACAGGCCAATATCCTTACTGCCAACGATGGCCAAAATAGCTGAAAAGTTCATTCTGAATAAACTGTTAGATTTTGATGCCCAGATGAGCATCATAATCCCTCAGCAATTTGGTTTTCGGAGGAAACTATCCACATCCCACCAATTGCTCCGGGCAGTGGAGAAGATAGCAAAAGGTATTGCTAACAAAAAATCTACTGGAGGAATTTTTCTGGACATAGAAAAAGCTTTTGACCGTGTTTGGCATCAAGGCTTACTATTCAAATTAATTACTTACAACTTCCCTCCCATTCAGATCAAACTCATAAGAAACTACCTAACTAATAGAAAATTTACCGTTAGATTTGATAATGTTTACTCCCAGGAAAAGCCCATATTAGCAGGCGTCCCACAGGGATCACTGCTGGGCCCATTCCTATTTAATGCCTTCATCAATGATATTCCGCAGAGCCCTAATACTATGCTCTGCCTGTTTGCGGATGACACTGCCATTGTAACCACAAATAGCAATCACAAAACACTACACCAACACTTATCAGAACACCTGAAGGTAATAGAAGAATGGCTTGTTAAATGGAAAATAAAGGTAAATCCGACCAAGTCCCAGGCAGTTCTTTTCACAAGAAAAATGTTACCGTGTGAAAAGGTCAAATTAGCGGGAAGAGAAATTCCCTGGGCTAGTAGGGTTGATTACCTTGGACTCACTATTGACAGGAGACTAACGTGGAAAGCCCATATTACTAAAATCAAAAATAAATTCATAGCAGCTAAAACTACCCTTTATCCACTGCTAGCCCCCAAGTCAAAACTCTCGCTAACAAATAAACTCCTAATATATAAAGCTACCTCAGACCGATAATAACCTATGCTGCTCCAATCTGGGGAGGAGCAGCTGATTCAAATATCAAAGTCTTAGAAGCCCAGCAAAGCAAAATACTTAGACTTATTACTAACTCAGAGTTTTACTTTAGAAACAACCAAATAAGAAAGAACTTGGGAATCCTGCCCCTAGCCCGCTACCTTAAATTTCTTGCATTTAATTTCTACCATAAATTATACACAATCAACAATAGTGAGATTCAGGGTATTGAACTTTACAGTCCTTATGACCTAACGCATTTCCATAGGCCCAGAGCAGTGTTGAGAGTAAAACCTCTCACCAATATCTCCATTTATTCAAATAATTCCAAACGGAAAAGAAAGAAGAAGAATAATTAATGGAAATCATATCTCTACCCAAATAAAATCCTGTGAGAAACCACATTGTAAATAAATCGTGTGGATTCTGTAAATATATCAGTTTTATTTAATCTTAAACAACTATGGATATGTATCATTCTTTGTCCTCCGTTGTAAATATTCTAATGGAACTTTGTGTTTATCAAGAATTATTGTCATCAACCTGTGTTTTTCCTTTGTAACTCCTTGGTAAATATTTTAACGGAATTTGTGTGCTTCAAAGAATTATTGTATTCATCCTGTGTATTCTCCTTATATTTTCCTACGTAAAAATTTTTATATGGATTTTATGTGTACAAAGAATTATTGTCATCATCTAAGTGTCTATTACTAGGATTACTCAATTACTTAGTCCAAAAACACAAGTCATGCAGAGTGCATCCAGTGGGAGCACTTACCTCAATAGTTTTGTATTATTCATTATTGTATCTTTAACGAGGTACATGGCCGGAAGGCTACAGACCTCCCTCAATTCCAGGCGGAAAAAAAATGAGTGGTCCCTTTTCCCTGCATATTGTATCTGAGTCATTCACGAACAGGAAGTGTCCATTCGTTTCACTGATTACTAGTGAAAATCTTTTGCAAAGAATGTAAGCAAAATACGGATTCACGCAGGAAATAAACTGAATACATAATTTTGAATTTTAATTTTTAATATTATTTATATATAAATAAATAGTAAAATGATTTTATAGCATTAAACCTATCAAACATTTATGTATGCAATATATGAAACTTATGTTAATATATATATCGATTTGCATAAAGTGCAATAACATTTCTTATTAAATAATATTTGCTTCAAGGATACACAGATACAAATATGTAAGAAATTACTACTTGTTTTTTATTTAAAAAGGAGAATCAGATGAATTGAAATCTTTTTTAACATGTTACCTTTCCAGAAATTTTAATTACTGCAGATTTTGTAAAGTAAATATAATTAACCTTATTTCTAAATTCATAACAAAATGATAAATATTTCCTAAATGCTTTGAGAGTTTTCTTATACTATTCACAAAAGAAAACATGTGAATTATTAAATATAATGAAAAAAATAGACAAACCACTATATATATATAAATGCTGTTAATTACATTTTCTTTCTTTTTTTAAAATTCAGCTTAATATAATTGATAAAAATCATTATAGTGCCACTGTAACGTAGAAATCCTTCCATTCATCATTGAATTTGATATAACAGTAGCATTAAAATTATCTATTTCGGAGAGAAACCAGAAAATATAATCTAAAAAAATTTACTGAACAAAAGTTTTACAAACTTGAGCACTATATGTGTTATACAAAAAATGTATTATAAATTCTCTCAAATAAAAGAAGAATATCAAAAAATTGCTTATTCTAACAATTACGTATTTGTCAGCAAAATTATCTCAACAAGTTCTATCAGATAATCGATAATGAAAAATATTACAAATAAATAAAAAAAATATAAGCAATAAATGAAAAATGCAAAAAAATAAATAAATAAATAAAATAAATAAAAAAAATGCTAGCACAAAATTAGATAGTTAAAATTAGATAATAAAAAATTAGAATTCTTTCTAGTTGAAATAAATCTTCAGAGTTGACAATAACGATTACGATTTAGAGTAACAATAACGATTTTCGCTGAATAGTACACAAATTCCTAAATTCACTGATGTTTACTTTATACAATTATTTCCCTATTTTCATACATCGTTCACTTTCCTAATTAATAATAATCGAAAAAGTACCACACATACTCAAATGAAATGCGTACTCAAAAGTATCCGGAGTTAAAACTTAGCAGTTAAATCATGCTTTTGTAACTTTTGCTAATCCGAGAAGATGACCCCGATTTCAAATTTTCCCTTTAATTTGAAATAATGTGATTGTAAGAGATTTTTTTATATTTTTTTAGATATATCTGCATATGTGATAGTCTTTGGATGTGAGCAAAGATCGGGCTCACTTTTAGAAACTTCTGATTGTTGATGCAATTATAATTTTGAAAACTACTTTATGTTTGAAAATTTTTCAACCCTTATAAGTTAAATGTTCTATTTACAATTTAAATTAAAAATTGCAAATTTTGTCTTCTAAGTTTATTATGTAATTCAAAGAATTATTCATGAAGTAGAATATCATATCATTAACAACATATTTGGTTCTTTATTATATAATTCTGTACGAAGGAATGATTCAATAGCGGTTTACAATTGATTTCAAAATTTTTTATCGCTTCTGCATATGTGACAGTATGTAATTTACTGATAAAGTTTCTGAGTGAAAGAAAATGAAACACGTTTTGCTTCCTATTGTCTAATGAAAATACCTTACAATTTAATCAATCTCTTTTGCATAAAGTTTCTAAATTGTCATTAATGAATTATTTAAAAAATATTATTTCTTAAGAGACTGCTTTACAATAAAATTTTTTAACGTCGTTATAAAGTCATTGCTTCTTACGTGATTAGTCATTGCTTCCATATTTAGTAAAACATATGAGCAAAAGAAACCTAGAATTTCAAAAACAATAAAATGTGTGCGTGACAAATGCTTTTCTCATTAATACTCTTCACAAATATATTACAAATTTACAAATATATGATTTCTCACTCATACATATAAAATAATAAAATAGTTGACTTTTGACAAAGTTTAAAATTTCCTTTCCTAAGCCATAATCAGTTCTATTCGAAAACATTTGATCATTTCGTTTTAAAACATAACATGCTAACGCTTTCATATTATAAGGAAAATTTTTTCTAAGTAAAAATAATCCTACGAAAAAAATTGTACAATTGTTGTGAGGCAAAACACTAAAGGTTACTAAATGACTCTATTCTGTATGGAAAATATAAAATTCAATATACATTATGAAAAATGAAGGTATAAGTTGGAACTTAGATCATTAAATCAATAACTGTTTTCTTTCTACAAGTAACCCATTAATTTTTAATTATATGCTATAAATACATTTAAAATAGAGAATGACAGATTTTCCGTATTGAATTTCTAAATTGCGATTTTTTTCGACTAAATACTTTTTATGGATGATTTATAATCTCATTTAATATTGTGTTAGAGATTCTGTAGGTTAATTTAAGATGCGTAGGTTAACATCACTCAGGTTTGGACCAGATTTACATGATGATAAGGAAAAGCAGAAAAGGTTTAGAAGATTATGAAAATCAGAAAATGTTTACCAAAGCAGTTATTAATTTACTTATTATTGGTTAAAAATTGTGAAATATTTTAACTCATAAGCAGCTGAAAACAAGTTGCTAAAGGGCATTAGGTAATTCAAGTACACCGTCAATAAACAATAAATAAAGTCACTTTTCATAATAGTTCATTCATTCATTCACTGTCGTGTGCCAGCTAGGCTGGCAACAAGGGGTGCGCTGCTCCACTTTTCCAACTGAACCCTATTTTGGTGTGGAGTCCGACTTCTTCAGTACACACATGCCATAGGGACCCGTTTATAGGGTAGGCAACCATTCACAACCCATTCATACGAGGAAAGGACAAAGACAGGATAGATAGAGAGAGAAAGTACATCCATGCCCGAACCGGGATTCGAACCCAAGACCTCCTTATCCGTAGTCAGGCACGCTGACCACTAGACAAGTTAGTCTGCTTTCATAGCTAAAAAATGTAAATACCGTACATGCATGAAAATGTATTCTGTAACAATAAGATTGGGAGATAACACGAGAAATTTTATCCAATATATATATATATATATATATATATATATATATATATATATATATATATATATATATATATATATATATATATATATATATGTTTTTTTTATAAATAAATCCTATTTTTTAATTTATAAGTATTTTTACTCAGTCGAAAAGCTTATAAAGTTTATAACATTTATATTGTTTTAATTTTCAAACCACCCTCCTGATCAATACATGGTGCCATATCACATCATGTTTTGTAAATCATTGTTGATTTTTTCTTTCTTCCAAATAACAAAGACATCGTCTTTTTTACCAAATCAACTGGCCAGTATATTTCTACTGCACGAATCTGCTTGTGTGAAACTGGGAACCAAGCATTTAGATGAGGAAACTGTAGCATATTGGATTATAAATCCAAACAATAAAAACCTTACAAAATTATAATTAGGGGACTCCCATATTAACAGAAATTGAAGACATAAAAAATGCATTTACTACAAAAAAATTTAATCCAATCAAGGTCGCTCAAATGACAAAAGAGGGCGATACGACAGATAAAATGCTGCTTTTCCAGATCCACCTGGAAAAAACGGCAAATGCTGAAAGCATACACGAGGTTACTAGTCTACTGCACTTTGCAGTCAATGCAGAAAAATACAGACGGTTTAACAACATTACACAATGCCATTTATTTGGCCATGGCCGCGATAATTGCCACATACCTGCTCGATGCGTGAAATGTGGGGATGAGCACCACACCTCGAACTGCGATAAAACTAATACCGATGGAAAAATTGAGCAGCTGTTGCAATTGTATAGGCCCGCACCCAGCCAGTTATAGGGGATGCCCTAAAGCGCCCTAATCAAGAAATAAACAAATAACTAAAACAAAAATAATAAATAAACCTGAGGTAAACAGAACTGAAATAAACTTTATAATAGCGAAAATTTCTCCACTCTAAAAACTACGACTCCATCCACAGCATGCGCCGCTGTTTTGACAAATAAACAAACAAAAAAATGTCACAATCAATAACGAAACCAAAACTGTAGTTAATGATACCGAAACCGTAACAATCCCCACTGAATCAGTGGGAAATGCCAGGAACAACAGTAACGAATTCTCGTCATTATTTAAAACAATTATCGAAATTGTTGATTTCATCAGGAAAGACTCTGGGTTAATGCAAATAATATGAACTGTTAAAAAGGACTTTAAGAAATAGAAGACCCGACTAACAAATTACATTTTTATCGCTGAAATGCTCAGAATGTAAAATAAATTATAAAACTTTAATGTCAATATTACTAAACTAATTGTATCTCATGCCCCCCAACTTGTTTAGTGGTCAGCGTATCTGACAGCGGATAGGGAGGTCCTGGGTTTGAATCCCGGTTAGGGCATGGATGTACTTTCTCTCTCTATCTATCCTGTCTTTGTCCTTTCCTTGTATGAATGATTACAAGGAAAGGATGTGAATGGTTGACTACCCTATTAACGGGTACCCATGGCATGTGTGTACTGAGGAAGTCGGACCCCACACCAAAATAGGGTTCAGTTGGAAAAGTGGAGCAGCGCACCCCATATTGCCAGCCTGGCTGGCACACGAGAACAACAACAATTGTATATCATGCCTCTATCTTACGATAGATGGGGCCATGAACTTACTTGAATAAATTGAATAATTATAATAATCATTTCATAATGTACATAGTTAAGCAAATATAACATGGCAATACTATTCTCTGAAATGCACCCTGCCTACATATCTTTTTTAATTTCAGTTAACAGATGAAGAATGTAAATACATAATGATAAATTGTTTATTCATTTTAATCCATATTCTTGTAAATAGCTGAATTATTGTTGTTGTTACTAAAGACACTTGGACAAGCCAAGCTCGCTATGTCTTGGCTATGCGAATTTAAGTCAATTGGAAGCGTCTTTCGTTTAATCAGAGCACCATGAAGGTGAAAGTACGACTTTGCTCTACACACATGCCATAGGTACTCGATTATAGGGTAGGCAACCATTTACACCTCATTCATACAAGGAAAGGACAAAGACAGGATAGATTGAGAGAGAAAAAGTACATCCATGCCCGAACCGGGATTCGAACCTATCCGCAGTCAGACACGCTGACCACTAGACAAGTTGGGCGGCAATGTAGCTCTTGAAACGTAGATAAGAAAAAATAACTTATTTTTTATTTCCTGTTTCACAAAATCTTACATTTTTTCTATTCATACTTTAAGCGGTTTTAGAGAGTTTTCTATACAAAATTCTTCCTTGTTCACTCAATATTGTAAAAAAAAAAAAAGAATGATTATAAATTTCACAATGTTCTATAACATTTTCTACAATATTATAAAATAGTTTGATAAGCAAAATTATATTATCATTCTGTTTTTTATTCTACAATATTTGTAGCTAGTTTATAAAATATTCGAACCTGTATACTTAATCATTACAGATTACAAGCTATGTATTAAGAAGTTAATGAACAGACAGCTGAATATTAAAGAATAAGGCGTTGAAATTATCGTATGTAGTATAATAAAAATCTTTGGCAATGTTAATTCAAACAGTTTCTTACGTGCCTGAGAAAGGAAATCTTTTCAAAGAAGGGAACTCATCACTCATGAGATTTTGTTGTATAAGTAGAGTTGTTTCCATTTAGTTTCCGGATGTGGATGAAGAAGTGCTGTTCATTTATGTAAACTTAACTTTCACAATGAGAAGTCACTATGTATATATTGAGCATCATACTCAACGTTGTAACGTATTTTCCACGTCTTCACGGAAATTACATTAACTTAAACTTAAAACATTCATCTCTTCCTCAAATATTATATGGATTAAAATTCCTAGAATATTTTAAGCTATACAATTTTGTAATTCCTTAAATTCAGATGTAGTACAAGCTATATATCATTATGATTAATAGTAAGTGTGTGGGGGTTGTTTCTAGAAATAAATGCTTACACGCACAGAAGTATCATTGATTACTTTTTAACTAATCTATTTTTCAAAATAAAAAATAGCATCACATAGAATATACAAGCTAATTTTCTTTTAACAAACAACAGTAGAAATAAATAACGATTTTCTTTACTCTTGCAAGATTTTCGAGACAGTTTATGGAGTTTACATTGGAAGACAAATTTCTTCTCACTTTCAAATAACATATTTGAATTTTTAATAATGAGTCACTTCTTTAGTCAAACATTAAATCTTTTAAGGATAAATTTTGTTTAAGGACTAAGATCAAATGAAAATATTTTGATAACTTCACTATGTTTTGAGAAAAACAAGGTTATTTCTATTATGTATCAATTCATCAATTAAATGCTCTACAGTGATATTTTGAGTATGATAGCTGAATATAATTGAATCCATATTTAAAACTATATATATAATTACAATATATCCATATATATAGGTATATTTATATCAGTATATATATATATATATATATATATATATATATATATTAAAACTGATATTAAAAAATTACAATATATCCACATGCGTAGTTGGTTTGTAACTCATAAATTATAACTATTCTCCTCACTGACCACACTGCTATTAGTTTGGTAGAAAATTAGATGGGACATGAAAATGTATTATGTACTGCTTTATAAAATTTTTGTTAGTCTGGTTTGTTGCTCAACGATCATTCCAAATCCCAACATTCACGCCAAAGGGGGATACAAACTAACGATAATATATATATATATATATATATATATATATATATATATATATATATATATATATATATATATATTAGCCCATAACATTATACATATAAAATCAAAAATTTAAGTGCATTTCAAGTATTTCAAAGTGGCCCATATACACTGGCAATTTTACTTTTCAAAATAGAAGACTTCCTCTGAATATAAGTTCGGAATTCACTATTCACAAAGGATTTTGGAATTAATGCTAAATCTATAAATTAACGATTTCTATACACTTCTGGAATATGTGATGAAATAGTTAGACTAGATGAAAAGAATATTAGTAAATGTAGGAAACAGTATAAAATAATGGATTTGGTTTCTTTCGAAAACTGAATAAAGGACTAAAAGAATATTTCAAAAACATTTCAACTTTTTAATTGACTAAATATTGTTAATCAGCAATTAGCAACTATGTTGATGTCAAAATTTATACCAAAATTTAAATAAACAAAGTATAAAAAGAAAATACTTTCAATTTTATTAAATTTAATTCATGTAATCTTATTTTAAATAAATTAATGCTTAACAAAACTGTTTTGAATGTTTGATTATGTTGAATCCAATTAAGAATATTATCTATGATTAAAAAAATCAGTCCATAGTGATAACATAGAGAGAAATAAATTGTAAAATTTATTTTAGGAGATAAATAATACAAGATTTAGGAGCTGCATAGTGTAACAGCATGAGTAAGTCACAGACTAGGATACCTTGTGCTGCAGAAACAATTAAAGCAATATACAAGCAATTGAATGTATTGTAAGAGAATTGTCCAAATGACATGTAGAAATTATAAGACAATTTTATGTCAAGAATATCCTTAAATGGATAATACTTCTGAAGGTTTGGTTTGTTTGTCGCTCAATGTTCATTTTTTGCACACGAGGGCTCATTAGACCAGGACTTTCGGTTTCAAGTGGATTCCGAACCACTACAAACATCCATGCTCAAGGTGGGATTTGAACCCACGAAATGTTGAACCGAAGGCAAGAGCGCTAACCATTCGGCAGCCAGCTCAGCTAATATGTCTGAAGGATCATAACACTTAATACAATTATTTTTAATTGGCATGGTATATGTAAAGTTGAACTCTTATAATTTTATTACACACATCAATGAATTTCTGATTTGCAATTGTGTAGTAAATGTAAATAGCCTGGTTGTTCCTCTTGAAAATGATTTTACATAAGTTTTTGTCCAAGAAAGCGGACTCTACTCAACGGATGCCTTGGTGTAATGCTTACAGATGCAAAAGGTTGGAACATGTGTGAACGAAGAGTAACTTTTTGGGTTAAATTTCTTACATAGCACACATACAGGTAATACAGAACTTTTTCCAGGAATAAATAAATTGCAGATATTAAAAAAACTTTGAAATAGCAATGAGTTTCTAGACTATAATACTTCAGACAATAACACATCACATTTTATGCAAGCATAAGATTTGTGAAGACTTGTATTTCAGCAAATTTTTATTCACTTGTTTGAAAAAAGTACATTTACATGAGTAAAACTTAACTTAAAATATTTTTCTCCATTGTTTCCATATTAAGTATCATTGTTGGCCATATTATACTTTAAATTTAATATCAATTTTCATAATTAAACCAAAAAAACCTGCACTTGTTCAGCAATCACTAAAAGCAGAAATAATTACAAAGTTCATACTGAAATTATTTATAATGCTAAGAGTGATGTAAAAACGAAACTTTAATTTATGTGTTTCCCATTTCCAGTTACAGTGCAGAAAGCTTAAATTTTATTTAATTAATTTTTCTCATTTAAATTTCCTGGGATTTAAACGACTAACAGGATATTTTTCAGATATATTTATCTTCCTGGTATTACCATCAGCTAATAAACTAATTATTGGAAGTGGGCTGTGCTTAAGATGTAGATTTAAGTCAGCGACTAGAAGCAGGAATATTGAACAATGATGCTGAACATTTTGTTTTCATTAGAAGATGAATTACACTAGATAACTTAGCAGGACTTGTTTAACATTGAATATTCATCATTGTCATAATCATGTCGCATTGTGGAGATGTTATATACAAATGTTTATTGAAGTGTAATAAACCTCCAGCGACTTGTTTAACATTGAATATTCATCATTGTAAGTACTCATATTCATGTCGCATTGTGGAGATGTTATATATAAATGTTTATTGAAGTGTAATAAACCTCCAGTGACTTGTTTAACATTGAATATTCATCATTGTAAGTACTCATAATCATGTCGCATTGTGGAGATGTTATATATAAATGTTTATTGAAGTGTAATAAACCTCCAGTGACTTGTTTAACATTGAATATTCATCATTCTAATTACTCATAATCATGTCGCATTGTGGAGATGTTATATATAAATGTTTATTGAAGTGTAATAAACCTCCAGTGACTTGTTTAACATTGAATATTCATCATTGTAAGTACTCATAATCATGTCGCATTGTGGAGATGTTATATATAAATGTTTATTGAAGTGTAATAAACCTCCAGTGACTTGTTTAACATTGAATATTCATCATTGTAAGTACTCATAATCATGTCGCATTGTGGAGATGTTATATATAAATGTTTATTGAAGTGTAATAAACCTCCAGTGACTTGTTTAACATTGAATATTCATCATTGTAAGTACTCATAATCATGTCGCATTGTGGAGATGTTATATATAAATGTTTATTGAAGTGTAATAAACCTCCAGTGACTTGTTTAACATTGAATATTCATCATTCTAAGTACTCATAATCATGTCGCATTGTGGAGATGTTATATATAAATGTTTATTGAAGTGTAATAAACCTCCAGTGACTTGTTTAACATTGAATATTCATCATTGTAAGTACTCATAATCATGTCGCATTGTGGAGATGTTATATATAAATGTTTATTGAAGTGTAATAAACCTCCAGTGACTTGTTTAACATTGAATATTCATCATTGTAAGTACTCATAATCATGTCGCATTGTGGAGATGTTATATATAAATGTTTATTGAAGTGTAATAAACCTCCAGTGACTTGTTTAACATTGAATATTCATCATTGTAAGTACTCATAATCATGTCGCATTGTGGAGATGTTATATATAAATGTTTATTGAAGTGTAATAAACCTCCAGTGACTTGTTTAACATTGAATATTCATCATTGTAAGTACTCATAATCATGTCGCATTGTGGAGATGTTATATATAAATGTTTATTGAAGTGTAATAAACCTCCAGTGACTTGTTTAACATTGAATATTCATCATTGTAAGTACTCATAATCATGTCGCATTGTGGAGATGTTATATATAAATGTTTATTGAAGTGTAATAAACCTCCAGTGACTTGTTTAACATTGAATATTCATCATTGTAAGTACTCATAATCATGTCGCATTGTGGAGATGTTATATATAAATGTTTATTGAAGTGTAATAAACCTCCAGTGACTTGTTTAACATTGAATATTCATCATTGTAAGTACTCATAATCATGTCGCATTGTGGAGATGTTATATATAAATGTTTATTGAAGTGTAATAAACCTCCAGTGACTTGTTTAACATTGAATATTCATCATTGTAAGTACTCATAATCATGTCGCATTGTGGAGATGTTATATATAAATGTTTATTGAAGTGTAATAAACCTCCAGTGACTTGTTTAACATTGAATATTCATCATTGTAAGTACTCATAATCATGTCGCATTGTGGAGATGTTATATATAAATGTTTATTGAAGTGTAATAAACCTCCAGTGACTTGTTTAACATTGAATATTCATCATTGTAAGTACTCATAATCATGTCGCATTGTGGAGATGTTATATATAAATGTTTATTGAAGTGTAATAAACCTCCAGTGACTTGTTTAACATTGAATATTCATCATTGTAAGTACTCATAATCATGTCGCATTGTGGAGATGTTATATATAAATGTTTATTGAAGTGTAATAAACCTCCAGTGACTTGTTTAACATTGAATATTCATCATTGTAAGTACTCATAATCATGTCGCATTGTGGAGATGTTATATATAAATGTTTATTGAAGTGTAATAAACCTCCAGTGACTTGTTTAACATTGAATATTCATCATTGTAAGTACTCATAATCATGTCGCATTGTGGAGATGTTATATATAAATGTTTATTGAAGTGTAATAAACCTCCAGTGACTTGTTTAACATTGAATATTCATCATTGTAAGTACTCATAATCATGTCGCATTGTGGAGATGTTATATATAAATGTTTATTGAAGTGTAATAAACCTCCAGTGACTTGTTTAACATTGAATATTCATCATTGTAAGTACTCATAATCATGTCGCATTGTGGAGATGTTATATATAAATGTTTATTGAAGTGTAATAAACCTCCAGTGACTTGTTTAACATTGAATATTCATCATTGTAAGTACTCATAATCATGTCGCATTGTGGAGATGTTATATATAAATGTTTATTGAAGTGTAATAAACCTCCAGTGACTTGTTTAACATTGAATATTCATCATTGTAAGTACTCATAATCATGTCGCATTGTGGAGATGTTATATATAAATGTTTATTGAAGTGTAATAAACCTCCAGTGACTTGTTTAACATTGAATATTCATCATTGTAAGTACTCATAATCATGTCGCATTGTGGAGATGTTATATATAAATGTTTATTGAAGTGTAATAAACCTCCAGTGACTTGTTTAACATTGAATATTCATCATTGTAAGTACTCATAATCATGTCGCATTGTGGAGATGTTATATATAAATGTTTATTGAAGTGTAATAAACCTCCAGTGACTTGTTTAACATTGAATATTCATCATTGTAAGTACTCATAATCATGTCGCATTGTGGAGATGTTATATATAAATGTTTATTGAAGTGTAATAAACCTCCAGTGACTTGTTTAACATTGAATATTCATCATTGTAAGTACTCATAATCATGTCGCATTGTGGAGATGTTATATATAAATGTTTATTGAAGTGTAATAAACCTCCAGTGACTTGTTTAACATTGAATATTCATCATTGTAAGTACTCATAATCATGTCGCATTGTGGAGATGTTATATATAAATGTTTATTGAAGTGTAATAAACCTCCAGTGACTTGTTTAACATTGAATATTCATCATTGTAAGTACTCATAATCATGTCGCATTGTGGAGATGTTATATATAAATGTTTATTGAAGTGTAATAAACCTCCAGTGACTTGTTTAACATTGAATATTCATCATTGTAAGTACTCATAATCATGTCGCATTGTGGAGATGTTATATATAAATGTTTATTGAAGTGTAATAAACCTCCAGTGACTTGTTTAACATTGAATATTCATCATTGTAAGTACTCATAATCATGTCGCATTGTGGAGATGTTATATATAAATGTTTATTGAAGTGTAATAAACCTCCAGTGACTTGTTTAACATTGAATATTCATCATTGTAAGTACTCATAATCATGTCGCATTGTGGAGATGTTATATATAAATGTTTATTGAAGTGTAGTAAACCTCCAGTGACTTGTTTAACATTGAATATTCATCATTGTAAGTACTCATAATCATGTCGCATTGTGGAGATGTTATATATAAATGTTTATTGAAGTGTAGTAAACCTCCAGTGACTTGTTTAACATTGAATATTCATCATTGTAAGTACTCATAATCATGTCGCATTGTGGAGATGTTATATATAAATGTTTATTGAAGTGTAATAAACCTCCAGTGACTTGTTTAACATTGAATATTCATCATTGTAAGTACTCATAATCATGTCGCATTGTGGAGATGTTATATATAAATGTTTATTGAAGTGTAATAAACCTCCAGTGACTTGTTTAACATTGAATATTCATCATTGTAAGTACTCATAATCATGTCGCATTGTGGAGATGTTATATATAAATGTTTATTGAAGTGTAATAAACCTCCAGTGACTTGTTTAACATTGAATATTCATCATTGTCATAATCATGTCGCATTGTGGAGATGTTATATATAAATGTTTATTGAAGTGTAATAAACCTCCAGGGTCGTAAAAATTTCTAGTTGTTTTTCATCACTCATTTTAAGCAATCAAATTTCTGAATGTCTACAGCACTTTGTGCCTCTCTGCTAATTTTGGAACAAAAGAAAAATGTTAAATAATTAACATTTATTTGGTGTCCAATGTGGGGACACTTAATGTTGGTTATTTCATGTTGTAATGTTTAGAGAAATCACAAACTAATATTAATTTTATAATAACAAATAATTTTCATAATTTAACACAAGCACATATTTTACTTTATTCCTTATTAATATTTTGTCTGTGCCTTGCTCTAAGGCAAATTTTTGCATGTGAGGGCTAATATGACTATAACATAGTTTTAATAAAATTTTTAACCACTATAAACATCTACAACCAAGGTAAGAATCTACCCCACATATTGTTAAACTGAAGTCTGGAACACTAAACATTCAGCTGAAAGTTTGACACCTTATTAATGAAAAGTTTGACTGTAAAACAAAACAATAAACCGGGTTTTTAAAGTCTGGTTGCCCTTCAAAATGTCATTATTTTTTGCATTTATTTAAACCAACTGATTTAGTTCATCATATTAAAATTATGTGTGTGTGACATTTTATGCTATTTACACTTGTGTCCATAAATTAAGGATAATGAAAGTTCAGACAAAGAAATAGACAAAAGCAAATCAAATGCGACTTATTTGTAATGTCTATTTATTAAACAAAAGATAAAGAGCAAAAAAGATGCTATATGTTTGACATTGTTAAGAACTATTTTCTTGAAGGCTGCATCCGCCGTTCGAATCTGTAAATTGTCTTACTCACTTGTCTTTGTATTTACCTTCTCGAAGAAGCACTTCTCGATTGCTCCTGTAATTTTCAGTCTAATTTTATGTTTGTATGTGTTGTTTTGTTTTATAATAAATATGAGCAAACGTATTTCTAGATTATTTGAGTTTTGAACCTGGGCACTAGATAATAGATTGCAAAAATCTTGATCGAAAGCATTTTCATTATTGGTTATATGATTTGTTTCAATTCTTGGTGCCGAAACCCGGGAATTTGATGTTATCGTTGGAATATATGCACGAACCTTTCACGAATTCTGAATAACCTCAGAACAGTAAATTCCAGTTTTAAAGGTACTGCACCTGGAACCAGGGGGTACGTTTACCTTCCTGGGGCTTGAGCACAGCCACCAGGCGCGTCGGCAGGTGGTGGATAGCCGAATGTCCTGTAGGAATGACAGGATAGCCTTGAATATAGAATCAGAGGCCGCGAACCAGCTCCCGTAAACCCTGGTGTTATGCGATCCGTGCCTAGGGCTAATTGGCACCGTGGTATTGGTGTCTTAACGGAGCCTCTAGTTGCTTGGCGAACTTCTAGAGTAATTTGCCTTGCCCAGTAACTCAGGCAATGCTGGGTGGACTTATATTACCTAAGCTTTTTAATTGTTATCTTGTGGCTGAAAAGACACAAGAAGTAACAAACCTTTCTGCATTTGCAGGTGAAGCCTCTAAAGTAGACCTTGCTGAAAAAGACAAGGGAACTCAGAGGCATTCTTGTGAAGGGGCAGCAATGAATCCTTCACTTGAGGTAGAAATGACCTCTAAAACCATCTTCTTCTGGTGAAAGTCGGGAAGCTATTTCTAGCATGACTGACTTTCTGACCAGATGGGACTGTTTCAGCAAGACCTTATCTGCTGGAAATGTCATATGCAAGAGGAAATGGCAGAGCATGTCATTTACGAATGTGAGGCTCTTGCCCTCCCTAAATTAACTTCTTTAGGCTTCAGCCATACTAGAGAGTTACACCTAGACTCCATTAAAGGGTTATCGGACTTTATTAGTAAAGTGGGTGACCCGAGCAACTGGAACTAGGAAACATTGGGTTTGGATTTAATGGTACAAAATGCTGATAAAAGCAGAGGTGCCCATTGACATACAAACTCAATTTTAAGAAGAAGAAGAAGAAGGTACTGCACATTCATATTATTTGAAATGGAAATTATTGATAAATTAAAATTAAAAAGAAAACTTGTTAGAATAGCTTGTACTAAGTTAATAACGAAAATTGATACCTTTATGCAAAATCTTGATTTTGAAGATGAAATGCATCATAAGCAAATTTCAGAGTATTTATTAGCATTGGAAGAAAAACAACTTGAGCTAAAAAGTTTTAATGAAAAAATTGAAGAATTGTTCACATATGCTGCTGATTTTGAAACAGAAATCAAAGTTCCATGGAATATGATGAAAACATAGGTGACTCCAAAATTAAAATTAGAGTTATACTAATCAAATTTAAAATTAAGGAATAAGTTTCAAATAATAATGTTAATGATTCAAGTAGTAACGGTAGTAAACATATTCCAATTTCTATTAATTTGCCTAAAATTAGCATTCCAACTTTTAATGGTGATTCTACTACATTTTTAGAATTTTTTAATAGTGTTTTTAGTGCTATAGATTCAAATGAATCATTAAATAATATTGATAAATTTATTTATTTAAAATCTTTTCTTTCTGGGGAAGCTTACAAAACGGTTGCAGGAATTGCCTTAACGGAAGAAAATTACAAATCGTGTTTCACTTTATTAAAAGACAGATATGGAAAATCGGAACATTTAATTAGTTGTTTTGTAAACAAACTCTTAGAAATTGAGCCAGTTAAATCTTGTTCTAATATTCAAGGGTTGAGGCATTTGTATGATGAAAGCGAAATTAGCATAAGAAATTTACAGTCCATGGGTGTAACATCCGATAATTTCGGCCATTTATTAATTCCGATTTTATTAAAACAATTACCTTATAATCTAGTATTAGAATATAATCGTAAAAGAGATCATGGTAAATTGGGCGATATATAGGAATTGATGAAATTCATAAAATTTGAAATTGAATCTCGGGAAGCAGCTAATGCAATTTCAGGAATTTCCTTAAATACTCATGAAACTTCTAGATTAAGAAACGAAACGCGATATACTAAGAATAAAAATAGTCCAACTGCAGCCGCTCTAAATATAGTTATGAAAAATTCTTGTATATTTTGTAACTCAACCTCGCATGCAGGATTAATATGCAGAAATTTTACCGATGAACAAAAACGTTTTAAATTAAAAAGAGAAGGACGTTTTTATAGATGTTTAAATAAAAACCATTTATTAAATCAATGTAAAGTTAAAATTAAACTTTGTGAAACATGTCAAAGTTTTCAACACAATATATTGTTTTGTCCCAAGACAAAAATTAAAAATTCAGTTCAAATTCCACCACCTGATAAAACTGAAACTATTGAAATTTCAGATAATCAAGCGGTAATGACTTCTGTCTTCAAACATAATAACTCGCTAAATACTTATTCTCCTTTATTACAAACCGCTCAAGTTCAAATTGAAAACATATCAAAAAAATTAATGGCGAGAATACTCTATGATTCTGCTTCTCAAAAATCTTTTATTCAAAGGGATTTAGGTAAAGCCTTAAACATGAAAAGTGTAAGAAAAGAAAAACTTTTTATTTACACATTTTCAAATCGAAATCCTTCTGAAAAGGAATATGAATGTGTAAATATCACATTGCGTAGTAAGTTTTTCCCACACTCAAGTATAAACATTGCTCTGTCTTCAGAAATGAATTGATTGCGATAGACCTGGGACTAGAAGCTATTCTTTCTGAAGAGGATTATGGTGACCGATGGATCTTGTCTGACAGCCGTAGTTCTCTCCACCATCTTAGTAATTGGCTTCTTGTAGGCGACAAGATCAGCAACTCTATCCTGCTTAAATTAAAACTCATTTCACTTAATCATGATGTTCACTTGCAATGGATACCTTCACATGTGAATCTCCACGGGAATGAAATGGCCGATAATCTTGCTAAGGAGGGTTGCAGGATTTCAAATACTCCCTCTTCCACACTTACTTTTCTGGCGTTATACTCCCGGGAAAAATCAAAAATCTCGGAGGAGTGGAAAACACCCCCACCCATAATTGGTACAAGGGACCAAAACCGGGTTTGTCCCTTGACCTCCCGTGTGACAGACGTACCCGGACTGTTCTCTCAAGACTTGCTAGCGGTCATATTAAGTGCCTCACTTTCAACGAGGGCAGGAAAACTTTCGTCACCTGCACCAAGTGCCAAAATCATCAGGCTTCTCCTGAGCATCTTTTGGATTGCATGGGTCTCTCTAGGGAGGATCTCTTTAGCAATCCTCTTTTAGTCTTCGACTTCCTTACAGTCAACGAACTCGTGGATCTAGTCTGACTCCGTCAGACATGGAGGATAAGCAACAACAACAACAACAGTATAAACATTGAAGCTTTAATTACGGACGAAATATGCGCTACTCAATTGTATTCAGACATTGATCCCCAATTAATTGAAAGTTTAATTTTGCGCAGATATAAAATGGCTGATTTATGGAATGAAAATAAGCCCATTCAAATATTGTAATGGAGCAGACTTTTTATTTTCTACTTTAAAAGGAGAATTAATAAAAATAGGCAAGCATTTATTCCTTCAGCCAACGATGTTCGGAGATTCTTTAGTGGGACAATTGCCAGATGATCGTTTCAAGGGTCCTGTTAGAGTGTTTTTTGCACTTCGGTTTCAAATGATTTGACATGTTTATGGAATATTGAGTCTTTAAGTACTCATGAGGGAAGGTGAACTCGGATCATCGTACTGAATTTGAAAATGAGTTGCGGTTTGACAAAAGAAGATAAGAGGCTCCTCTCTTGTGGAAGTCGGATACTTATCGTGAAAATTTATGTGATAATCTTGAGGTCGCAGAAAAGAGATTCTGTATATTGGAAAGGAAATTTAATGCTGACGAATCTTTATTGGAAAGATATAATGCGGTCATGAAGGAGCAGTTAATTGAAGGAATTATTGAAATGTGTGATTCTAATTGTTTTGTCGGTTATATTCAATGCCGCATAGGGATGTCTTTAAAGAAACGTCTTCCAGTACGAAAACAAGAATCATTTACGATGCTAGTAGTAAGCGGGGAAATAATTTAAAATTGAATGAATGTCTCTTTTCAGGAAATAATTTAAATCCTAATCTTGTAGATGTTATTTTAAAATTTAGAGTTCATAAATAACGATTTAACGGGGATATAGCTCGGGCATTTTTACAAATACAAGTTTCGGAATATGATAGGAATTATTTATGCTTTATCTATTATAAAAATTGCGATACAACTCAACCCCCTACAATGTTTTATTTTAATAGACATTGTTTTGGAGTCACATGTTCTCCTTTTGTTTTAGCAGCAACCATCAAAACGCATATTAAGAATTTCAAAAGTACTTATCCTCTTGCATATGAAATGTTGAGTAATAACTTATATGTAGACGATCTGTTTTTTGGAAGTTCTGTGGTAGAAGAGGCTTCTGTTTTGAAAGATGCAAATATGACTATGAGAAAAATTGACACAAATTCGAAAGAATTTAAAATGTTATAGAAAAATTCTAATTCATCAATTGAAATGAATGAAAACCCTGATTCATATTTGAAGTTCTTAGGACTTAAATGGAATAATGAAGATGATGTTTTCGAACTTGATTTAACATCTTTGTTGTCAAATTTAAATGCTAGTAAATGCACTAAAAAGAATGTTCTCTGTACTGCTGCGAAAATATATTGATTCTTCTGGATTTATTTCTCCAATTTTGATTCGAGTAAAGTGTATTTTACAAGAACTATGGGAATTAGGTATTGACTGGAACAATGAGTTTTATGGTGAATTAAAAGAAAATTGGTTAATTAATTTGCAATTACCTATGCTGGAACTGATGTAGATGAACCAAGTGCTTTAACACCGGTCATTTTCTTTCAGGGAAAAGAGGAACATCTTTGCCTTCTGTAAGACTTCAAATTGATTCAAGCCTTTCTTCCAGGAAGAATTGAACTGGGGCAGAGAAAAATTGATGAGACATTTTTAATCTCGTTGGAAAAATGAATATCTACTAAATTTACGATCAGTTAATTACAATTTAGTTAAAGGTAACATCACTCAGTTTAAGGTCAATGATATTATTTTGATTAAAGATGATAATTTGCCTAGAAATGTTTGGAAACTCGGCTAAATAATAGAATTATTTCCTGGAAGAGATGGTAAGGTGAGAGCCTGCAAAGTGAAGACTGAATCATCAGTGATTAAACGCCCTCTACAATTATTGTATTATTTGGAAATTCAGAACTAAATATTTATTTGAACTACATAATTTGAAGTTTTCTTTTTAGAATAATTGAATTTAAGATTGTATTTTTTGATCTTAAACTTGAATGTTGTAAAATTCTAATATATTCAAATATTTGTGTTTTAAATGAACTAGAATTAAGATTACTAAATGTTTTATCATTTGAAATTTAATAATCATTTTTGAATCAAACTGTATTTAATTATATCTATTAGCATTTTGAATTGAAATTTGATGAACCCTTCCATGGTTTATGGAGGGGGGGAGCTAGATGTTAAGAACAATTTTCTTGAATGGAGCCACACAGCTGCTGTCGTTCGAATCTGTATAAATAGTAGCCGAGCTGGCAGCCGAATGGTTAGCGCTCTTGCCTTCGGTTCAACAGCTCGTGGGTTCGAATCCCACCTTGGGCATGGATGTTTGTAGTGGTTCGGATTCCACTTTAAACCGTAGGTCACGGTCTAATAAGCCCTCGTGTGCAAAAAATGACCGTTGAGCTACAAACAAACGAATGATTTGCGCTCTTGCCTTCGGTTCAACAGTTCGTGGGTTCGAATCCCACCTTGGGCATGGATGTTTGTAGTGGTTCGGATTCCACTTTAAGCCGTAGGTCACGGTCTAATAAGCCCTCGTGTGCAAAAAATGACCGTTGAGCTAAAAACAAACGAATGATTTGCGCTCTTGCCTTCGGTTCAACAGCTCGTGGGTTCGAATCCCACCTTGGGCATGGATGTTTGTAGTGGTTCGGATTCCACTTTAAACCGTAGGTCTCGGTCTAATTAGCCCTCGTGTGCAAAAAATGACCGTTGAGCTACAAACAAACGAATGATTTGCGCTCTTGCCTTCGGTTCAACAGCTCGTGGGTTCGAATCCCACCTTGAGCATGGATGTTTGTAGTGGTTCGGATTCCACTTTAAACCGTAGGTCACGGTCTAATAAGCCCTCGTGTGCAAAAAATGACCGTTGAGCTACAAACAAACGAATGATTTGCGCTCTTGCCTTCGGTTCAACAGTTCGTGGGTTCGAATCCCTCCTTGGGTATGGATGTTTGTAGTGGTTCGGATTCCACTTTAAACCGTAGGTCTCGGTCTAATTAGCCCTCGTGTGCAAAAAATGACCTTTGAGCGACAAACAAAAACAAAACAAACTGTATAAATAGTCTTCTATTTGTGTTTGTATTTATCCTTCTCGAAGGAGCACTTCTCGATTGCTCCTGTAATTTTCAGTCTAATTTTATGTTTGTATGCGTTTTATAATAAATATGAGAAAACGTATTTCTAGATTATTTTGAGTTTTGAACCAGGGCACCAGATAATAGATTGCAAAAATCTTGATCGAAAGCATTCTCATTATTGGTTATGTGATTTGTTTCTCCATGGAACAAATCAATTCCATGGAGTATGATGAAAACATAGGTGACTCCAAAATAAAAATTATAATTATATTAACCAAATTTAAAATTAAGGAATCAGTTTTAAATAATAATGTTAATGATTCAAGTAATAATGTTAATGATTCAAATAATAATGTTAATGATACAAATAATAATGTTAATGATTCAAATTTTGGTTTATTATAAATACTGGTAAATTTTTTTATTAAATTTGCTATTTATATTTATTATTATTGATGTTTCATTAAATTCTTTGTCATTGTTGTTACTATGAAGGGTAGAATGGTATGAGTGTTTGTATATATATATTATATATATATATATATATATATATATATATATATATATATATTATATATATTATATATATATATATATATATTATATATATATATATATATATATATATATATATATATATATATATATATATATATATATATATTATATATATATATATATATATATTATATATATATATATATTATATATATATATATATTATATATATATATATATTATATATATATATATATATATATATATATATATATATATATATATTATATATATATATATATATATATATATATATATATATATATATATATATATATATATATATATATATATATATATATATATATATATATATATATATATTATATATATATATATATATATATATATATAATATATATATTATATATATATATATATATATATATTATATATATATATATATATATATATATAATATATATATATATATATATATATAATATATATATATATATATATATATATATATATATATATATATATATATATATATATATATATATATATATATATATATAATATATATATATATATATATAATATATATATATATATATATATAATATATATATTATATATATATATATATATATATATATATATATATATATATATATATATATATATATTATATATATATATATATATATATATATATATATATATATATATATATATATATATATTATATATTATATATATATATAATATATATATTATATATATATATATATATATATATATATATATATATATATATATATATATATATATATATATATATATATTAACTGTTATCTGTCCCTCCTCCTTTATGATGTGCTCTGTCTGTGCGGTAGCGGTGATAATTTGTAATACTTATGTGTGTTGATCGATTTAAATGCATTTCCGTCAGTAAACTACATCTAGATTTTGTTTATCTAGAAAGTACATATATATAAAATTCTGTAATTTTAGTTTTAATTCCATGTGCATTCCAAGCTGCTATCTTATTGGTAAGAATTTTGAAGGGTTTCTATTCATTTTGTGAGTTGTTGATTTTTTGCTGCTTAGCTACAGCTTCATTAAATTGTTTGAGTCGTGAAACTAGAACAAGTATACCTGATGTTTGCACAGAATTTACTAAAGTCTGCAATTTTTTAACTAGATTTTTGGCTTTCCCTATCGTTTCTTTTGTTTTACTGAATGTTTCATTTTTGTTTAATACATTTGCATAGGTCAATTGTGGATTAGTACTTGGTATTATTTTACTTATAACTGGCTATGCTAGGATGGCATTGTGGTTAATTTTCGGAAATGTAGTACATACTCTGAAACTTGCTGGGTGTGCTTCTCCTCAATTAGCACATTTGGCTGGTAATGCTATAGGTTTTGTGCACTGTAAGTGATGGTAATCTCCTGCACACTTGAAATTGTGGTGACATAAGGTCTGATATAACCCTTGACATCTAAAACATCGTGTGATGCTTTTTCTTTCTCTGTATGTTTCTATTTTGACTGCGAGGTTAAATAAATGTGAGATGTTATCGATTTCTTTAGTTTGTTCGTTTTTAGGGAGTGTAACTATATAAAAGAAGCCCGGTGGCTTAGTGGCAGCGTTTCACGCACCCATGACACAGGTCCGAGGTTCGATCCTCGGGCTGGGCAAGGTTGACTCAGCCTTTCATCCCTTCAGTGGGTCGATTCACTGAGTACCAATTATGCTTGGGAACTAAACACTGGGGGTCTTACGTTAGGCTGACCACCTAACTGGGACATATGCTTCGCACCCCAGGGCCCTCGGTCATGAAAACAGTTATGGCACTGTAGGCCTTGGCCCATATGGGTTGTCGTGCCATGGATTAGTTTAGTTTAGTTTAGTTTTAACATATATAAAGGTAAGTTAATTTTATTTCCTTCTACTTTCTTCGTCATTTGTGTTATATTAAGAATTTGAAAACCTAGTATCAGTTTCTGAGTAATTTCTTCAGGAGTATATATAGGAGGCAGATTTCTTATGACAATTTATAAGTTCTTATCCTCTGGGAGTATGAAAGTGTGATAGGATGATTTATTTTCATCCAAAACTACTTATTTGTGTCTATGTATTTCTGAATTTTCCACTTCAAGCGTTACTATTTCATTTCCTGTCATTTTACCCTTATAATCTTTTATATTTTTTGCTTTAAATATTTCCTGTTCATTTTCCCAATTTATATTTTTGTCTTTTATAACAATGGGTGGGACTTTACTATTTTTCTTAGCCTGTTGGAAGTTTTGTTGTTCATTATTTTTATCTATTTCTTTGTTTTTATTTAACTTTTTGTTTGCTTTGTTGTCATTATTCTCTATTTTTCGCTTATTAGACACAAATTTTTGTTCTTTAGGTAGACTAACAGGTAGTGCTGGGAAGTCTTTATCCTCACTGACGATGTCGACATCCCCGTCGTCACTTAATGCTTCTAATAGATTTTTAATTGGAATTTTAACTTTATACGGTGGTGGTTTGTTTTTTTTAACTTATTTAGATGATTACCTTTAAATAGATTTTCATCATTGTTTTTATGGTAATTTGCTAATATGTCAGTCAGCTCAAGTCTGTGTATCCTGAGAAGTTCTGTATCATTTTCAGTCATGTCTGCATTGCTCACTTTATCCTCACTGACGATGTCGACATCCTCGTCGTCACTTAATGCTTCTAATAGATTTTAAATTGGAATTTTAACTTTATACGGTGGTGGGTTTTTTTTACTTATTTAGATGATTACCTTTAAATTGATTTTCATTGTTTTTATGGTAATTTGCTCATATGTCAGTCAGCTCAAGACTGTGTATCCTGAGAAGTTCTGTATCATTTTCAGTCATGTCTGCATTGCTAATTTTCTGAATATATTCTGCAGAGAGCCTAATCTTGTCAATCGTTTCCTTTATTCCTAGTCCAAAGTCCTCTATCGTGCATCTAACCGTGTTGGGGGCAGGTGTGCTGTCCCCCATACTTTTACCAGCCTACGCAGGCAACCCTGATGCTTCCGAGCGACTGCCATATATAAGTGTCATATGCCTGTCATCACGTGGGTAAAAGTTTACTCACGGGTGCCCCTTGAATATTTGGACGCCAAGATAGACGCCAAATTGTGAATAACAAAATGGTAACCCTAAAACTAATTTAATTAAAGCGCTGAAAATACCAAGGTTACCAAAATTAAAGTGTATACCCAGCATTTATCGACAAATTTTTTGCCAAATCAAGGGGTACCCGTATCTACAACGAAACCAGGACACGTAATATTCGTAGAGCAACGGAATGAGTGCGATCGGTGCCATCGATTCGCGGTTTTCCCCGCATTCATCAATAACAGATCGATAACAAAATTGGGCTTTGTTTCATCCAACACGATGACTGATTTCTACCGAAGGAGAATCGGCAATCCCTATCAGCTATTTGGTGTGAACTTGTTCGAAAAACACTCGATGTGTCTTCTACAAAACATAATTAAATAGCTTACAACAAAAAAGTTTTATAATCTGACAATCTCTTTTATTTAGCACTTCCAGGTGGCACCAAAAATTAGACTTTATTTGATTACCAGGTATTACTGTAATTAATGGTCACGGGAGCAAACTCATAGTATTTACTCAAAATTTTATATGTATATATTGATAGATAACTGCATTTGCAATTAATGTAAACGTGATCAAAGCTAACTTTAACGCACAATAAGTTTTTTATGAATTTTAAAGCATAACAACTGTTCCAGAAATCTGCTCCCTTATCGTCCTGAAAAAAATGAGACTTCCTCTTTTTAAAATCATTATCTCTGCATAACCGTTAAAGATAAGAGTAGAATAATGCATATGTTCCCTCTACCTTCTTACATACTCGTAATGTTATTCTTCATACTTTCTGTTCGATTTTCGGAAACAGTCGTTTTCACCCTTTGCAGCGAACGTGTTTTCGATTTTTTCAAAGCACCGTCGATTGAAAATGCATTGGAAGGCGGATGTGGAAGATATCTTTGTTTAATATTTAATAATTTGGTAACTAAATGTAATTTCAAAACACCTTATCTTTTAGCTCACCCGAGACTCATTTCGGGGTGCAAAACGCAGTTTTGAACAAAGATAAATAAAAGGTAAATATTTTTAAAAATTGTGTAAATATCTTTACTTTCAAAAAATGAAAGTTGTCAGTCAAGAGTAATATACATGTGAGGGGTTGGCAAGACAAGATTAAGCAATGATATTCAATGCGTGATATATTTAGTACATTTATTCGATTTTTAAGACAACTTGCTTTAAAATTAGAGTTAATCATGTCCACAAGCACTTCACATTTTTTTTGGTACTTGAAGCTAATGTAATGTGATGAATACTACTTAAAAGAAAGATACAATTTCAAAACATACACAACACTATTTATTCTAAAAATACAAAAAAAAAAAAAAAAAAATCGTTTCAACATTTTTAGGAAAAAAATAAAATAAAATAAAAACATTTTACTACAGTTCATCGTTTCACACAAAAATATTAAGTTCGTTCGTATAATTACTTTGAGATCGAGTGTACGATCTACCAGAGAAATCTCTAGTTCACACTATATTACTAGCGTTTGTAAAAACAAGTCATTTTACCAGCAAGAGGAAAATAAAAGAATTAAAATATTTGTTTCTGATGTAAGAAAATTTTAATAAATTAGTAAGAAAAATATTAAGCAACATATAAGTTTTTGAGGCATTTTTTTTTAAATATAGTTATAAGTAATTACAGGAAAAATATCGCAATTTTATAATCTCTCTATTTGAATGGAGTTTTATTACATGTAAACAATTTTATTTAGTTATTAATTTATCAAAAACGATAGCAGAATAAAAAATAGGTTATTAAAATCTAAGGGAAAATGAGAGATTTGAATTTAAATATTTTACATAAATTTTATGTACATTTTTTCATACATTAAATTACACAAATAAATAATTCTGCAAGTTAAAGGGAATCAAACATCAACGAAATAATGTTTAAAATAGGCACTAGATGGTGCCACAAATCACCGTCTGCTCTAAGTTAATGGTTTAAAAAAAAAAAGAAACGGGTTTTTTACTTTATATTTCTCATGCGTTTTTATTTCTTAGCAGATTTTTAATTTTTTTTTCGGAATTTTTTCAGCTAAAGGGTTAATTTCTTGGATTAAATTCCATTAGTAAGCCTTCAAAAGTCAATAAGTTTAGGGAAATTATGTATAATCAAAAATAATACTTGAAATGGCCAAAAAATGGTGAAAGAAATTAATATAACTTCTTTACAATATTATAGTTTTAAAAAAACACATGGCTATTTTTTTTAACATTTCTTAAGCCCAATTATCTCTAAGGAAGTATTTTTAATTATTTTTTTTAAATATTTTCGACCATTAGGAGAAAAATTTCTTGGACTAAATTCCATTAGCGAAACACTTCATAAAATTTACATTTATATTGATATATATTTCATAAAAGACCTATCAATTTATAAAATCTATGAGGAATAGTGAAAATAATTAATAATTCGGTACGATTAGGGAAATTATGCATCACCAAAAATAATAATTGAAATGGCCACTAGATGGCAAAAGAAATTACTAATTCTTTCAAAAGCGATGACCAGCACGGTGTTTTGTTTTGAAAAATCACATGGCTATTTTTTTGAACATTCCTTATACCCAATTAACTCTGAGAAAGTATTTTTTTATTCTTTTTTTTAAAACAACTTTGACCATTTAGAGAAAAAATTTTTTAAATCGAATTCCATTAATAAAACTTCATAAATTTTACATTCATATTGATATATATTTGATAAAGTACTTATCAATTTATGAAATATACCAGGAAAGATATTTTGTCACAACGGTGAGAAGAAAGATCATGCTTTTCTATCACAAGCGCTGCAAATATAGTACTTAAATAGAGAATGGTGTTCAAGTAGATTTATTTGACTTTTATATCACAGTGTTCAAGTTGTTGTACTGATGTCCGGCTGGTCATCGCTTTGGGGTATCCTGCTGATGTGGCAGACTATATCACAGTGTTCCAGTTGCTGTACTGATGTTCGGATGGTCATCGCTTTTGGGGTATCCTGCTGATGTGGCAGACTATATCACAGTGTTCAAGTGTTTTTAAAATCATTATCTCTGCATAACCGTTAAAGATAAGAGTAGAATAATGCATATGTTCCCTCTACCTTCTTACATACTCGTAATGTTATTCTTCATACTTTCTGTTCGATTTTCGGAAACAGTCGTTTTCACCCTTTGCAGCGAACGTGTTTTCGATTTTTTCAAAGCACCGTCGATTGAAAATGCATTGGAAGGCGGATGTGGAAGATATCTTTGTTTAATATTTAATAATTTGGTAACTAAATGTAATTTCAAAACACCTTATCTTTTAGCTCACCCGAGACTCATTTCGGGGTGCAAAACGCAGTTTTGAACAAAGATAAATAAAAGGTAAATATTTTTAAAAATTGTGTAAATATCTTTACTTTCAAAAAATGAAAGTTGTCAGTCAAGAGTAATATACATGTGAGGGGTTGGCAAGACAAGATTAAGCAATGATATTCAATGCGTGATATATTTAGTACATTTATTCGATTTTTAAGACAACTTGCTTTAAAATTAGAGTTAATCATGTCCACAAGCACTTCACATTTTTTTTGGTACTTGAAGCTAATGTAATGTGATGAATACTACTTAAAAGAAAGATACAATTTCAAAACATACACAACACTATTTATTCTAAAAATACAAAAAAAAAAAAAAAAAAATCGTTTCAACATTTTTAGGAAAAAAATAAAATAAAATAAAAACATTTTACTACAGTTCATCGTTTCACACAAAAATATTAAGTTCGTTCGTATAATTACTTTGAGATCGAGTGTACGATCTACCAGAGAAATCTCTAGTTCACACTATATTACTAGCGTTTGTAAAAACAAGTCATTTTACCAGCAAGAGGAAAATAAAAGAATTAAAATATTTGTTTCTGATGTAAGAAAATTTTAATAAATTAGTAAGAAAAATATTAAGCAACATATAAGTTTTTGAGGCATTTTTTTTAAATATAGTTATAAGTAATTACAGGAAAAATATCGCAATTTTATAATCTCTCTATTTGAATGGAGTTTTATTACATGTAAACAATTTTATTTAGTTATTAATTTATCAAAAACGATAGCAGAATAAAAAATAGGTTATTAAAATCTAAGGGAAAATGAGAGATTTGAATTTAAATATTTTACATAAATTTTATGTACATTTTTTCATACATTAAATTACACAAATAAATAATTCTGCAAGTTAAAGGGAATCAAACATCAACGAAATAATGTTTAAAATAGGCACTAGATGGTGCCACAAATCACCGTCTGCTCTAAGTTAATGGTTTAAAAAAAAAAAAGAAACGGGTTTTTTACTTTATATTTCTCATGCGTTTTTATTTCTTAGCAGATTTTTAATTTTTTTTTTCGGAATTTTTTCAGCTAAAGGGTTAATTTCTTGGATTAAATTCCATTAGTAAGCCTTCAAAAGTCAATAAGTTTAGGGAAATTATGTATAATCAAAAATAATACTTGAAATGGCCAAAAAATGGTGAAAGAAATTAATATAACTTCTTTACAATATTATAGTTTTAAAAAAACACATGGCTATTTTTTTTAACATTTCTTAAGCCCAATTATCTCTAAGGAAGTATTTTTAATTATTTTTTTTAAATATTTTCGACCATTAGGAGAAAAATTTCTTGGACTAAATTCCATTAGCGAAACACTTCATAAAATTTACATTTATATTGATATATATTTCATAAAAGACCTATCAATTTATAAAATCTATGAGGAATAGTGAAAATAATTAATAATTCGGTACGATTAGGGAAATTATGCATCACCAAAAATAATAATTGAAATGGCCACTAGATGGCAAAAGAAATTACTAATTCTTTCAAAAGCGATGACCAGCACGGTGTTTTGTTTTGAAAAATCACATGGCTATTTTTTGAACATTCCTTATACCCAATTAACTCTGAGAAAGTATTTTTTTATTCTTTTTTTTAAAACAACTTTGACCATTTAGAGAAAAAAATTTTTTAAATCGAATTCCATTAATAAAACTTCATAAATTTTACATTCATATTGATATATATTTGATAAAGTACTTATCAATTTATGAAATATACCAGGAAAGATATTTTGTCACAACGGTGAGAAGAAAGATCATGCTTTTCTATCACAAGCGCTGCAAATATAGTACTTAAATAGAGAATGGTGTTCAAGTAGATTTATTTGACTTTTATATCACAGTGTTCAAGTTGTTGTACTGATGTCCGGCTGGTCATCGCTTTGGGGTATCCTGCTGATGTGGCAGACTATATCACAGTGTTCCAGTTGCTGTACTGATGTTCGGATGGTCATCGCTTTTGGGGTATCCTGCTGATGTGGCAGACTATATCACAGTGTTCAAGTGTTTTTAAAATCATTATCTCTGCATAACCGTTAAAGATAAGAGTAGAATAATGCATATGTTCCCTCTACCTTCTTACATACTCGTAATGTTATTCTTCATACTTTCTGTTCGATTTTCGGAAACAGTCGTTTTCACCCTTTGCAGCGAACGTGTTTTCGATTTTTTCAAAGCACCGTCGATTGAAAATGCATTGGAAGGCGGATGTGGAAGATATCTTTGTTTAATATTTAATAATTTGGTAACTAAATGTAATTTCAAAACACCTTATCTTTTAGCTCACCCGAGACTCATTTCGGGGTGCAAAACGCAGTTTTGAACAAAGATAAATAAAAGGTAAATATTTTTAAAAATTGTGTAAATATCTTTACTTTCAAAAAATGAAAGTTGTCAGTCAAGAGTAATATACATGTGAGGGGTTGGCAAGACAAGATTAAGCAATGATATTCAATGCGTGATATATTTAGTACATTTATTCGATTTTTAAGACAACTTGCTTTAAAATTAGAGTTAATCATGTCCACAAGCACTTCACATTTTTTTTGGTACTTGAAGCTAATGTAATGTGATGAATACTACTTAAAAGAAAGATACAATTTCAAAACATACACAACACTATTTATTCTAAAAATACAAAAAAAAAAAAAAAAAAATCGTTTCAACATTTTTAGGAAAAAAATAAAATAAAATAAAAACATTTTACTACAGTTCATCGTTTCACACAAAAATATTAAGTTCGTTCGTATAATTACTTTGAGATCGAGTGTACGATCTACCAGAGAAATCTCTAGTTCACACTATATTACTAGCGTTTGTAAAAACAAGTCATTTTACCAGCAAGAGGAAAATAAAAGAATTAAAATATTTGTTTCTGATGTAAGAAAATTTTAATAAATTAGTAAGAAAAATATTAAGCAACATATAAGTTTTTGAGGCATTTTTTTTAAATATAGTTATAAGTAATTACAGGAAAAATATCGCAATTTTATAATCTCTCTATTTGAATGGAGTTTTATTACATGTAAACAATTTTATTTAGTTATTAATTTATCAAAAACGATAGCAGAATAAAAAATAGGTTATTAAAATCTAAGGGAAAATGAGAGATTTGAATTTAAATATTTTACATAAATTTTATGTACATTTTTTCATACATTAAATTACACAAATAAATAATTCTGCAAGTTAAAGGGAATCAAACATCAACGAAATAATGTTTAAAATAGGCACTAGATGGTGCCACAAATCACCGTCTGCTCTAAGTTAATGGTTTAAAAAAAAAAAGAAACGGGTTTTTTACTTTATATTTCTCATGCGTTTTTATTTCTTAGCAGATTTTTAATTTTTTTTTTCGGAATTTTTTCAGCTAAAGGGTTAATTTCTTGGATTAAATTCCATTAGTAAGCCTTCAAAAGTCAATAAGTTTAGGGAAATTATGTATAATCAAAAATAATACTTGAAATGGCCAAAAAATGGTGAAAGAAATTAATATAACTTCTTTACAATATTATAGTTTTAAAAAAACACATGGCTATTTTTTTTAACATTTCTTAAGCCCAATTATCTCTAAGGAAGTATTTTTAATTATTTTTTTTAAATATTTTCGACCATTAGGAGAAAAATTTCTTGGACTAAATTCCATTAGCGAAACACTTCATAAAATTTACATTTATATTGATATATATTTCATAAAAGACCTATCAATTTATAAAATCTATGAGGAATAGTGAAAATAATTAATAATTCGGTACGATTAGGGAAATTATGCATCACCAAAAATAATAATTGAAATGGCCACTAGATGGCAAAAGAAATTACTAATTCTTTCAAAAGCGATGACCAGCACGGTGTTTTGTTTTGAAAAATCACATGGCTATTTTTTTGAACATTCCTTATACCCAATTAACTCTGAGAAAGTATTTTTTTATTCTTTTTTTTAAAACAACTTTGACCATTTAGAGAAAAAAATTTTTTAAATCGAATTCCATTAATAAAACTTCATAAATTTTACATTCATATTGATATATATTTGATAAAGTACTTATCAATTTATGAAATATACCAGGAAAGATATTTTGTCACAACGGTGAGAAGAAAGATCATGCTTTTCTATCACAAGCGCTGCAAATATAGTACTTAAATAGAGAATGGTGTTCAAGTAGATTTATTTGACTTTTATATCACAGTGTTCAAGTTGTTGTACTGATGTCCGGCTGGTCATCGCTTTGGGGTATCCTGCTGATGTGGCAGACTATATCACAGTGTTCCAGTTGCTGTACTGATGTTCGGATGGTCATCGCTTTTGGGGTATCCTGCTGATGTGGCAGACTATATCACAGTGTTCAAGTGTTTTTAAAATCATTATCTCTGCATAACCGTTAAAGATAAGAGTAGAATAATGCATATGTTCCCTCTACCTTCTTACATACTCGTAATGTTATTCTTCATACTTTCTGTTCGATTTTCGGAAACAGTCGTTTTCACCCTTTGCAGCGAACGTGTTTTCGATTTTTTCAAAGCACCGTCGATTGAAAATGCATTGGAAGGCGGATGTGGAAGATATCTTTGTTTAATATTTAATAATTTGGTAACTAAATGTAATTTCAAAACACCTTATCTTTTAGCTCACCCGAGACTCATTTCGGGGTGCAAAACGCAGTTTTGAACAAAGATAAATAAAAGGTAAATATTTTTAAAAATTGTGTAAATATCTTTACTTTCAAAAAATGAAAGTTGTCAGTCAAGAGTAATATACATGTGAGGGGTTGGCAAGACAAGATTAAGCAATGATATTCAATGCGTGATATATTTAGTACATTTATTCGATTTTTAAGACAACTTGCTTTAAAATTAGAGTTAATCATGTCCACAAGCACTTCACATTTTTTTTGGTACTTGAAGCTAATGTAATGTGATGAATACTACTTAAAAGAAAGATACAATTTCAAAACATACACAACACTATTTATTCTAAAAATACAAAAAAAAAAAAAAAAAAATCGTTTCAACATTTTTAGGAAAAAAATAAAATAAAATAAAAACATTTTACTACAGTTCATCGTTTCACACAAAAATATTAAGTTCGTTCGTATAATTACTTTGAGATCGAGTGTACGATCTACCAGAGAAATCTCTAGTTCACACTATATTACTAGCGTTTGTAAAAACAAGTCATTTTACCAGCAAGAGGAAAATAAAAGAATTAAAATATTTGTTTCTGATGTAAGAAAATTTTAATAAATTAGTAAGAAAAATATTAAGCAACATATAAGTTTTTGAGGCATTTTTTTTAAATATAGTTATAAGTAATTACAGGAAAAATATCGCAATTTTATAATCTCTCTATTTGAATGGAGTTTTATTACATGTAAACAATTTTATTTAGTTATTAATTTATCAAAAACGATAGCAGAATAAAAAATAGGTTATTAAAATCTAAGGGAAAATGAGAGATTTGAATTTAAATATTTTACATAAATTTTATGTACATTTTTTCATACATTAAATTACACAAATAAATAATTCTGCAAGTTAAAGGGAATCAAACATCAACGAAATAATGTTTAAAATAGGCACTAGATGGTGCCACAAATCACCGTCTGCTCTAAGTTAATGGTTTAAAAAAAAAAAGAAACGGGTTTTTTACTTTATATTTCTCATGCGTTTTTATTTCTTAGCAGATTTTTAATTTTTTTTTTCGGAATTTTTTCAGCTAAAGGGTTAATTTCTTGGATTAAATTCCATTAGTAAGCCTTCAAAAGTCAATAAGTTTAGGGAAATTATGTATAATCAAAAATAATACTTGAAATGGCCAAAAAATGGTGAAAGAAATTAATATAACTTCTTTACAATATTATAGTTTTAAAAAAACACATGGCTATTTTTTTTAACATTTCTTAAGCCCAATTATCTCTAAGGAAGTATTTTTAATTATTTTTTTTAAATATTTTCGACCATTAGGAGAAAAATTTCTTGGACTAAATTCCATTAGCGAAACACTTCATAAAATTTACATTTATATTGATATATATTTCATAAAAGACCTATCAATTTATAAAATCTATGAGGAATAGTGAAAATAATTAATAATTCGGTACGATTAGGGAAATTATGCATCACCAAAAATAATAATTGAAATGGCCACTAGATGGCAAAAGAAATTACTAATTCTTTCAAAAGCGATGACCAGCACGGTGTTTTGTTTTGAAAAATCACATGGCTATTTTTTTGAACATTCCTTATACCCAATTAACTCTGAGAAAGTATTTTTTTATTCTTTTTTTTAAAACAACTTTGACCATTTAGAGAAAAAATTTTTTAAATCGAATTCCATTAATAAAACTTCATAAATTTTACATTCATATTGATATATATTTGATAAAGTACTTATCAATTTATGAAATATACCAGGAAAGATATTTTGTCACAACGGTGAGAAGAAAGATCATGCTTTTCTATCACAAGCGCTGCAAATATAGTACTTAAATAGAGAATGGTGTTCAAGTAGATTTATTTGACTTTTATATCACAGTGTTCAAGTTGTTGTACTGATGTCCGGCTGGTCATCGCTTTGGGGTATCCTGCTGATGTGGCAGACTATATCACAGTGTTCCAGTTGCTGTACTGATGTTCGGATGGTCATCGCTTTTGGGGTATCCTGCTGATGTGGCAGACTATATCACAGTGTTCAAGTTGCTGTACTGATGTCCGTGCTGGCCATCGCTTTTGGGGTATCCTGTTGATGTGGCAGACAATATCACAGTGTTCAAGTTGCTGTACTGATGTCCGTGCTGGTCATCGCTTTTGGGGTATCCTGCTGATGTGGCAGACAATATCACAGTGTTCAAGTTGCTGTACTGATGTCCGTGCTGGTCATCGCTTTTGGGGTATCCTGCTGATGTGGCAGACAATATCACAGTGTTCAAGTTGCTGTACTGATGTCCGTGCTGGTCATCGCTTTTGGGGTATCCTGCTGATGTGGCAGACAATATCACAGTGTTCAAGTTGCTGTACTGATGTCCGTGCTGGTCATCGCTTTTGGGGTATCCTGCTGATGTGGCAGACAATATCACAGTGTTCAAGTTGCTGTACTGATGTCCGTGCTGGTCATCGCTTTTGGGGTATCCTGCTGATGTGGCAGACAATATCACAGTGTTCAAGTTGCTGTACTGATGTCCGTGCTGGTCATCGCTTTTGGGGTATCCTGCTGATGTGGCAGACTATATCACAGTGTTCAAATTGCTGTACTGATGTCCGTGCTGGTCATCGCTTTTGGGGTATCCTGCTGATGTGGCAGACAATATCACAGTGTTCAAGTTGCTGTACTGATGTCCGTGCTGGTCATCGCTTTTCAGGTATCCTGCTGATGTGGCAGACTATATCACAGTGTTCAAATTGCTGTACTGATGTCCGTGCTGGTCATCGCTTTTGGGGTATCCTGTTGATGTGGCAGACTATATCACAGTGTTCAAATTGCTGTACTGATGTCCGTGCTGGTCATCGCTTTTGGGGTATCCTGCTGATGTGGCAGACAATATCACAGTGTTCAAGTTGCTGTACTGATGTCCGTGCTGGTCATCGCTTTTGGGGTATCCTGCTGATGTGGCAGACTATATCACAGTGTTCAAATTGCTGTACTGATGTCCGTGCTGGTCATCGCTTTTGGGGTATCCTGTTGATGTGGCAGACTATATCACAGTGTTCAAGTTGCTGTACTGATGTCCGTGCTGGTCATCGCTTTTGAGGTATCCTGCTGATGTGGCAGACTATATCACAGTGTTCAAGTTGCTGTACTGATGTCCGTGCTGGTCATCGCTTTTGGGGTATCCTGCTGATGTGGCAGACTATATCACAGTGTTCAAGTTGCTGTACTGATGTCCGTGCTGGTCATCGCTTTTGGGGTATCCTGCTGATGTGGCAGACAATATCACAGTGTTCAAGTTGCTGTACTGATGTCCGTGCTGGTCATCGCTTTTGGGGTATCCTGTTGATGTGGCAGACTATATCACAGTGTTCAAGTTGCTGTACTGATGTCCGTGCTGGCCATCGCTTTTGGGGTATCCTGCTGATGTGGCAGACTATATCACAGTGTTCAAGTTGCTGTACTGATGTCCGTGCTGGTCATCGCTTTTGGGGTATCCTGCTGATGTGGCAGACTATATCACAGTGTTCAAGTTGCTGTACTGATGTCCGTGCTGGTCATCGCTTTTGGGGTATCCTGCTGATGTGGCAGACAATATCACAGTGTTCAAGTTGCTGTACTGATGTCCGTGCTGGTCATCGCTTTTGGGGTATCCTGTTGATGTGGCAGACTATATCACAGTGTTCAAGTTGCTGTACTGATGTCCGTGCTGGCCATCGCTTTTGGGGTATCCTGTTGATGTGGCAGACTATATCACAGTGTTCAAGTTGCTGTACTGATGTCCGTGCTGGTCATCGCTTTTCAGGTATCCTGCTGATGTGGCAGACTATATCACAGTGTTCAAGTTGCTGTACTGATGTCCGTGCTGGTCATCGCTTTTGGGGTATCCTGCTGATGTGGCAGACTATATCACAGTGTTCAAGTTGCTGTACTGATGTCCGTGCTGGTCATCGCTTTTGGGGTATCCTGCTGATGTGGCAGACTATATCACAGTGTTCAAGTTGCTGTACTGATGTCCGTGCTGGTCATCGCTTTTGGGGTATCCTGCTGATGTGGCAGACTATATCACAGTGTTCAAGTTGCTGTACTGATGTCCGTGCTGGTCATCGCTTTTGAGGTATCCTGCTGATGTGGCAGACTATATCACAGTGTTCAAGTTGCTGTACTGATGTCCGGATGGTCATCGCTTTTGGGGTATCCTGCTGATGTGGCAGACTATATCACAGTGTTCAAGTTGCTGTACTGATGTCCGTGCTGGCCATCGCTTTTGGGGTATCCTGTTGATGTGGCAGACTATATCACAGTGTTCAAGTTGCTGTACTGATGTCCGTGCTGGTCATCGCTTTTCAGGTATCCTGCTGATGTGGCAGACTATATCACAGTGTTCAAGTTGCTGTACTGATGTCCGGATGGTCATCGCTTTTGGGGTATCCTGCTGATGTGGCAGAATATATCACAGTGTTCCAGTTGCTGTACTGATGTCCGGCTGGTCATCGCTTTTGGGGTATCCTGCTGATGCAGCAGGACGGGATGAAGAAGTTCTCTATGGACGTCCCCTGTCCGTCGGCATCCAAGGCGTTTCTTCCTGATGAACTTCTGCTTGCACGTGTTGAATGTAACCGAAAGGCAGCGATATTTCTCTCGTGCTGACCAAATTCCAAGAGACCTGAAATAAAAAGAAAATACATAAAACTCTATACAAATAAAAATAGTTCAAGAGTCAGAAACAACCCAAGCAATTTCATTAAAATTCGCAATTTGTTCTTATTCGTGCCTGGTGTAATTGGAGCAATGTTGACGAATCTGCAAGTTACAAAAGGTGAGGCAAGCTAACTTCCTTATTTCGAATTGTAATAACACGAAAAGTAGTAAAGTGGCATGATTTCGTATCAGAGAGGAGAGAATAAAAATGTGAGACACTATTGGAGAGAGTGATGAGAACAGCACGGTATGGTTCACCCAGTGTATCGCCAATGGCGGGCATCACTTGACCAATTTGATATTTAAAACTACGTAAAAATGTAACTTTTGTATGCAAAAACAAAAAAGCTATATCTTTAATATTTGTATCATCGCAATACAAAAAAAGAAGTTATCTTGCCGCACCCTGTATGTGGCAAATACAAATCTATTAATGATTAACCATTTTAAAGTCTACATTTCGATTTTATGGTTACATTTTGCAAACGAGATCTAATTACACCAGGACCTAAATAGATTCCAAGACTTTTGAACTGAAGACTTTTCTTATGACCAAACCTATACAAAAAAGAGATAAAAGAAACTACCTTATATATTTAACTGTAAAGATAAGATTTTAAACATTTAAATGATTTTTTTACGTAAATACCTCAGATTTTGTGTTGCTCTAAAGAAATATATATTTAAAAAATTTATAGTACTAGTCAGGTAAGGTACTTCGTCTCGTACCAGGCGATCTACCTTCATCATTATCATATGTGGAAAAACAGATTTTGTTTGTTATTCGAAAAATTTGACTTCTTTCCCCAATTTTAAATGGATTTCGAATTATTATAAAAGCTTATGGAGAGATAGGAATAGTTGAACAAAAGACCAGAAGTATTCAGCTTATAGTTTGATATAAAAATAATAAAAATATTTGAAAATAGTGTACAAAAATGATTACAATATAATTAACCAGTATAATGAAATATATGATCATAAAAATATTTAATTTAAACGAAAGCATTCTTAGAGAAAATTCTAATTCTTAGGGTTGCTTATTTTTTGCATCTTGATTAATTTTTGTATAAGACATATTGGTACATATATATAAAATCTTATCGATCTAGAATAATAATAAAGAAAATGTACTAAACCACACTATTTTTGTCGAGAATAGGAAAATATATAACAAATAAGTAGTTGTTACTTTTTGATAAACATGCATCCCTCCAGAAAAGAATTTGAAAATTCTTTTCGGTCGAGTTTTTTTCCTATTTTTCTCGTTTGACTTCATTCATATTTATTGTTGAAGATAACATTTTACAGTTATCAATTAGGGGTATAATATCAATCATTTTAAAATTTCATTTAAATAAATGTTTTTGTTAGAATAATAAATTAAAAATACCAAGTATGTTGAGTTATTTTACAAATAAACTGCGTCACAATTTTTTAATTTTATGTTATACTTTGTGTTCTATTTTTTTTAAATATGCACAGAGAAACAATATGAAGCAGTTTGTGTTAGTTTAGTCATATCTGCGTTAATTTTTCTATTCGACGAGATTTTACACTAGTACAAGATTTTACAAGTTTATTAAGTATATTATTCAAAATTTTTAAACTTGATGCTCATTAAAATATAATTTTTAAACATACAACCACACAGATTAAGTTAAAAAAAACTTAAAAGTACTGGTTTATGTAAAGTTTCTTTACCAGATAGCTAAAATTATATATAAATGTACATTTTTTTACCGAGCTTTGAAAAGAGTTATATAAAATAAAAGGAAAAATAATTGGTGTTATTTCGTTTGAGCCATTTCAATTTTCGTTATCCATGGAAATTTCCTACTAGAACTGTCCACGTGCGAAAAGATAAACATCAATGCTTAAATTAAGCCCGATGAATGATTGGTCCATTTATTCTTTTCTGAAGACGGTGCAAATGTCACATACAATTACTGACAGGGCACGATATTTAGAAAGAGCTATCAAAAAATTTAAACTTATAAAATAAAAATAACATTCACTGGAATATCTTTTTACGCATTTACTTTACAATTTTTATCACAGCGAGTTAAACATTTTTTTAATGAACTTGCCATTTGCTTTTTTAATATGTAAGTAACTGCTCATTCACAGTCGCTATCAGTTTTAACGATGCATATTTAAGCCTATTTCTGAATTACCATTCTACTTTTTTTTAATGTCAAGAAAGTGAAGTTCTACGTGCCTTGCAGAAATTCATTAACAATGACCGTGATTTTTATAAACTTGAATTTTATCATTAAATATCTATTAAAATATTGTAAATGATTTTCATCTAAGAATAAGTTCGGGCTTATTCACTGTCATGCATTTACATAATCACTGAGAAACCACTTGCTCCTATTTCACTTTCGCACTTTTCTCGATTTTGTTTTCTAGTATAATAATATTTTACATTAAATTAATTATAAAAACAATCATTAACTGATAAATTAACCAAGATTTATTATTTTCAAATGTTACATAATAAATAAAAAGCATTTTAATATTTGATCATCTTAAAATTATAAATAATATTTTTTATAATTTTAAAGGTATGAAAAATAAAAGGATACATTTTTAAAACATATTTTAAGCAAAATATTTCAAGGTACATAGTATATCACAAATTTAAGAATTCTTTTTACGTTGATTTAGCATTGTGTGAGGGATAGTCTACCGGCTGAAGCCTTCGGTGATTGAATGACGAAAGTACAAACTAATAATTTTCTTAAATAAAATATCATGACAGTTTTTTGGTAATAAAATTTGGCCAGTGGTGGAACAAAAACTTTTCCCTTCTTAAAGAATCAATTTTTAATTTGAATTTTACTTACATTTTTGCTTTCCCTGATTGCTAGATCGGATCAGATACATAAAATTTCTTTGAGTTGATTTCCAAAAAGGGAAGACATATTTTTGTCTGCAGATTCATGAAATAACCGTTCCTATGTTCCTTTGAACAGTCCTGAATTTCTTTTAATATCGGAACACAAATGCAGTCTCCCTAACGTTTTTTTTTTTTTTTTTTTTTTTTTAACAAGTTTACTTCAAATTATGACAGTTGTTTTGTTTTTCATGAAGTATAAGTTGGAAATTATTTCTATTAACCGATGAACATCTATATTTAAGTTAATACATTTTCTGCGATTCATCATGAAAGTTAAACGCAATATTGTATGTTTGAGCTTCAAAATATACACACACTTTTGCACATTACTTCAAAGAATATAGAATTGGAAAACATTTATGAAATATATTTCAATTATTTTTTTAAATATTTCAATTTGATAAATGATTTAAAAAATCAAATTTCCATTTGAAGAATAATGATAAATTTATCAAAGTATTTTTCTATTTTGTATGAAATAGAAATGTTTCCATTCTCGTGTACCAATTAGATAAATATTACTATCCCTATTGGCGTTAAACTGTAGTATTTTCTACATAACGGAATCCATTTTAGTCATAGCAGTATTTAATTTAAATCCTGCATTATCAGCAGATGATAACTTTAGTAAAAAATAAAAAAATTCTGTACACTTTTTAGATATTATTAGCCGCCCAAATTGTCTAGTGGTCAGCGATCCTGACTGAGGATAAGGAAGTCCTGAGTTCGAATCCCGGTCCGGGCATGGATGTACTTTCTCTCTCTATCCTGTCTTTGCCCTTTCCTTGTATGAATGTGGAGTGAATAGTGCCTACCCTATAAACGGGTCCCTATGGCATGTGTGTACTGAGGAAGTCGGACTCCACACCAAAATAGGGTTCAGTTGGAAAAATGGAGCAGCGCACCTCTTGTTGCCAAGATATATATTCTGAAAATCTTTTTTACATTCCCCAGCATTTATTTTATAGAAATGACAGTATAAAGCAAAATTAAAATTCACTTAAAGTGAAATAATTTTTACCTAAATAAGATTTCTTTTCTCATGATTCTTCAGTATAGGGCGCTCCGTGGCTGAGTGGTCTAAAGCAGTGTTTCTCAACTGAATTTACTCCAAGGACCGGTAAAATATTTCGGCACGTTCGCGCGGACCGGTAATATTAATAATTTGACCCAATGCACAATTTTTCACAAAGATAAATCATGAAGACATACATAATTTTTAAAGCATTTTGTTTGTTATGATTTACATTTGTATATTCAACTTACTTATATAATATTGCATCGAAAATAAAAGCACCAAAACTTAATTAAAACTCCTAGAAAATTCTGGAGCTGGATATTTCGCGGACCGGTAAATATTTCTTGCGGACCGGTACCGGTCCGCGGACCGGCGGTTGAGAAACACTGGTCTAAAGCATCATCGCTAATCGCTTGAGAGCGTAGGAGTGTGGGTTCGATTCCCACCGTGGCCCTGGGTGTTTTCTTCGTTATTCTTCTGTGGTTGTACATCTATCATTGTGCTATTTGTCCTATTATCGACGAAGACTTACAAGTGGATCTCAAGAATCAAGCATACAAGTCTGAATGTATGTAATGTAATAAAATAATAATAATATTCTTCAGTATATGCTTTTAAACTATACAAAATTTAAAGTTTAATTTAAAGATAAGCTAACTCCAAGAAGTTCAATTTATTTTTGACTAAAAGTTAAGTTTTTCAGAAAATTTAAAATATTGCGAAATATGTGTTGTGTATAAATTTTAGAAATTAACTTTTAAGTGGGAAAATTTTGCCATTTAATTGAAGAACGGAGAGCAATATTTGATTTTATCCTTAACAGAGCGATGGTGCCGTGATAAATATAATGATTTTTCTCTTAGTTAGAAAATTAATTTCTTATCCCAAAAAACAAAAGTAAATTTTAGTTACAATATGAATCTTCATTTCATGAAAACTATAGAACAGCCCTTACTCCTCAAATCTATAACTTAGACTATATAATCGGATAATTAATCATCTTTATCATTTAAAATTATAAATATGATTAAATATATTTGAGTGATTTTTGTGTTAAAGATTTCATGACAACTTTGTTTCTGTTAATAAAGATGGTCTGACAATAGAACAAATCTCATAAATCTACTTAAAATTGAATGTTTACTACTTTTAAGTCCGAAAAATGACAAAATCCAATAAAAATATGTAAACAAAAAAGTTAACTTTATTTTTTTATGTATGTATATTTTCAATAGAAAAATTTATTGGTTATTTAAAAAAATTATATAAAAGAGTCAATAGCACGTAATTCATCAGAATTTTTTAAGAAATATTAAGTTTTTTCCAATTTTTATTATATTTGAGAAAAAAAATCTAATTTTAAAAGAAGGTAACAATCTTTGAGAAATACTTTTTACATTTAAACATTTAAATGCTTGTGATATAGTAAAACTTAAAAGTTAAATCACATATTTATAAAAATCAGTTGAACATAACTTTTTTGCCCAATTTACTTCACAATTTGAAGATGTGAATTTTTATAGTCTTACAGCAAAATTATTAGTAATTGATTTTTTAAAAAAATCTTTGGTTAGAATTCAACATCTAAATTTTACAAAATTTCATGAAATATTTAGTACTATTTTAAAAGATTTAACTTAGGTTATGCATAATTAATAATTTTTATATATACATACATATATACACACTACTGGCCATTAAAATTGCTACACCAGGAAAGCGGCACACCACACACGTGAAATTTGCATGACAGGTAGAACTTGCTGTGATATGCAAATGATTAGATTTTATGCGCATTCATACAAAGCAGACGACAGTAGCGACATCTACAATGTGTATAAAACCAGAGATTTGACAGCAGTTCTCTCATACTCAATTTCCGTTTCAACGTTGTTTTCGGCTAAGAAAGTTGTTGTAATGCCTCGTGTAAGAAGAAGAAATGCCTATCAGCACGTGTCTGACTTTGATCGAGGAAGGATGATAGCCTACCAGGATTGCGGTTTATCGTACCGCAATATTGCTGCTCGCGTCGGTTGAGACCCCATGACTGTTAGCAGAATATGGAATCGATGGATTCAGGACAATCATACGGAACGTCAAGCAGGATCTCAGCGACCCCCATCACTAACAGCAGAGAAGACAGACATCTTATCCGCATGGTCACAAGTGATCGTACAGCCACGTCACGAACCCTGAGTCGAGAAATGGAGTCATTTGCAAGGCAACAAGTTTCTGCTCGAACAGTTCGACGACGTTTGCAGCGGCATGGATTGTCTGCACGGCGACCATGGCTTCGGCTACCATTGACGCTGCGTCACAGACAGGAGCACCTTCAATGGTGTGATCAGAGACGAACCTGGACGCGGGAATGACATCACGTCATCTTTACAGATGAATCTCGGTTCTGTATACAGGACCATGATGGCCGCATCCGTGTTTGGAGGCATCGAGGAGAACGCGGATTGCCAGCTTGCATTGGACATCGCCATACTGGCCCATCTGCTGGTTTGTTTGTCGCTCAACGGTCATTTTTTGCACACGAGGGCTAATTAGACCGGGACTTACGGCTTAAAGTGGATTTCGAACCACTGCAAACATCCATGCCCAAGGTGGGATTCGAACCCACAAACTTTTGAACCGAAGGCAAGAGCGCTAACCATTCGCCCATCTGCTGGAGTGATGGTATGGGGTGCCATTGGATACACGTCTCGATCACCTCTTGTTCACATTACCGGCACTTTGAACAGCAACTGTTACATTTCCGGTGTGTTAAGGCACGTGGCTCTGCCACATCTTCGAGGCCTCCCTAATGCATTGTTTCAACAGGATAATGCACGATCGCATGTTGCGCGTACTGTTCTGAACTTCCTTGATACAGAACAGGTTCGACTGTTACCCTGGCCAGCCCGTTCTCCTGATCTGTCACCCATTGAGAACGTGTAGCTCAATGGTTGCCGAGCGATTGGCACGCCATCACTCACCATCCACTACTGTCGATGAACTGTGGCATAGTGTCTGAAGCTGCATGGACTGAGATATCCCGTTCATGCCATACAATCTCAGTTTGACTCCATGCCTAGGCGGATAAATGCTGCTATTGCAGCCAGAGGTGGCTGCTCTGGGTACTGATTTCTCAAGATCTATGCATCCTAATTTCCTGTAAATGTAATCACTTGTTCTTTCCACTATAATGTATGTGTCCAATAAATATCGTTCTGTTATTTGCATTCCTTCTTGATGTAGCAATTTTAATGGCCAGTAGTGTATATACATACATATATATAATTCTCCGCTAAAAATGACAAATTTGTTATAGAAATAAGTTATATATCATTATATATTATAAACCAGTAAGAAATTTAAATAAACAGAGTAATTTTTATATTAAATGATTGCTTTAAGAATAATATTGATCATAAAATTATGCATAATTTTTAAATTAATAATGCTTAATAATTGACAGGAAAAATTGTTTGAGAAATAAATAAATATTGAAAGATTATTTCTTTAATTCCCCTGACAATTAATACCATTTTTTTAACATAATATTCATTAAATTTATAATTTTTCTCATTTATAATCATAAAAATTTCAATTACTGAAGCTAGCATCATATTCTAGATTAGTATGTATAGAATACAAATTCAATAATTTAATAAATACTATACATACAAACTACTCATTTTAGCATTAGCCACAAATACTGTTTCAATATATAAAATTTTTATCAACATTACTTCAACTTCAGCATAATGCATATATTTATATACGTGAAATACTGTATATATTTGCGGTTAATGATTTTATATTTAGTGAAAATTGAATTAAATATCTATTCTGAATCATAAACATGCGGCATTTCCAAAAACATTTTTAAGACTCATTGTTCGAGTCCTTATATTTATCGGCTAGCTGAGTGGTTAGCTTTCTTGTCTCCTGAGCTGTGGATCCTGGGTTCAAATCCCGGTTTGGCTTTGTTTGTCACTCAACGGTCAATTTTTGCACACGATGGCTAATTAGACAGGAGCCTACGGTTTAAAGTGGATTCCGAACCACTACAAACAACCATACCCAAGGTGGGATTCGAACACACGAACTGATGAACCGAAGGCAAGAGCGCTAACCATTCGGCTGCCAGCTCGGCAAAACAAGCGTCTAGTGACAAAGTAAGCGTTGAGCGAAACATAAACAAACAAATAATTCAACGCATGCGCAGTTAGGTAAAACGTTCAGACATTTTGCGCACGTCCAGAGCTTTACGGATTTCAGCGCCATTATTTGTGTTTATACTTTTGACTTGATTTCATTTGTTAAATCTTGCTGTGAAATGTCTTACGTATCTTCAAAAAAAGGCCTTTTCAGGGCCGGAATGTGAATTCGGAAAGTACTCTAAGTGCTTTTTCTGATGATGAATCATGCGATGTTGGAATAGAATCAAATTTTCATTTAGAAAACATTGAGAAAGACACCACATGTTTAGCAAGTACATCCAAAGCTATTGATGGAATATCTTGCTGTGAAATGTCTTACGTATCCTCAGTTTGTAATGTTCCAGCCAATAAAAGCATTACCCCTCAAAGATCCTTCAAACCAAAAAAAAGGCATAAAAAGTCCTCACATTTACAAAAGCCTACTGAACAAGAGTGTCAAAAATCAGCATTAGCATTAATTTTAAATCATAAAGGAGAAAATTTAAAATAATATAACTTTAAAATTGTTTGTAAGCTTTATTATAAATACAACTTTTAATGTTCAACAATTTAATATCACTTAATCTGCCTATAAATTATTGTTTTTGAAAATTTGTGTAGTAAAATGAAAATTAGTGTTATGATTTTCTGTGTTTATTCATACCAGATATATAATCATTATTTGATTTGTTTTTATACACAAAAATAAGCATATTTATAACTTTAAATTTGGTAAATAACTTCATTTAAATTATATAGGATTATGAAAAAATTATAAATATATGTTTGAATTTTTATATATATATTGTAGAATATAATACACAAACGAAGGCTATGTAGTAAATATGGTTCCATAAAATATTCAGTGGAACTAAAATGTAATAAAATTCTTACTTTAATAAATGTGGAAAGCATGTAATCTTTAATTATTCAACAATGATTTTAAACAAGTTTTTTTTAATTTAATGAAAGTTGTTGTGGTGAGAGATTACTCACTCAGTACCTACTGTTATTTAAAAAAAATTTTTTTCTCATCAAAGTTTAAAATATTGAGCCTGATAAGGAAGAATAACTTTAATTTGCTATTAAAAGTAATATAAATTCAGTTGGGTGATTTTTCCTCAAAAGCAAAATTGTTAAATATTTAAGTTATATCTGTATTTAGAATGTGATATAATTTATTTCTTCTGATCACAAAATATCAAAGATTTTTCAAAACACTATTTTATTCGTTTGAAAGACTATTTAATATCAACTTATAAAAAGTTTTTTTTCTTCCAGATTTAAAGGTAAAGATATTTTACTTCAGATCAAATGATGCTCATATAGAAACACATAGTCCAATTAAAGAATATCTATAACAAAAAAAAGGTTGTGAAACATATATTTGTTAATATTTAATGTAAATAGTCCTGATGAAGTTAACATAAAACTGATACATTTCAAAATGCAAATCAAATAAAATGATAAAGTGCACAAGTAAATAAATTTACAATGCTTTTCAGAAATTGAGCTATGAATATGCAGCAGAACTCCATTTACAAGCTATAATTTAATAACAATCTGTTTCAGACAGAAGATATTTACAAAATTTTGTTTACTTATTATATACAGGGATCTTATTTTGTTAATACACATAAAATGTTTGATTGAAAGGTAATCAAATTTTTACAAAATTTTATTACTTTTTATATATTACTAATATAAATAAATTTTTGTTTGTTTGGAATTGAATTGAGAAGGCAGCATACATTAGAATGAAACTTAGCAGCTTGTTGGTCTCTGATTTAAAAACTTCGTTATAACATCAAAATTTTGATAACATTATTGTTACTTAATTTAAACTACAATTAAAACTGATTTAAATTCTGTAAAAGTACTAATGCGATGATGCAAATTACTTAAACAATGAAACAATCTGTTTTGAAACTCCTTCCGTTTCAATTAGGAAAGATGTAAGTCTTTTCCCCTCCTTTTTCAATTGTCATCTATATGTTAGTGCTAAGAATAGAAAAAAATATTTAAAACAAAGAATTTTTATTTTTGAAAAACAGTTGCAAATAATATATTAGTGTTTTTGCTTATGCTTTTCCCTATACACTTAAGTGTATCCTTCATGTGCAAGAAATTACCATTAAGCATCAAACTAACCAAATCTAATCTACTACCTAAAGGAAACACCTAGGAAAGAGTTTCACACCTCCTTGGATTTATATATCAGTGAACTATACAAAAGATTTTATTTCATTGTCCAAAACTTTTTGAACAAAGCTAAATAAATATTTTTATTTTTTCTAAATTGTAATTTTTTTAAAGTTATATACACATTTTCTACTGGAATCTGTAGCCCTTAATAATATAAAAAGAAATATTACTGCAGAGAAAGGATAACATCATTGATTCAAATATGTACTTCTCTTATTTTTGTAAATAGATTATCTAAAATAATTAAAAATTAACTTCATAATTCCAAATGTTAGCACAATTAATATTTGCAAACATAAAAATAGATTTTTTTCATGTATATATGAGACAGTATATATATGTATGTGTGTGTGTGTGTTTATTATTACTAAAATTACTGTCTAGCACCACTTTTATAGGAATACTACTCGTTTGGCACCAACAAAACTTTCAATATCACATTATTTATTAAAAGTACAAAAAATATAAATCTAACAATCTTTCATTGTGGAAAATTAAAAACATAATTTTTTTCTGTTTCGGGGATTTAAAGATGATGATGGATTACTTGATTTGAATACTGCCAAATAACAAAATATCAAGGGAGAATAATCTTTCACAATGACATACACTGAAGTGAAAAATGAAGAAGCTGTCTTTTAATGCTATGTAAATATTAAATCTTATACACAGAGGACCTCACTTAACCATAATGGGAACCAAGACAAAATTTTCTTTGGGGCCCTCCTTTGCTTCACAACAACAATCTTTTTATTTAATTAAGCAAATGGTTAGATTTGATTAATATTACTAAATGAACTTTGATTTGAGTGCCCAGGACGACTGCATCATATGCCCTTGCCTTACTCAGGCTCTTACATAGCATTGTATAAAAAGAAAGAAAAACTAACCATAGTCAATGCCACCATTCAGCTAAAACATTACGTATTGGCATTCCAAAAAAAGTAAAATTATTTACTTTATTTATTGAACGAATTACTAATGAATTAACTATTACTGTCTTAAAGTGCATGAGAGGAGCCACAAGTATAAAAGCAAACCTTTATGTGGGATGATTTATACAATCATAAGGTTGTGATGCTGTATCAAATGACTCAAGATGAACACAGCATTGCTTACAAAGATTTAGATTCTTACTTTAATAAATTTATGAGATATTAAATAAATGAAAATATCAGAGTGCTTAGTTAATACTAAAAAGAACATTATCTTTATGTCACCTACATAATCAGTGAATAACATATTACAATATATTTTTAAAGTTCCATCACAATTAATTTTTCATATAAAATTATTGCTGTTTCAATCTAATTAAATCTGCAATCAAACCCATTATGTTTTATTGCATATAAATTATTTTAATTTTTGGCAAATTATCTATCATCGAAAAAATATGTATGACTACTTTTCTGTTATCTCTTCAAAAAAGTTGTATTAACAGAAAGGTGGTCACACAATTTTTCTAGAAGCATTCTCTTAATGAAACAAGATACACATTCTATCAAAAATTTAGGTTTTCCAAACCTCAAAATCTTTATTTTCCTCCTTAACTAATTTGTAGTTTTCTTTTATATTACCTTACTTAGATAGCTAATATTTTTTGTTTTAAGTAACCACATCATAATTCAGCATTTAGTCATTTACAATAAAATTTTCTCTTAAATACAGTTCACTTTAAAATTTGTTGACTGTTTTATCAACTGTTTACATCTGAATGTTAGCATTACTAATTAATTTCTTCTATGATTTTTAGCATTATATAAATAATAGAGAGTATATTCATGAGAGAATGTTACTTTTTTTGAGGCAAAGCCTAAAAAAATTATCATTAAAGTTTTTCAAAATAATTCATATAAATCACATCTCATTACTATTTCAAAGCATTTCCATACATAATGGAAATAAAAATTCACATCTTAAAAAAAATTGAAAGCATCTTTTATTAATTAATTAACAGCTCATAAAATTCTACATGATGTGAATTTATTTGCTTATATATTCTGTTACACTGATTAATATTTCAGCTATAAATAAACACATCCACTGTCGCTTTTCCATTAGCGCATGTTTTAATAGTTTGATACTCCGTAAAGCTCTGGACATGCGCAAAATGTCTGAACGTTTTACCTAACTGCGCATGCGTTGAATGATTTGTTTGTTTATGTTTCGCTTAACGCTGACTTGGTCACTAGAAGCTTGTCCGACAGACGTGGTCAGAAAGGACAAGCGGATAAGGGCGGCGAAAATTTCTCCCAGAGCTAATCCTTGACGGCTGTTGAATTTACATCTGTTACTCCCATCTTTCTAAATTTTCGCGCATGCGCATTGAAATTTGCTCTTAATTATTAGCTTAATTATATCATTTCACTTGCAGATTGTCAGTGAAACGTGTGAGCTTTGATCATACTCGCGACTTTATATTGCTATTCTCTTTTCATTTATATATTTATAGATATAGGAAGTGATTCTTATAAATTATATTTCTCTGAATGTGTTAAATCATATATATTATTTATAATTATAAAAATTAATATTCATTTCACTTGCAGATTGTCAGTGAAACGTGTGAGCTTTGATCATACTCGCGACTTTATATTGCTATTCTCTTTTCATTTATATATTTATAGATATAGGAAGTGATTCTTATAAATTATATTTCTCTGAATGTGTTAAATCATATATATTATTTATAATTATAAAAATTAATATTCATTTCACTTGCAGATTGTCAGTGAAACGTGTGAGCTTTGATCATACTCGCGACTTTATATTGCTATTCTCTTTTCATTTATATATTTATAGATATAGGAAGTGATTCTTATAAATTATATTTCTCTGAATGTGTTTAATCATATATATTATTTATAATTATTAAAACTCTTGGGTGGCGTGGAAGACTTGCAAATATAATTTATTTATAAATATTATTTTACATTTTATAGCTGTATGTTTTGTGCTAAACAAGTAAGTGTTACTTAAGATATGTCTTCAGTTTCTTCATTCAAGTTAAAAGTTCTGTTTCTTTATTTTATTTTACCAAACTGAAACGTCAACTACTATTAGTGAATAAATTGATTAAAACAATTACACAGCTATAGGCCTTCAAACTGCTAACAAAAACATTTAATAAATTTATATTTCCCCCACTATGGCTTTAACGTAACATTAAGTATTGTACCTTACATTTCATATTTGACAGACAATCGTCAAATTAAAAACATGATTTATCTGAAAATTGCAGGCATTTAAATTTATTAATACTGTAAAACTTGTATTGGAAAAATCATTAGTAGTGAACCAAATATCGAAAATATAAGAGGATAAAATTAGAGAAGTAAGCAGCATTTTTATGTTAATAAAATAAAATGAAACGTAAATCGCGAGTTTTTTAATAAAAGCTTGAAATATTTTGAAACTATAAAGTATTATAAAACTTCACATACATAAATGAAACTATTGTTTATTTACAAATTTTAGCGTTAAATTTCCAGTTACAATCGCAAATCGAATTACATTCTTATGATCTACATTCTTAATAAGGACAATCGCTTGACATTAAATTAACCATCAAAAATTTTTAAATTTCATTTTAATTCTATTATAAATTATTCAATTGTAACTGGAATTTTTATTAGAATTATTTAATGGTATTAATCAACATCTGTAAAATCTTAACTGTAACTGTTGATTTGAATGTAAACAAACATTTGCAGAATTGCTTACATAATGAGGTTTTAATTTTATGGTACGATAATTTCGAATAATACAGTGCTCACTTGGAAATAATAATTCAAATTCAAATTATCCTGTCTAATTTCAGTTATGGTAACTGTTTCGTACTTTTATAATTGGTAATGAAATTTATTCTCCGCTTAACTACATAACTAATAAAATTTGTGTAATTAATAATTGATTTACAATATTATATGTTTATAAAGATACATTAGTTCATGTGTATTGTTGACTTGTATTCAATAATTTCATGATAATTAAGTTTTGTATTTAGATATGTGTAATCACCATCAATCATCAAGTAAACACCAAACAAAATCAATATGTTCAGTGATTTTAATTGATTCTTTTTATATTTGCTGTTGATTTCTTTGTATTAAATTCTTTGAATATTATTTTAATAAAAACTGATAAACCACATTGTTGTCATTTATTGCTGGAAATTTTCATGCATTGTTGAAAAGTTTGATGCAAAAGTTTAAGAATCTTTGCTATCTAAATCTATTCGAAATGTCTAAAAATTCTAAAATCTTTCATTATTTTATACAATATATGATCCAGTATTATATATAGAATTTTGATTTAAATTAAAGAGTTGTCTGTTATAGCTGTCATCATTGAAGGCTTTTTGAATTATCATAAATAATTTTAACTCAAATAAAAATAGTCTCGTTAATGTTCACAATTATTTACTTTTATTTACAGAAATGATTGAAAAATATTGCATGTACATAATTATTTGTGTATTTGGTTCAGAACAATCTTTGATTCTTGGAAATCTTTACGAACCGTGTAAAACTAATTGCGTGTTTACTAGGCAACTTTGTTCAAATTGAAATTTGGGGATCCTTTAAAAGATTCTGTTACTCTCTTATAAAATGATCTTTTATAGAATAAACAAAATTTGACTTTCGAACAATGCAAAACTTATTATTATAGTTGAAAACAATAAGACAAACATGTTTTAATGTTTCATAAATTTTAAAAACAACATTTTTAAGTTAAAAAATTAGAAAAACGCTACAACTACAAACACTCGTATCAATCCCTTTATATTTATCCAAAATTTCACATACCAAAAATGAATACTTTATTTAATTCGACAATATTAATTTTGCAATAAAATTAACCTGTTAAAAATACATATTATTTTACCACAAAGACAAATTTTATTTATGTTAGAAACATCTTATTGAAGGTCAAATTATTTAGCTTGATATTAGAATTAAGTCATTGCCACTTACTTAGATTTACAAGAAATGCCTCTTACTTCCATAACAAAAATATTAAACATAGAATGGTGAGAGAAAAAAATTGGCTCAAGAACAAAACAGTGGACTTATGTCGAATGAAAACAGTTATCAAAATGACCATTATCTCATTGTAGAAGATAGATCACTTCTTAAAATATAAATTTGAAATATTAAGACAACACTGGTTACACAATATAATAAATCACATGCTAAAATACATAATTCTACAAAATAAGATACTTTTAGATAAATTATAAATAAATTATATTTGCAAATTAAGAGTTAACACGTTAACTCAAATGTATACCACAATGTTAATCTAAGTATATCACAATAAATTAACAAAATTCTACTTGAGTATATGTAATGCATCGTATCAATTATACGAAAATATTTTACTTCTTGCACTTGCATGGTTTCAAGTATACTAATTTTGAACACCCCACAATTTTTGTATTTTTTTTCACATATCAATGCAAAACAATATTATCATACTATGTCAGTAATTGATCATCAAAAAAAACTCCTGAAAAAATAATGCTTATTAAGACATATTACATCACAACAAGGATCGACACACAAAGGTAATTAAACATGTGGTTTGAAAAATAAACAGAATATTAATTTTTATAGTTATAAATAAGATTTATAATTTAACACATGCAATGAAATATAATTTATAAAAATCACTTCCTATATCTATAAATTAAAAGAGAATAGTATTCTCACTGACTATCTGCAAGTGAAATGAAAAAAGTGGCTAATAATTAAGAGAAAATTTCAATGCGCATGCGCGAAAATTTAGAAAGATGGGAGTAACAGATGTAAATTCAACAGCCAACATTCGGGGGACTAGATCTCTCAAAGACTAAGTCTCTCGGAGAAAAGATACGTTCGCAGAAAAGATTCGTTCAGCTTTTCCTAATGCTGTCAAGGACTAGCTCTGTGGGAGAAATTTTTGCCGCCCTTATCCGCTTGTTCAGAAATGCAACATCTATCTTCCACTGTCCAACAATGGTTATCGAACCCGGGGTTTTTCGCTTGGAATAGCTGTGATGGGGCAGCTAGGCCAATTTTAATCCTTGTAAAACACAACTAAACTGAAAAGAAATAATCTAATCTAATCTAATCTAATCTATCTATCTATCTATCTATTAATCTAATCTAATCTAATCTAATCTAATCTAATCCAATCTAATCTAATCTAATCTAATCTATCTATCTATCTATCTATCTATCTATCTATTAATTTAATCTAATCTAATCTAATCTATCTATCATACAATATAAAATAATGCAGAATTTGCTTTTGTTTTCTTTTTATATCATTTCAAATTAATAATTAATATTCATAACGTATTAAATCTGATTAAACACACACACATTTATATATATATATAAACTACTAAACTCCATGACACGACAGCCCATGTGGGCCAAGGCCTACAGTGCCATAACTGTTTTCATGACCGAGGGCTCTGGGGTGCGAAGCATATGTCCCAGTTAGGTGGTCAGCCTAACGTGAGACCCCCAGTGTTTAGTTCCCAAGCATGCTTGGTACTCAGTTAATCGACCCACTGAAGGAATAAAAGACTGAGTCAACCTTGCCCAGCCCGAGAATCGAACCTCGGACCTGTGTCATAGGAGCGTGAAAAGCTGCCACTAAGCCACTGGGCTTCCCATATATATATATATATATATATATATATATATATATATATATATATATATATATATATATATATATATATATATATATATATATATATATATATATATATATATATATATATATATATATATACACACACATCCTTTCATACGTTATGAATATCAAGAATATCTGTTGATCACATATAATTTGTGTTACATATATTTTATAAGTAAAGTTTAAATCAATGCTAAATTAATTAAAAGGCAAAGTAAAATTTCTTAGAAAATATTTAGAATACTAATTAAAAAAATAAGAAAATGCTATTTAAATTGAGCGAATTTTAAAAAAATCAAAAATAAATAAAGTAGGAAGTTTGAAAAAATTAATTAATTAAATTAAAAATGAATATGTATACATTCATTTCAAATATTATGTGCTAAAGCATCAATAGCAATATGGTAGTAAAGAATAATCAGAAATATGAAATTTATAAAAAGTAAAAATTATGTGCAAAGTATCGACTTATAGCGTAATACGTGAAATATCTTGAATACTGCGCAAATCTTGAAATCGAAAATAAAAGAGAACGATAGTATAAGAAAAAATTGATTCGTTTTAAAGCAATAATAGCTAAAAGTTTTAAAGAATAATCAAAAATATAAGCTGAATAAAGGTTAAGGTAGTTTATTAGTATATACCGTATCGAATACTTTTTATTAATCGAATACATACCATTCATATAAATAAAAGCCTTATTTATTTGTTCACCTATCATTATTCTGATTATCTGCTAATATTTATACAATATTGAAGTGAAGACGGGCTTCGTAAACAGGAATGAAATTTATATCAAAATATTAATATCTGCATTACAGATATGAAAAATTATGTGTTAAGCGAAAGTTCTAATGAACCTTTTTGAAATGGTAAATTTTAATGAACTTAAAATTTTCAATTCTTAAATGAATATATATGTGTGTGTGCGTAAAAGTTTGTGAAAAACCAATATATAAAATTATTCCTTTCATGTTGCCATGCTTGGAAACACTAATTTTAATTCGCCCTTTTATGTTAATAATTTTTATTTTTAATGTGCTTATTTTTTCTATGAAACTGTATATTTTTAGTCTATGTCGTTGCTCAGGAATGTATAAAAGGGCGAGTATCAGTAAATTAATCATAAATATGTCACTAAATATCAATTTTTCTCTAAGAAATTTATATAAGTGTGCAGATAATAGGCAAAAAAATTCACACTTTCATCTCTAATGCTCAATAGGATAATAAATTGCTGACACAAACTAAGTAAATTTCATTAAAATTGTTGAGCATCCTTAGCAAGAAAGATTCTGGTACTTTGTTGGAAATCTGTCCACACCCTTTCGGCGAGTCATTCCGAGAAAAGGGGAGACCGATGAGCTTGGGTCGTCAATTTCGTGCGCAGCTGTAAATGGATTTCCGTTAGTTGAAAGGAATTAACGGTCTCACCGTTGGTTAGACAATGACACTCTGGAAAAATAAGTGTTTTGCAGCAGCTAACTAGGACTGGTAGCCTAAATAAAGGTGTGTGACTTCAAAGTAACACAAAGCTATTCATTAGTATATGAAAACTTCGTTATGGTTATACATAATATATATATACACTGCTGGACAATTGCTAAGGACGGATAACACTATCATCCATAGCAACCACAAAATGAAAGGAAGCAAAATGTGGAAAATTAGAATAAGTGCGGGATATAATAAGAAGAAATATGCGTATGCAAATTTTTTTCCACGTCTGTTCATCACGTGATAGCGTTCATAAGAGTTTTAAAGGTTTTGACGCGTGTAGACAGTTGTTGTTTCAAGTCAAAGTTTTACGGGAAAGATTTAACAGACGAACTTGAAATTTTTGGCATGTCTACCCGACATTACTTAGATGATTTCATGCGTGGCCGAATTAATGGAAAGATCGAAGAAGGGCGAAAACAAACAGATGTTGCCAGGGAGTTCGACATCGCTCACAGCGTTGTTTCACGGCTGTGGAAGTCATTTAAAACTACTGGAATGTGTAGTAGGTGGCACAGGGGAGGTCATGTTAGAAGTACAACGCCTGCAGAAGACAGATATATCATTCTATCAGCAAAAAGGAACAGGCGCACCACAGCTCAGCAGGTGGCAAATCAGTTTCTTGCTGGCTCAGGAAAGCAGATCTCCCGAAAAACTGTTGTCAGACGTTTGAGGGGAGGAGGAATATTCGCCCGCAGACCTGTTGTGTGTGTCCCATTGACCAGACAGCACCGTACTGCCCGTTTGCAAGGGTGTCGTGACCATCGCAATTGGACTGAACAGGAGTGTGCATGCGTACTATTCTCAGATGAGAATAGGTTCAGTCTGTCTTCGGATTGTAGACGCCAACTGATCTGGCGCGAGAGTGGTACTGCTTATCGTCCAGAAAATATCCAGGAAAGGGACTGATTTCCGACATGCAGTGTCATGGTGTGGGCCGGCATCATGATCAATGGCCGCACGCCCCTACATGTGGTTGGGAATGGGACTATGACGGGCCAACGATACATTAATGAAGTTCTACTTCCTCATGTTCGTCTTTTCCGTGGTGCTGTCGGTGATAAATTTGTTTTTATGGACGACAACGCAACATGTCATCGAACACTCGCTGTTCAGGATTGTCTAGACAGCAAGGGTATTCAACGCCTTGTATGGCCATCACGTTCTCCAGATCTAAGCCCCATTGAAAATGTGTGGGATTCTTTGGGGAGGCAAGTTGCTGGTCGAAACTATCCTCCGACAAACAAGAACACCCTCATCCGTGCACTCCCAGAGGAATGATAAATTGCCTCAGCAGCTGCTGGATAATGTTGTGCAAAGTATGATACGACGTGTGGAATATTGCATCACACTCTACGGTGGACATATCCCGTACTGATACCTTCCTTCAAGATGCCTGCTGACTTTTAGATGCATTGTTCCATTTTTCCGTATGCAGCATCAAATGAATTTTTTTTTCTTTCAGATGTTTCACAGCTTTTGTATTTTTCAGAACAATAAATATTCTTTATTCTAATTTCTAAACAGTGTGGCAACTATATTTTATCCTACTAGGCCTCATGCCTTGCTTAATGTTATGCTACATTGCAATTTGTGATCCGTCCTTAACAATTGTCCAGCAATGTATAATAAAATAATGCACCATAGCTATAGTCATTTTGTCAGAAATTATTATAAATATGTAATAAATCGTTTGCTTTTATGTATATAATAGAGCTATTTATGAATTAATATTTGAAGAAACTGCATACAAAGGAGACTGCGGGCGCAGTTAAGTCGAACAGTTAGGAATATCTCCTGGAAAATGGTGGCTACCCATATGAAAATGCCTGCATATTAAACTGCTTTATTTGCGTTACTAAAGTGATTGACAGCCGGAATATTTGAATAAAAACAAAAGCAAAATACATAGAACTTGTAAATATTTCGCTGAATGAAATACATCACGATTGTCTATTCCCCGTTTCGTTTTCTTTATCATACTTTTTAATTCGTTCTGAATTTATTAAAATATGTGGCTCACATTTTTTTATTAATTTATGCAGATGTAAAAACCAAGAGCAGAATTCTCTTTACAATATTCATTTATGTTTAGAGTATACCGTAAACGCCTACATAGGTGGCATTCATTTCTGGAAATTTCCTCTATTCTGAGTTCTGTGAAATTTCGTTTCCTTGCGGAATGTCGGAATATTAATTACGTAGAGCTCGGTGAGTACGCATGCGCTGTAATCGACGAACACCACTGGGTTCGTTTTAAATTTTCCAAATTTTGTTAAAGACTTTTAAGTGTGGGAAATTTGTATTGTTCAATTTTCTTAAATTTGTTGGCATATTATGACTCAAATGCAACACAATAATACAGCATGCAAACTGCGTGATTGCATATATTCAAAAAGCATGGAAACGGGAAAAAAATTATCCATCGATTCGTCTTTGATGCACGAAGATAAGAAAATTTTGAATTTCCTCAAATAGGAAACATTTTTTTTTATAACGTGACTAACCCTTCGCCACAACAAGGCCGGAAATTGCTACTTATTTGTCGTCACCCAATGGGCACCTGTGAACCAAGTCACGGAGACGAGTAGCATTATCCACACCATATCACCACAAACCCGTTTATAGGGTAGCCTTGAACATTAAACAGATCTATTTTCTTGATAGATAAATAATTTAATTTAATAAGCAAATTTTGCCTATTCTAACTCAATTTAGTAATATAATAATATAATTTTACATGTTAAGTTTATGCATGCATAACTATATTAATTTTACATATGAAGTCAGTTTATGTGTGCATAGCAAAAGTAATGATTAAAATCTTTCAAATTATTAGTCAATTTCATATTTTGTCTCATCTAAGGGTTCTTTTGATGTCAACTTTTTTACATCATCTCAGGGCCACATTCATACATCATCTCAGAAGAAAGGAGAGAGAAAGTAGCATCCATGCTCGAACCGAGTTTCGAACCCGGAACACACAGATTTGAAGTCAGGAACGCTAAACAAATTGGAAATATAAAGACGGCTTCTTAAACTTTTATTGTGTCTTAAAGCAACACTATACCTTTCAAAGTTAAAAAAAAATGTGTTTTGTTAAAAATTCAGCTTACGAAAAAACTCTATTATTAATGTTATAAATAAAATCTTGTCAAATAGCGAGTTACTTTGTATTTAAAATGCTATAAATTCATAATAATATGATCAAAGTTTAATCCTTCAAAAATAAGTATAAAAAACATTAGGTGCGAATTTTCTTCTCTGGCAAATTCTGTGTTTAGTTTGTTACTGTTTTTACTATTGTACAGAAAATATATATTTTTGTTTGGTACATATCTCATAATTTCACTGTAAAAACATAAGTGATTCCCACCTACGTGAAATAAGCTTAAAAATTCTAAAAAACATAATTAGTTTAGAGTTTCTTTAAAGTAAAATATGTTACCTTCAAAATAAAGAATTATTATTAATCTACATTATTGTTATAAATTCCCTATTACGTACTTGCATATAAGATTCAACGAAATATTTTTTCTGAATATTCAGTTATTTTGTTCTCTTTCTAATTTGGCTATTAACAAAGGTGAAAAATGTAATGAATTTTACATTTTAACTGACTCAGTTATTTTAAGCAAATATGGTTTCCTTATTTCCATAATTTTTTTTCTTAATAATATTATAATCATTCCTTGGCAAATCTATTTCCATTATATGCGTAAAAAACATGTTCTTATTTATTTTCTTAACTCATAAATGGATATTTTCTTAGGTTAATATTTATGAACTTCAAGGATTTATTTATGGATTTCAGCGAATTCCCTGAAGTAATTAAACTAGTCACTTATTGTTTCAGTAGATAGCTTTGTTTCATACTACCCCGCAAGCCAGTTATTAATGTCTTTCAATGAATCTATCATTTTCCACTTTAAAACAAAAAGTATAACAGTTAAAATATCTTTAAGCGGAATTTCGGAGCTTTCTAACAAGGTGTTATCAGTCGGATTTATTGCGGCTGAGCATTTTTCTTTAATTTATTAGAGCATATAAATCCAAAACCCATTTTTGTACTATTCTTCTTAATCCTTCTCATAGGTGAATCACAAAGAGGACATCTCACAAAATGAAATTTTTTTTAAATATCATATTAATCTAAAATGTTTGCAAAAGGGAGTCGTTTCCGGTAAAATTATGGAAAATGCAGTGAAGATTTCAAAATGGAATGCATTTTAATAAGATATCAGTTGTTATTGACAAAAAAAAATAAATAAAAAGATCAAAATCAAGCACAAAAGTTTAAGAAGCGCTGAGATTTATAAGAAACTCTCACACAACATGTCAATAACTCCGCGTAACAATATGGAACCAGGAACCATTTTCTGTTTTACGGAGCGCCTGGAGTAAAACTCCTATCTCCAGTCTGAAATTTTATGAATTTAAGTGGAATAACCTTTTGGTGCATTGAGTTTATTGCTCCTTTTTATATAAATATGAAAAAATAAATAAATAACAAATTAAGTTATTTTGAGTACATTGAGTAAAATACGTATATATATAAATTTACATATGTGTATATGAACATATATATATGTATTTTTATACATCCATTTATATTTTTTATCAAAGATAATGAAAGAATGAGAGTAAAGAAAAATAAATTTAATTTCTCTGTTTCTTGAATATAAGGGGAAAAAGGTAATAAATCAAAGTAAAATATGTTTTTGTGTTGTGTGTATGTTTATTTTTTTTCATTTTCCTAATATGGAGTGAATGCTAAGATTTTCCTTAATTTTATTTCCATTTCAGTGTAATGTTGTTCCAGGATCCATGAATCACAAGCGTCTACTCGATGGAGAAATCAGTGCAGTGCCTAACAATATGTCTTTAGCTCCGCCTTTTAATTTGACGTCATTGCCGAACCAATATGATGCCATAACAAGCTTGTTATGGTCCTCTTAACATTATGTTTGGCGAGGAATTTGGCGTAGAATCGGAGAATCCCCGGAAGTATCCCCGGACTAAGAATTTTCTTATGAGTAGACTATATATTCTTATGAGCCTCCTCCTGACCGAGGTGGAAACCCCATTGTCTTGCCACCCCATCTGGCGTTAGTTCCCAAACGAGTTGGTTCTGGCGAATATTCAAAACAATATTATTGGTTGAAATCGGTTGTCAATGAATTCTATAAAATGAGCAATTTTGCCACATTTGGCACATAATATTATGAAAAAAAAAATACTAACGCCATAAAAACAGCCAAAAAAAAGGTTTTAAATTGCCTTGAATAGCTACACGAATCTAATTATCCTCGGGATTCTGAGAATAGGATATGAAAAAAAGGGCTATCAAATGCTGTGCAAATGTGACGTCAGAATTACCCGTGGGGATATTTCGGCAAGCAGAACTACTCCTAATCTACGCCAAATTCCTTGCCAAACATGATGCCAAGCCTCATATTGATTGGACATGACATCAAATACAGAGGCGGAGTGAATGACATTTTGTGTGACGAAGATAGGCGGAGTTAATGACATATTTATTAGTTTCTTCGAACGATTTTTTAAACTTTCTTTTGCGTTTGATTCTGATTGTTCGTTTTCTTACTAAAACTAACGTTTAATCAAAATGCATCCTTTTTTGGAAAACTTTTCAGTATTTTCCATAATTTTACTGGAAAATGATGCTCTAGTCCAAGAAATTTTGGAATATTATATTTGGAATATTAATATAAAGTTTTGGAAATTGAAATTTCTTTTTTTTAAAGTAATTTTAATGTAGGATTTGTATACTTTGTTGTTCATATAAATAAATTATACTTGTCTACATACATACAAACATACCTTAAACACAATAAACTAAAATGGATGTATTAAACATTAGTAACAATTGAAAATTTTCATTGTTAAACTCCTTATTAAGTAATTTTCAATAAGTTATTATATATAATAAATTATTTAATAATAACTTATTTAATTTTCATCATAAAAATACTAGTAAAGTTTTTCTGCAAATTTAATATGTAAATTAACTTTACTAATTAATGTAATTGATTCATAATCTAATTATAAAATCTTTGAAAAATCGTACCTCAATAACATTACAGAAATTCAAATAATAAAAATAATGCAAATCAGTTTCTTCAGATATTATAATACAAAATATTATTTTTTTATATTTTAAATAATATAAAAATACTTATTCTATTAATATTAAAATACATATTATATAATTTAAATAAAACATGTGACTCATGATAATTTTGTAAGAAATTTCACTTTAAAATCTGTGTTTACCAACGAAGTGAAGTTAAAACAAAAAAATATATATTTAATAAGAAATTGATTTATTTTCTTAAGAAAAAATAAAAAATTTGCTTAATTGCATATAAATGATTGTTGAATATATTAGTATTTTTTAACTGTGTACATGAAAAACACTAATATACTTAACACTGATCAATTGGATTAGCATTGATATCCAACAAATAAAAAATCAACCTAAAATATGACATACACTTTTATTACAAAGTATTTTTTGATAAATTTCAGTCCTATAAATAAAGTTGTTCAAGCAAACATTGAATTTATTTAGTTTAAAATCATTAAAAAGAAAGTTAAATTTTTTTGTGATCACATAGATATAATTAAAAAAAACATGTGTATAAAAAAATGTAAGAATATCTGGATAAGAGCTTAAAGTCCATTATTCTTAATCAATGATAGATGAATAACCTACAAACTTCGATGTTAATAAAATATTTTACAATTAATATTAGTGCATATGTTGTATTTTAACTATCGAGAAAAACTAATTAAGCAAATAATACATAGAATTTTTAACTGATCACTTATCACAGTTTATTAAGCATGTTATTTGTTTCTGATAACATGAAAAAATTAAAATGCATTTAAAGCATTTTGAATTTAGCAGTATTCAAATATTATACTGCCGTACCGTCAAAATAAAAATATATAGGCTGCACATATTAATTTTTAGATCATAATTTCTCAAGAGTTAATTAAACGCATTGGTTTCATTAAAAACCTAACACAATAATTTTTAATGGCAAGAAGCACAATAGGAAGATAAATTGGACACCGGATATGCAGCGAATCAGCCGGGGTAAAGGGGGGTTGTCCCAGCTTTGTCATCACATGCACGTGAGAAACTTCAACTGTAAAACATTTTCCTCTTGAGAGAGGCGCCTCTTGTGTCCAGTAAAAGACTGACCCCCAATGGTGTTTTTTCCCTTCAAACATCCGGTGTTATATGGTTCTCCTTCTGGTAGTGAAAATGCCGTACCATTTCTCAGAACACATCTCTGTGGGACAGGGATTTCTTTCCTCTTTCCAGGGTTCGAATTTCGCCCCATAAGATTTCCTTGAAGGGGATTGCCGCCTTTGGGGAAAGTCGTAAAATTTGAAATAACTAACGCGAAAAGTTTTGGCAAAAAAAGTGCATTGGCTTTTCTTTAACAAAATTTGACTTTATTTCGACAAATATTTTTCATTATGTTTAATTTTTTTAAATGAAATGAACTTTTTTGTATTGGCTCCATAATTTGAGGAGTTAACTTATGAATAAATCAGAAAACTAATAAATTATTCAGAAATAAAACTTTGCAAATAATAGTGCTGATTTTCTATTATAAATGTGAATTAAATGATATTTTCTTAATAACAATACAGGTATTGATTCACCAAAGTCATTTAACTTTGTTGAGCCATAATGCTAATGCAAATAACAAACACTTTTTTTTTTAATTTACAAAGAATTCAAGAACAAAGAATACAAGCATGAATAAAATACTGAGTAATAAATTTTATTTTATCGGTGGATATTTCATATTTCATTGCTAAATACACAAATATGCTTTACAAATCTTCGACTTTAGCTCAGCAATTAAAATTAAATAAACAAAATAAAGAGAATTAGCTGACTGGTGATTCTAAAGAAATAATTATTTTATTTACATTGTGTTCCGCTTTTATTATTCGCACTAAAAAATGTGAAAATGCCTTGCATATGTTGAGTGATTTTACAATTACTAATCAAACGGTCAAAAATGATTACCAGAATTCAAATCAAATTTGAAATATATGAATGATGAAAAATGTATTTATAAGTGCTTTGGTTCAATTAACATTTTATTTCAATCATAAGATACAGTTTCACTTGATTTTATGAGACTTGATCCACTTTCACTTAACAGATTTTTGAATCAGACAGATTACAACAAATTAAAAAAAAGTATAATTTTCAAAAATATAACTTAATATAAAAATATTTAAATTTTTTCACGTTTTTAAAATCTCTCTCTCTCTCTCTCTCTCTCTCTCTCTCTTATATATATATATATATATATATATATATATATATATATATATATATATATATATATATATATATATATATATATATATATATATTAATCATTACATCCATTTTTATACTAAGAGTATGAAAGAGAAATTCATCTTATTATAAATATAAGTCCTTACATGCTAACTTTATTCCTCAATATCAAAGAAATTTATTAAGTTGTAATTTGAAGTACACGTATATTAAAAAGTCAGTATTCGGATTTAAAATGTGTTGTGACATACGTTTTAAATTTGACGATTTTAAAACTCTTCAGAATTTTCTTAGAATTTCCCCCTTGCTTGATAAAAGCAAAATTAGAATGGCACTAAAAATACATTATAAAAACACTTGCGTAAATTAGATTAAAATAAATAAAAAATTTAGCAAAACTATGAAAAACATAAACAATGTTCATTTTTCAATAAATATTTAAATGCAAGTATAACTTATGCTAGCAAAACATGATTTTATGCATGATTTAGAATCAACCAAAATTAAAAAAATATCTTTTACCAAAAGTAAAAAAATCTACAAATAAAATAAATTAAATTTCATGAGCATATATGAAATTCTGTTAATGTCTCATCTGAGGTGAATCAGTAATTAAAAATTAATCCGTGAGTAAAATATAGAAATGTGCGTTTAAGCAATTTATTTCATAAAGAAAATAATATAAACTAAATAAATACAAAAAAACCTACACCATCCATATATATATATATATATATATATATATATATATATATATATATAATGTAATTTTTCGAATTTCAACAATTTTTCAGCTTTATTTTGCTGTATTTTTGCTTGCACCTCAATTATTTTATTCGGATTTCTTATGTCCATTGATCTGGGATAAAGTGGGTCAATTATTTCTGGTAAACACAGTCAAAATAAAAATCATTTAACTTAATTCTCCTTTATGTCTCTCAAAAGATATTATCTTTAAAAATTTGTTCAGTTTTAATACCTATTGGAGACCAAATGGCAAACCAACAATTCCTCTCAAACATTTTTTCGATTTTGTGTCATTTAAATGTGAAAATTATTAAGAATTTTGTTAAATTTTTATAGGGCAAAAAATTTTGAAAAATAATTTCATATTGCGAGTGGTAAACAATTTGCAATAAAGACAAGTGAAAATTTCTGAGCAGAGAACATTCACAAGGACATATGGTGATGTATGCTGATTGACATTCCCACTGTAAATCAGTCATCAAGATGACATGACATATGTTGTCACCACAAACAATTTTAAACAAGATTCTTCACAGAACCTCAGATTTTTAAGGAGTTAGAAAACGCTATTTATAATAACATTTTGATGGAATTATTCATTCATTGTTAGTTTTATTGAAGCAAATATATATCCGCAATATTTTTATTACAATGTTAAATTAAATCATACCATTTTTAATGTCTCGCGATTGAAAGTTTTCGAAAATAAAAATGCATTATCCTATTCATTTCATTTCGCCGACCGATTGTCGGAGTGGTTAGCCTTCCTGACTACTGAGCTGTTGGCCCCGGGTTCGAATCCCGGTTCGGGCATGGATGTTTCTTTCCTGTTCTGTTCTCTCTGTCCTTTCTTCTGTGATGTTGTATGATTGTGGCCCGCCCTATAAATGGGTTTGTGGTGGTATGGCGCGGGTAACGCTGCTCGCCTCCGTCATTTGGTTGACAGGTGCCCGCTGGGTAACGAGAAATGAGTAGCAGTTTTTGGCCTTGTTGTGGCATAGGCTTCAGTCATCCTCGTGTGCCCGCCATCGGATTTATATATAAAAAAAAACCTTATTTCATTTCGTATTTTCGCACGTAGGAACTTGCATGTAAAATGCTAATAAATAAGGTCTTAAGATTAGTAAGAAATATTTCCATCTTAAATAGTTGTCGCTTTCTAATAAGTGACGAATGTTTCATCGGAATTTTATTTTAAAATGAAACTTTTGTTCTAAAGTAGCAATGCAGAATTCACATAAATTTCCTCAATTGCTTTCAGAAAAAAAAAATCTAATCTCATTTTTCACAATCAGAAATATTAATAAATAAAAAATTCAATTCAAACAACATTCATTCGATTTTTTTTTTTTTTGTATTTAGTCAATTGCAGCTGAAATTTATCGAGTGAGCAGTTAAATTGTCAGCACAATGACCTTACGTTCAACAAGTTATAGGTTTGATTCGAATATCCAGCATAAATTTTCTTATAATCTCTCAGAATTTAAGTAAACCGTAGATTTCATATAAAAGAACTTCCAAATGTAAAAAGTGAGAATAGAGTGACAATGACGAGACCTTTTTTTTATTTTTTTTATTTTTTCATCTGACAGCTAACGACTGCACTTCTCAGTTAATTACGGTTTGGTATTTCGTAAGAAATTTCGGTATTTAATTTAATGAAACTCATTCCCAGAGTTGCTGAATCGTATGTTCTAATCCGTCTTTACACCTCAACTCCGAAGAAAGATGTCATTCTATTCTCGAAAGGTGTGGTTCAACCGTCTCATTTTATACACGAGGGATAATTAGACTGGTACTTTCAGCTTAAAACCGATTCCGAACATTCTAGGTGAGAATCGAACCCAAGAACTGCTGAAAGTTAGAACAATCATCATTCGGCTGTACGTCTAATGAGATGGGGGAGATAAGAGTTTTCCGGTTTTCCAGTAAACAATATTGACTTATCCCGAAATCCAATTTACGGTTTTCATATTAAAATGCCTTACAATAAGCGTTCGGCTATTCATTTCGCATTATCAAAGTTATGGTTAATTATCTTAAGGAACGGTATCATTAATTTAACATTCATAATATAATAAAGAATGACAATGATGCATTTACTTATTTTTACATTACATCATTGCTTAGAAAAATCAAAAAAGAACAAAGGATAAAATTAGCTTAATACACAATCAAAAATTATTCTTTGAAATTACTTTTTAATTTTGTTAGTTAAATTTTGATTTATTGAATGTTTATTAACTATTTTTCTTGTTCTAATCTGAATCTCTTTTATTAAGAAATATTTGAAATAAAATATATGTGTAATTAACTTAAGTTACTTATACTAAACTCATCGTATATAAAGAAGAAGTAAATGTATTGAAAATATTGAATTTAATTCTCGAATTTATTTAATGTATTAAAATTTTCATTTTCTTGCTTTAATGAAGGACAAAGACATCGATAAGCATCTTCAAATATTTATTTTGACACTAAAATGAGTTTATTGAATTAGATAACCTTGGAAAATCTTTTTTATTTGCTAACACTGCTTTCCTTTTTGTGAGATCAATTTGAAGGCCGCCAAAACCAATGTTCTTAGATGGGAAAAACGGAAGATGTATGAAGCTTGGCTCAACATTCCTGGTCAAACCCATGCTTAAAGTATGGTTTGTGGATCATCAGCGAGGATTGCCTCTGAAATTTTAAGATGCTCTAGGCAGAAGATACGTTTAATCGTAGGCTTCATAACTGGGCACTACTATTTCAGAAAACACCTCCATAAAATGGGACTGTTTCAGCAAGACCCTATCTGCAGGAAATGTCATACGCAAGAGGAAACGGCCAAGCATATCATTTACGAATGCGAGGCTCTTGCCCTCCCTAGATTAACTTCTTTAGGCATCATCTATACTAGAGAGTTACACCTAGACTCCATTAAAGGGTTATATCGGACTTTATTAATAAAGTGGGTGACCCGAGCAACTGGAACTAGGAAGCATTGGGTTTGCAGTTAATAGTACACAATGCTGATAAAAGCAGAGGTGCCCAATGACATACTAACACAACTCTAAGAAGAGGAGGAAGAGGAACAATGCTTTCACATGGTGTATTTACTGCAATAATCACTGATAATGATTCAGTTTCATATAAGATGAAGGTGTAGGCCGACCCACCCGAAGGTATGCGGCTAGAGTCGTCTATAGTAATCCAAGAGAGGAACAAGTCAGGCAAAAGACTTAAAATTCTCGTACGCCCTATGGGCAAAGTATATGAAACTCAAATCGTCTATTGAGACTCGCTTGACTGGAAGATCTGTCTTTCTTTACATTTTTTAATTTTATTAAAATATTAATTCTTGGTTACAATGTTATGAGTTACAAAATTATTTACAATGGTTTAATACAATGTTAGGTATTACAAAGATTAGGAGTTATTTACAAGTTTGCAATGTGTGAGTAACATACTACATGCTCATTGGTTTAATCGTCTTCTTCAAACTCTTGTTGGAGTTGTTGTTGAAGTTCTTGTAATAAAATCTCCCTGATGCCTTGTCGGAATTTGGGGTATTTTAGCAGTCTTTGTAATGTCATACCGCCATAGTTTGGAGGGAAGTTTTGTAGTCGTAAGTCCGTGTATTTCTGACAGCTGTAGATGAGATGTTCGGGGTCTTGGATTTCACTATCGTGGGGGCAGATGTCTGTGTCATTATGAAACCTCTTTCTGTATGTACCGAACGTCCCATGTCCGGTCATAACTTGATGTAGGAAAAAGTCCGAACATAGTCTATTTTTGGATACTTTGTCATAGATATGATAAAGTCTTCTAGTCTTAGTCGATAAATTCCAGAGTTCCTGCCAATTTTCCAATTCCCACTCATCGGTTAAAGTCTTAAATTGCTGTCGGCTAAGTTTGACAGTTCTATTTATGGTGTCGAATTCTGCAGCTTCTTTAGCGGCTTTATCGACCTCTTCATTATGTTTAATACCAGCATGGGCTTTAACCCAATGCAGGTGAAATCTGTTCGGGTGTTTTCTCACGATGTTGTTGATATCTGATAGTGTATGTGTGGACGTATTAAATCCCTCCAATGCCATTAGGACAGATCTTGAGTCCGAATGTATGTGACAGTTTGGGATGTTGTTGTCAATGATAAATTTCATTGTCTCTAGTATGGCGAGTGCTTCCACTTCAAACACCGAAGCTTCTTCATTCAATTTTAGTTGGATTTTCTGAATAAGTACATTATCTTTGTAAATGACAGAGGCGCATCCTACTTTATGGTTAGTCTTGGACCCATCTGTGTACGCATAGCAATGAGAATGATTGGAATCGCTGTCCCAATTGATATTGCAAATATTCCACGGTTCGCTGTTTAGTGGAACCTGTGTCCACGCATTATTGCTATTCCATGTTTTATTCTTTAATCTAACACTTTCTCCTGTGTTCCATAATTGATGTCTCATTTTGATTGATGCTGCCTTAAGATGAGCTGGGACGCAACCAGCGAGGACGCACAGTGCATCCGTTGAGGTGGTACGAAACGCTTTTGTAATCTTGATTAGAGCAATTCTCTGGATTTGGCTGAGTTTTTGGTTAATTTTAGCTTTATCTTGATACCAGGCTGGGCAGCCATATAGAATGATACTTTCAATCACTATCTTATAAAGATGTTTAAGTACTGGGGGTTTTAATCCCCAAGTCACTCTCGCGATTCTGGTGATCTTGTTTTGTAAATTACTGATTTTATTCTTGATATTATTAAGGTGGGACATTCAAGTGAGCTTGGTGTCGAAGTAAATCCCTAGATATTTAATTTCACTCGTATATTCAATGCTATTGCCTTCGATTCTAATCGGCGGTCTTCTAGTGATGTCTTTACTGAATGTGAAAATCGTGTACCTGCATTTGTTGAGACTTAGTTTAAGTCCGTACTTGTTAACCCAATTTGAGACATGTTCCATAGGTAACTTGGCGCTCTCAGTGAATTTGTAGTAAGATTTGTTCTTTAACAGAATTGCAACATCGTCTGCGAATGCTTGACAGTGTGCTGTCTGTCCGAAGTCCTGAATAAGTAGTTCATTGATAATGATGAGCCATAGGAAAGGACCTAGGCTTGAGCCCTGTGGTACACCTATATTGTATTGTGTCTTGTCACCGTTGTAGTTGAGATAGCTTCTATTAGTTAGGAATGAGTTAACCAATTGGAGAATGTTCTGTGGTAGTTTGTGTTTGTGAGCGAGTGCTGTGATGTCATTCCATCGAGCGCTGTTAAACGCGTTTTTAATATCTAACGATATTAAGCAAGTGTACTCCTTGTTCTTATTGTTGTGCTTAATTTGGTTTACAATCTCTAGTAGTGCGTCGCAGGTGGATTTTCCTTTCATGAATCCAAACTGTCTTGTACTGAGCAAATTATTTATCTGGTAGAAGTGTTGGAGTCTTCGCATGAGTAATTTGTCTAAAATTTTCCCCCAGACCGGCAGGAGGCAAATCGGTCTGTAGGAATCACTGAGTGTGGGGTCTTTGCCTTCTTTTGGAATTAGGACAATCTTCGCAATTTTCCAATATTTTGGGAAGATATGTTAGTAGTGAGAAAATGACAGTTCACCGACACGCGGAGCGCGGAGCAGGCTCTTATCAGCAGTAGCGGTGACGTCATAGGTTTGTAGTCTTATACGAGGGTTTAGAGTGACGTCATATGTTTGTGATCTTATACGAGGGTCTTATCACTAAGCAGAGTGTGTGACGTCATTGAATAGTGCTGCCATCTATTAAGGAATTTTCAAACTTTTTATACTAATGCTGCCCTCTATGGGATTAATTTTGAACTGTATATTTTTATTTTTAAAAATGAACATTTCCAGCCGTGGGGACAGAACCTCGCACCTCAGCCGTGGTAGTCCGTTATCTTATCGACTGAGCTACTCGGACTTTGCGAATGGGAAAGGGTTTTATGGTTTATTATCAGAGGGGATGATTAGGACTTAGAATTTTTATGTTTAAGGATTATAATGTATTTTAAAGTGTATAATAATATGAATTTATTTTTAAAGTAATAGAATTTAATTTCAAATAGAATATATTTTTCAGAATTTAAAATTTACACATATTTTATTTTAAAAGAAAATGGATCTTCAATTAAATTACAAAGTTGAGAATTTTAGAATATTAATTAAATTTTATTGGAAAAGAGATTTTTACGATAAAAAGATTAATTATTTTTCGAATACTACTGACAAAATTTATTATTTAAAAATATTAATGGAATTTAAAGCAAATGTTAATTGTTTTGAAGTTGATCATTTTTTAAAATAAAATTCTAGACATTTTGTAAATGATTTGAACTTAGAATAAATGACTGAATTCTATTTACTTACCTTTATGGTCACATCTGTAAAGTTTTTATATTAGTTAAAATAATGCTGATTTCCACACCACGCAAGGCGTACAGCATATTTGGCGCGTTATCTCCTTTTATTTTATGCTTGGCGAGATTCCCCAGTAGGCCTATTTTCCAAGCTTTTTTAAATGAATATGTACAACTAATGATTTATGAATATATACAAGGAATTATGGTATTGGATTCGGCATCATCTTCAAGGAATTATGGAATGTTGTTTGGGATCTTATGATGACCATAAGAGTAAGAGGATATACCGTCGTCTAAGAGATACCTTTTATCATCAAAAGGAGAGAGGGAGATTTTGTTGATAGATGTTGTGTAAAGTTGATGGTTTGTGCTTTGTATTCGTTTTTGTTCCATTCTTTTTATTTCTCTTTGAAATAGACATCGTTTGTAATTATGATGTTTGAGTTGTTTTCTAACAACATTTCTGTTCACTCCCTTAGATGTTTTTTTCTCACCTTCCGAAGATAGTATAGTGTACATCTTAGACCGTAATCCTATGAATTCGAAGATAGGCTTCCCATTCAATTCATCCTTGAAGCAGCCAATTTTCTTTTTGTTTTGGGTGCTGAAGAGAGGGTGATCTGGAGGGTAATCGGAGGTATCGTAAATGTTGATATTTTTCTTCATATCATCATATACATCTTCTGATTTAATCTCGTAGGTAAGAGAGTCTGTATCCGTGAAAAGCAATGATGCATTATTTCCATATTGTCTCTTGATGATGTTGTAGTGGAATTCATACATCAAAAGTTTACTTAACTCTAAGATAACAAACCCAATGTAAATTGGACGATTGAGAATCACTGTGTTTCTCAATCGTTCTATACCTACGAGATCATTATCAAAAATTTTAAATTGTTTGAAAGAGGGAGCGGCTACTAATTTTTTTGCTTTGTGTTCGGTGTTTACTAGCTGAACATCTATGTGCTTTCTAACATTCTCCATTGTTTTTCCATATACACTATTATTCATCAGTTTGAAAAAATCTTTTTCAAACGATGAGGACGCGTTTTTTCGTTGTTCCGTATTAAAGTCGATGTAAGTTTTAAGCCAAGGTTTTTGATTGAATTTTAAAATTTTATGTACTTTAGTTAATTTTAAGCCTAATGATAAATAAAGTTTTAAATTACGATGATATATTATATAATTACTTTTATTTCTTAAATTTGGAATTAATTTAGTAGTGGGTATGAATTTATTACCGTTTAACAAGGAGGATGCGAAAGGAGATAGATCTTCAGCTGTAACTTTGATTTTTTCTGGTGCTAATGGGTAATCATTATGTAAATCATGCAGGGTTTGAGGATAATCTAAATCTACCTCCAGAATATATCCCTCTGAACTATTATCTGATAAATTTAGAATATGATCCAAAAGTTGATCAGATGGTGAAATCCATTCGAATTTTCCAAAAGGTAGTGGTTGAGACATAGCCCAACCGTACAAGTTATTTGCATCTAAATACATGATATATTTAGACACATCATCTTCGCAATAATTTTGCATGTACTTGTTGTTTGCTGCAGAATACCGATGTGTTATCATAGAAACACCCCCACGAATTCCACGTTCTATAAACAAATGCATGTCTATATCCGTGAATAGTTCGAGTGTTTCTTTGGTCATTTTTAGCGATGCTTGCCATGCTAAACCGGGAACAGTTACTAAATGTGCACAGTCTAGACCATAGTATTGCATGCAAAGTGACCGAAAATTTTGAAACACATCAGCCAACTGCAACACATCAGATTTAACGTACAAGTCATGGTATTCACCTAAATTTTTAATGTTAAAATTTTGCCAAACGTTTTGAGCATGGTTATAATCACCAGAGGAAATACCTCTTTAAATAAAAAAACGTATAAATTCTAATAGAATTTAATTATATAGTACATTCATCGGTTTACTTAAATGATAAGATAGCTATTGCATTTTATGATAAGAATTGTTACACACCAATCACGTGATGACGCATGTATAACGAATCACATTGATTAGAGTTATCGCAAAGCTAGAGTCACGTGATATATTTATCTCGCGATTTCAGTGTAATATCGCATACCTTTGTTTTAAAGTGAATGTATTTGACCGGAAAACAACTCTTTTTAATTTGATTAGATCATTATACTAACATTTTTATTTTCCGTAGTTTATTGACTTTGGCATTCCTCATGAGGAATTGAGAGAAATTCTCAACGCCGCAGAATTACAAGATGAATGGAATGACTCAAACCCTGTTTGGGATGTGGAAACTACTACATCGTCTAGTGGCGTATCATCAACTATCAAAAAATCAAAGGCTGAATCATCGATTTCAAACTCATCTGCTCATGTGAGTACTTGCATGTTTCATGATATTATTTTGTAATCAGTGTTATATATGAAATTTATACCAAGTCCCCTTTTTTGATAAGTTTTAAAGTTTATACGTACAGTAATAGAATTCCCTCTACAATTTAAATTTTCTAACATTAGCATTGATTCAAAGTTTACTAAAGTTAAAAAAAAAATTTAACTTGAATTTATATTTGAAAATTATCAAAACACAATTGTTTGTAAAATAAAATTAGTTAGTTATATACTCTACAAAATTTTAATAAAAAAATCTATTAAAATATTAAATGTTTATAAAATAATAAAAGAGAAATAAAAATTCTAAAACGAGTTATATCGGTTTTTAGGTTTGCGATCAGTGTGGAAAAAGTTTTACCTTGAAACGTAATTTAAATCGACACTTGAAGATTCACAGTGATATTAAAAATTTTGCTTGCAACATATGTGAGAAAAAGTTTACACGCAACAATGATTTAAAAAGACATGTGTTAACTCACCAGCGTAATAAAATGCATGAATGTAATCACTGTGAATTAAAATTTAATTCAAGGTTACAATTAACTGCACATGTTCGCACAACACATCATGTAAAACGTAAGTCCACGGCCGTACCTATCCACCCTAAACGTCTTCGAGTTCAACAAAGAGCTCTCAACACTTTTGCCATCTTCACGTTCGAACCTCTCGAAGAAAACGAATCTGATTTTATTCCATTCTTCGGTGAGATGAGACCCAAGATTCGTAGTAAGTTGTTGGAGGAACATTGAAGAATTATCATCCATTAAATGGTACGGGGTGGTGAAAGTTTTAATGAGCAGAATGTCTGAAGATGGAGAATTAGAATTTGCCTCTCCCTTCTTCCGTTCCAAATGTGCTATTGAACTCACAACTGATACAATAGACAAGCACATTGAAGAAGGTGAAACGAAAATTCTCTCCTCTTTAGACGAGTTTACACAGAGAGGGTCTGGTTGGGTATTGGAGAAAATTTTGTTCTTTAGCATAAATTCAGCAAAATATCATCCATTAGCTGCAAGTAGCTACATACCTCTCCCAAAGAAAATAGCCCTCAAAAAGGCTGTTTTAAACATTCAGAATAATGACCACAAATGTCTCCTCTGGTGTATATTGGCTTTTCGATTCAATATTCATTGGAGGGATCATCCTGAACGCATCGGTCATTATTCAAGTTTTGAAACAGATGTTAATTTGGGAGGGGTTGAATGTCCTGTTCCTGTAGGCAAAATTCCAGTCATCGAAAGATTGAACAATCTTCGTATCAATGTCTTTGGATATGATGAGGAAGTTTTTCCTCTGTATATTTCTGAGAGGGAAGATGAAGATTGTTGCAATCTATTGCTCATTTCCAATGAACAAACCACCCACTACTGCCTCATAAGGAACTTTTCAAGGCTAATGAGTGATCGTACCATGCATGATGGTGTACGACATTATTGCTACAGGTGTCTCCATCGTTTTGCTGAAGAACATTCATTAAAGGAACATGCTATTCACTGTCGACAGCATAGTCCTCAAAACATTAAAATGCCAAATCATGAAGATAACAATTTAGAATTTTCTAATTATCATTTCCAACATCCCGTACCCTACATAATTTATGCAGATTTCGAAACAATCATAGAAAAAATATCTACATGCACACCCAACACCACAACATCTTACACAAATAATATTGCTCACCATAAACCATGTGGTTATGCTTATATCATCATAGGACCAGATGGTAATACATTAAAACCTATCACAGTATATAGAGGACCCAATGCTGTTGACAGTTTCATTGAAAATATATTACGTGAGAAAGAGGAGTTGGCCAATAAATTAATTACAATAGCCCCTTTAAAAATGACACCAGAACACGAACACTCATTTAGAAACGCCACTAATTGTAACATCTGTAACAAACCACTTGGAACTGATCGCGTTAGGGACCATGACCATCAGAATTTTTCAACACCTAATTATAGACAAGCATTACATACCACATGCAATTTAAAATTTAAACTAAGTAAAAAAATTCCAGTAGTATTCCATAATTTAAAACACTATGATGGTCATTTAATTATGCAGGGTTTGGGGAAAGTCAAAGATCATACCTTGAGTGTAATCCCCCATAATTTAGAAAAGTATATTTCATTTAGTTTAAGTAAAACATATGGTAAAATACAAGTATCATTAAATTTCATAGATAGTTTTCAATTCATGAATTCTTCCCTTGAAAAATTAGTCTCTAATCTAAAACCCCATCAATTCAAAATTTTAAATCAAAATTTCAATAATTCTAACGTTCATTTATTATTAAAGAAAGGAGTATATCCCTATGAATATATGTCTGATTTTTCCAAATTTAATGAGGAAATGCTTCCTCCTATAGAAGAGTTTTATAGCTCTTTAACAGAAGAAAGTATTTCCTCTGATGATTATAACCATGCTCAAAACGTTTGGCAAAATTTTAACATTAAAAATTTAGGTGAATACCATGACTTGTACGTTAAATCTGATGTGTTGCAGTTGGCTGATGTGTTTCAAAATTTTCGGTCACTTTGCATGCAATACTATGGTCTAGACTGTGCACATTTAGTAACTGTTCCCGGTTTAGCATGGCAAGCATCGCTAAAAATGACCAAAGAAACACTCGAACTATTCACGGATATAGACATGCATTTGTTTATAGAACGTGGAATTCGTGGGGGTGTTTCTATGATAACACATCGGTATTCTGCAGCAAACAACAAGTACATGCAAAATTATTGCGAAGATGATGTGTCTAAATATATCATGTATTTAGATGCAAATAACTTGTACGGTTGGGCTATGTCTCAACCACTACCTTTTGGAAAATTCGAATGGATTTCACCATCTGATCAACTTTTGGATCATATTCTAAATTTATCAGATAATAGTTCAGAGGGATATATTCTGGAGGTAGATTTAGATTATCCTCAAACCCTGCATGATTTACATAATGATTACCCATTAGCACCAGAAAAAATCAAAGTTACAGCTGAAGATCTATCTCCTTTCGCATCCTCCTTGTTAAACGGTAATAAATTCATACCCACTACTAAATTAATTCCAAATTTAAGAAATAAAAGTAATTATATAATATATCATCGTAATTTAAAACTTTATTTATCATTAGGCTTAAAATTAACTAAAGTACATAAAATTTTAAAATTCAATCAAAAACCTTGGCTTAAAACTTACATCGACTTTAATACGGAACAACGAAAAAACGCGTCCTCATCGTTTGAAAAAGATTTTTTCAAACTGATGAATAATAGTGTATATGGAAAAACAATGGAGAATGTTAGAAAGCACATAGATGTTCAGCTAGTAAACACCGAACACAAAGCAAAAAAATTAGTAGCCGCTCCCTCTTTCAAACAATTTAAAATTTTTGATAATGATCTCGTAGGTATAGAACGATTGAGAAACACAGTGATTCTCAATCGTCCAATTTACATTGGGTTTGTTATCTTAGAGTTAAGTAAACTTTTGATGTATGAATTCCACTACAACATCATCAAGAGACAATATGGAAATAATGCATCATTGCTTTTCACGGATACAGACTCTCTTACCTACGAGATTAAATCAGAAGATGTATATGATGATATGAAGAAAAATATCAACATTTACGATACCTCCGATTACCCTCCAGATCACCCTCTCTTCAGCACCCAAAACAAAAAGAAAATTGGCTGCTTCAAGGATGAATTGAATGGGAAGCCTATCTTCGAATTCATAGGATTACGGTCTAAGATGTACACTATACTATCTTCGGAAGGTGAGAAAAAACATCTAAGGGAGTGAACAGAAATGTTGTTAGAAAACAACTCAAACATCATAATTACAAACGATGTCTATTTCAAAGAGAAATAAAAAGAATGGAACAAAAACGAATACAAAGCACAAACCATCAACTTTACACAACATCTATCAACAAAATCTCCCTCTCTCCTTTTGATGATAAAAGGTATCTCTTAGACGACGGTATATCCTCTTACTCTTATGGTCATCATAAGATCCCAAACAACATTCCATAATTCCTTGAAGATGATGCCGAATCCAATACCATAATTCCTTGTATATATTCATAAATCATTAGTTGTACATATTCATTTAAAAAAGCTTGGAAAATAGGCCTACTGGGGAATCTCGCCAAGCATAAAATAAAAGGAGATAACGCGCCAAATATGCTGTACGCCTTGCGTGGTGTGGAAATCAGCATTATTTTAACTAATATAAAAACTTTACAGATGTGACCATAAAGGTAAGTAAATAGAATTCAGTCATTTATTCTAAGTTCAAATCATTTACAAAATGTCTAGAATTTTATTTTAAAAAATGATCAACTTCAAAACAATTAACATTTGCTTTAAATTCCATTAATATTTTTAAATAATAAATTTTGTCAGTAGTATTCGAAAAATAATTAATCTTTTTATCGTAAAAATCTCTTTTCCAATAAAATTTAATTAATATTCTAAAATTCTCAACTTTGTAATTTAATTGAAGATCCATTTTCTTTTAAAATAAAATATGTGTAAATTTTAAATTCTGAAAAATATATTCTATTTGAAATTAAATTCTATTACTTTAAAAATAAATTCATATTATTATACACTTTAAAATACATTATAATCCTTAAACATAAAAATTCTAAGTCCTAATCATCCCCTCTGATAATAAACCATAAAACCCTTTCCCATTCGCAAAGTCCGAATAGCTCAGTGGATAAGATAACGGACTACCACGGCTGAGGTGCGAGGTTCTGTCCCCACGGCTGGAAATGTTCATTTTTAAAAATAAAAATATACAGTTCAAAATTAATCCCATAGAGGGCAGCATTAGTATAAAAAGTTTGAAAATTCCTTAATAGATGGCAGCACTATTCAATGACGTCACACACTCTGCTTAGTGATAAGACCCTCGTATAAGATCACAAACATATGACGTCACTCTAAACCCTCGTATAAGACTACAAACCTATGACGTCACCGCTACTGCTGATAAGAGCCTGCTCCGCGCTCCGCGTGTCGGTGAACTGTCATTTTCTCACTACTTATGTTTGTGTAAGCACTTGTTAAGAATGTCGGCGAACCAATTTTTATCAATGTTAAATAATGCATCATAGACTTCTAAACAAACGTTATTGAAGCCCGGAGCTTTGTTTTTGTCCATACTGTGAATGATTTCGGCAACTTCCATGATGGTAAAGTTAGGCTGTGTGTCTTGGTTATTAGTGTGAGCAATTGAATTGTTGGTCTGATGGAATGGGAAGTGGTATTTAAGTATAGTGTTGTAGGCTTCTTCGATGTTTTGAGTGAGCGAATCATCTTCTCTTTTGATCATGTTTATCCTAGTGGAGTTATTGCTCTTGTTTCTAATAATTTTATAGTGTGTGCCAAACGCTGTACTGTTAGTGATGTTGCCTAGGTATGCTCGGAAAGCGGTCTTCTTGGTCTCAATGATATGTTTCCTATAGGTGGAGGCTGCTTGCTTAAATGCCATTTTCCTATGTTTCCTCAATGTATCGTCTGTTTCTTTTTGGAACATTCTTCTGAGTGCTCTTACCCTACTTCTTTCGATAGTTAGTTGTGTGGTCCACCAGTAATTGGTCTTAGCAATTTGTTTCTTATTTTTCTTTTTATGTTTGTTACAAATTAGAATGATCTTATTTTCAATTTCCTCTATTAACTCTTCTATATCGTAATCGTTAATGTTTTGATATTCTATAGGTAGTGACTTTAACTCATTTACAAAATTAATCCAATCTAAATTTTTCCTATTCCAGCGAATATTGTGTTGGGACTTGGTTACTTTTTCCTGTATTGCGCAGATCATAAGATTATGGTCGCTCGCTGTATATCTGTCGTCTATGTGCCAATTGACAATTTCATTATTATTTAAGTTTAAGGTAAGTAAAATGTCTATCCAGCTCTCACCAATGGTGCAAGAGAAGGTTGGTGGGCTTTGTGGGTTGTTTTCAATGATGAGGTTATGTTTGGCGACGAACTCCAAGAGTGCCTCTCCTCTAAAATCCGTTCTTTTAGGTCCCCAAGCGGTTGATTTAGCATTGAAGTCACCGAAGATAAGCCATTTTTTGTTGCTGAATGCGGCCAGGTGTGGTTCAAGTTGGTCAAGATTATCTTGTAATTTTTTAGATGGTGGACAATACGTTGAAGCAATAATGTATTCTGATGAGTTTAAAACTAATTTAATAATAACAATGTGTTTCTGAATCATAATGGGAAAGTAGTTTAAGTTATTCTTGATTACGATAGCTGCCTTGGGTTTTGTGGTGGAGATGACAGTATAATCACTCGGGAATCCTATTACTCTTCCATTGTGATAAAAGGGATCATTTAGTGAGATTAGTTTGAAGTTCGAGCTTTTAATGTCTTCGGCTAACTGATAGTTGGCTGCACGGCAATGGTGCAAGTTTAAATGGGCACAATATAGTAAATTTTTATGGTTCTTAACTTCCATAATTTATTTTGCTAATTAATTTATTAATCTCTTTTTCATAAATGGGACATCTCCTATCTTTTGCTTCATGATTTAGTTTAAACTTAGTTTTTAACTTTGTGTTAGATTCACAGCAGTTACTACATTTAAGAGTCTTGTCGCAATTTTTATCTATGTGATTTTCCCCGCATCTATTACAAGTCTCTTGCCCTCTGCATTCATTTGCTTTATGTCCAAATTTTAAGCATTTAAAGCATTGCATAATGCGTAAGTACTCTCGAAATCTTACACTGTTCCAGCCAATGTATAGTTTCTTTTTGCTCATTATTTCGTTAAAACTATTTCCGTCAACGGTTAAAATCCAATTGACTCCGTATTTGCTGTTATAACTATATACTGGTGTAATTTCCGCATTGCTATCTAAGTTGTTTTGATTGATAATTTTATTGGCTATCTCCTCTTTGGTTATGTCTTTGTCAACGCTATATACGATAATTTTAGGCTTTCTCTTTTCCGGTTTACTGGGCTTAAACTCCTCTCTTGTGAGATCATTTTTCTTAACCTCTTCAATTATTTTGTCGATTTCATCCTCACTCTTAGTTTCAATAATGATACCGCCTTTTTTAATGTTTCTAACTCTTGTTATATTCAATCCCAGTTTAGCTGGGTTAATAGCTCTTTTAACCTTTCTCTGTGTGTCCTCAGAAGTTTGTTCCTTATTCGGATAGATAATTACAACATTCTGAGTCCTGTGTCTCGATCTCTCGCGTCTTTTTTAAATTTTACTGGTCACTTTCTTATTGCTTTTTACCTCTTTCGAGGCAACTTCTGCACAAGTCTTTTGTGGTTCGATTAGTGTTGTTCTAGCTTTAACTTCACCCTCTAGGTGAGCAGTTTTCTCAGCCATAGTCATGGCAATTTTAAGTATTTTGGACACTCCAGTCCTTAATTTTGACGCAGCAACGCTGCTCATTTTGCTGTTCGCAATAACAATTTGTATTTCTTGCTCTATGCCCAATAGCTTATGTATATCGGAAACTTGTTCCGTCCTTCCTCAAAGTTAATTCCTCACAATTGTAAATGTCTGTCTCACTTTCGTGAGCCTCACTTCCTACCACTAGTTCCCTAGCCATTTGCACGAGTAAAAGCGGAGTCCTCTCGTGTCAAATGGGAACGAGCCAAAAGCAGCGTCCGCTCGTTAGTCCCTCTGCCTCCGTTAGCCACTAGTTAACTAGTGTTTCCAGGAGCCACCACGAGGAGGTGGAGGTCAGATGGTTCGTAAGAAAATCGAACTTGGCTATCAAAGTAAATTGAACTGCCAAGAATGAGTTGCACTTTCCGGATAGACTCTGGGCCGTTGTCCGGAAACGTTAAATTCTCAATTTACCAGATTTCTTACTGTGGGACTGGCTCCCTTCAGTTTCATATAACAATGATTATTCAAGTTACATTCCAACGAAGGTTTTTTATTTATTTATGGAAGTGAGATGGTGTGAAATTAAATTTGAACACGTGCATCGCTTGAGATTACTTCGCCAAGCTTACAAGTGCTCTAAGGGTGAATAAACTCCAAGATCTCGTCTTGGATTACAATTAGCAACAATACAAATGTTTTTTATTCACACCGCCAAGCATTCCTCACTTTCGATATGACAAAGAATAGACTAAAGTTTCCAAACAGCAGTCAAAATACACAACTATGAGTGAACTCGTAAATATCATCAAGGCCGGTGCGCGTTTTTTATTTATTTATTTATTTTTCGGTATTCTAAACGGGCCCACAGAGAAAAAAGAAGCAAAGACATTTATTCTCTGTTATGAGTCACCTTCTGGATGCTGAGATTTCTGCGGAAAACTGTCTTGATCTCTCTTTCAGCTCATTCCTAGCGTCACCATTCCCACAAGACAAAAGATAAATATTGTAATTCCAAGAGACCAACACTAGAGTAAGCAACAGATGTTCAGCTCGTAAATAAGACTGTCTCTCCCGGGTTGAAGATGACTCGAGGTTGAGCAGTATGTAGTAAGGCAATGAAACACACGAAATCTGAGGAGGGAGGACTGTTGCAGGTGGGGGCAATAAATTGCATCTTTGTTTGAAAACTGAAGTTTCACTAGTAAGTACTGGCATCGGTGTTGAGTTTCATGGCGCTTCTCTTTGTAGGAGTAGGGCATTTGCCAACACCCCCTGTTCCAGAAAATGCAACTGAATGTAATGGGGGGTTTAGATTTTATACTTTCGAAGTCGGGAAAGGGATTAGTGTGGAGTTTTAAAGCTGTCTTCTTAAAATTAACGGATGGACGACCCAACGTCCAACAATCCTCCCGAAAGCAAGCGCAGGAAGTGAGTCGGTTTGGTCTAGGTTGTCAACCGAAAGTAAGTGAATATTTGGGTGCAGATAAAAGAAACGTTCCGATAGTAAATGGTTGAAAAAGAGAGAGAGAGAGAGAGTAGAAACTTTCCCATGCCTGGAACTTTAAAAAAAAGTGAAAAATGGTTCAGTAGAATGTGCCCATATCTAATTTTGTTTCATTGCGTTCCTTTAAATATTATATTACAAAAAATAAATAAAACGTCGAAACGTTTTTTGTTTATTACATATATATCTATAATTATTAATACAATAAAATTATACATAATTAATGCAGATAATACAAATTTGTTTCTAATTTTGTATTATATTTACAGGGTGACAACTTTATACTGTTGACAAAATTGTACTGCTTTTGATTGATTTAATTCATGTCCACCCCTTTTATAAAAATTTCATTTGTTTAAGAGATCTTAATGTTAGTAAAACAAATAGGTAGTTTTTTGTTTTCTTGTTTGAAATAATATGCCAAACCAACGACGGCAAATAATTGCTTTATTTGAGGCTGGATTAAAGCACATTCAGATTGTGGTAATTTGGCCCCCTTATTCACCTGACTTAAGCCCAATGGACTATAGTGTATAATGTATTTGGCAATCAAGAGTATGCTCTAAGCCACATCAAAGTTTGGGGATGTCTAAAGGCCTAGGCTTAAGAAGGAATGGGCTAAATTATCGCCTGATGAACTGCGGCCCATTGCAGAAAATTTTATGCTCTGTATTGATGCCCAAGGGAGCGATTTTGAAAAAACTTAAATATGTTGTATCTAAGTAACAAATGACCTAATTAAAGTTAGTTTTTCTGAAAATAAATTCCATGTTTTTATTTTAATACAATATTTTTTGTCAACAGGATAAAGTTGTCACCCTGTATATATTTATATAAGAAACTTGGAAACACACCTGCTATTATATTTTTTAAATTAATTTAATTTTTTAAACTACTTAATAATAAAATTACATAATTTTTTAAAACTACATTAATTTTTAAATTTAAATGAAAAATATTGTATGTATATATATATATATATATATATATATATATATATATATATATATATATATATATATATATATATATATATATATATATATATATATAATAGATAGATAAATAGATAGATTTTATAAAAAATAAACAAATAAATAAATATTAATTATAATATAATAATAAACAAACAAATAAATAAATATTAAATAAATTCTTGGCAATGGATTATATTTGGATTAATTTGGATCTTTGAAATTTTGTATTGCAAACGCTTTTCTGGAGAATTGCACGAGTTTCTTAGGCCCATTACTCGTTGTATGTCAGAAAAGTGTTTTTGTACTTCTTTTGCATCGTAGACCATATCCCCCCCCCCTGAAGAAGACATGGTCCCTATGCTTCTTACTATTTTTTCATATTTTCTCTTAAATCTATTTTCTTTATATTTCAATTTATATTTCTAAATACTTATTTTCCTAATTTACCTTTCCTTAGCTGCTTTTGCGCTGGACAGGTGGTTAGATATATTTTTGTGGTTTTGTATATTTATATTCTTTATAGCTTTTAAATTGACTTATATTATGGTATTTTGTCTCTTGATATATTTATATTCCTCTTGATTTTAAAGGAGAAGAAAACCACATGGCTCTATCTTGAAGCGAAGAGGTTCCGGAAAAGTGTGCGTGTGTGTGTTACATTACCTAAATTAATTATATTTTGTCATAGGCAACTTTACTGAGGCCCTATTCAGTGTTTATTACCGTTTAAATTAATTACAAATTCAATAGTCAAAATTTTGAAGTGAAATGGATTTTATTTTTCAGTTGTCATACATGAACATTGTGATAAAATTTGATTCCATGCCGTCCAGCGATTCTTAATTTAAACCCTGGAAAATTTCGAGGCTATAAGCAAAATACATGTGATAATATGTAACAATGTCATAAATTTTCCTGTTACGAATTTTCCGCATGATAAATTTATTTCGTTTCTGCAAGAATGATAATATTCTATTCAGAGTCTCAATTCTGCACAAGTCTTGAGAGAATACATTGTGTGAAGAATACATTGAGATGGGATTTTATTTTCGTTCATTTCTAGGATATTAAGTCCCAAAACAAATCAATCGAGTGATTGGTTTTGAGACTTAAAAACCGAAATTACTATGGCAACGAATTTAAGAGTTCATAGTATTTTGAAGAATGTTCATCATTTTTGGTATTGAAAATCAAATTTTGTGTTTGGAATTTTTTAAACCCCTTTTTAACTGCTAAATTTTGTAGTATTTTTAGTATCAATAACAAATATTAGTTGTTGTTGTTGCTTATGACACTTGGACAAGACAAAGTCGTTGTGCCTTTGTCAGTGCGAATTAAGTCAGTAGAGAGCGTCTATCTATCTATTTAAAATCCTAAATTTAAACATAATTTTATGAAAAAAAAATCTATCTATCTATAATCCTAAATTTTAACATAATTTTATAAAAAAAATCTATCTATATATAATCCTAAATTTAAACATAATTTTATAAAAAAAATCTATCTATCTATCTATGTATCTATCTATCCAAAATCCTAAATTTAAACATAATTTCATAAAAAAAGATCTATCTATCTATCTATCTAAAATCCTAAATTTAAACATAATTTTATAAAAAAATGTATCTATCTATCTAAAATCCTAAATATAAACATAATTTTATAAAAAAATCTATCTATCTAAAATCGTAAATTTAAACATAATTTTATAAAAAAAAATCTATCTATTTATCTATCTAAAATTCTAGATTTAAACATAATTTTATAAAAAAAAATCTATCTATCTAAAATCCTAAATTTAAACATAATTTTATAAAAAAACATCTATCTATCCAAAATCCTAAATTTAAACATAATTTTATAAAAAAAATCTATCTATCTATCTATCCATCCATCCATCCAAAATCCTAAATTTAAACATAATTTTATAAAAAAAAATTATTTATCTAAAATCCTTAATTTAAACATAATTTTATAAAAAAATCTATCTATCTATCTATCTAAAATCCTTAATTTAAACATAATTTTATAAAAAAATCTATCTATCTATCTAAAATCCTTAATTTAAACATAATTTTATAAAAAAATCTATCTATCTATCTATCTAAAATCCTTAATTTAAACATAATTTTATAAAAAAATCTATCTATCTATCTATGTATCTAAAATCTTAATTTAAACATAATTTTATAAAAAAAATCTATCTATCTATCCATCTAAAATCCTAAATTTAAACATAATTTTATAAAAAAAATGTATCTATCTATCTAAAATCCTAAATTTAAACATAATTTTATAAAAAAAAATCTATCTATCTAAAATCCTAAATTTAAACATAATTTTATAAAAAAAATCCATCCATCCATCCATCCAGAAATCCTAAATTTAAACTTAATTTTATAAAAAAATTATTTATCTAAAATCCTTAATTTAAACATAATTTTATAAAAAAAAATTATCTATCTAAAATCCTTAATTTAAACATAATTTTATAAAAAAATCTATCTATCTATCTATCTATCTATCTAAAATCATTACATATATATATATATATATATATATATATATGAGCAGAAGACTCTCAGTAGTTGACTTGCCACCCTCATAAGTATTACTTCGAAGAAATTTCGGCCATTATCCAATTAATACTTCCCTGTGTTTAAAATTGACTGAACTCCATAAATGTCGTTTTCTCAACGATTAATTCTTTTAATTATAGTAACATCATTATTCATTTGTTTGGTGGCTAAAAATTCAACTTTTTTATTTTTTAAAAAAGTTTTCATTTTTTCTTATATGTAGTGTGGCAATATTTTATATATTAATTACAAGAAGAAATATAGCTAAAGATACGATGCATTCTAAATCATTAAAGTTGTCGTTAAACATCGTGTAAGGTTTTGATTAAAAGCTGAAAATTATGACATTTCAATGAAATCTTTAAATCCAGATTGAAAAAAAAATATTTAAGGAATAATAATTATTTAATATAAACTATCTTAATCATTTCAACTTGTTAAATAATAATCCTCATCACAAATTTATAATCTTTTCACACAGCTCATGCTTGCTTACGAATTTACAGAAAAAGCTGCATTACAAGAAAAGGAATTTTTAAAGTTTAAAAAAGAAAATAAAATAAAGGGATGATAATTAAAAATTAGTATTTTTTTGTCCTTGTATCGCCTTAGTACACTGGTATTTGGAGACAAAGAAACCTCTACTACTTATTTAGCATTTTGTACCAAGCCCAAATCCAATCAAGTTCAAACTTGGCTTTTGCTGCGCTTGACAGCGAAGTACACAGTTGGTACACAGCTCCTTGTCTAATCCGAAGAGTTCATTTCTCCCTCGTGCAGACGGCACTAGATGGCAGCACTATAAGTTAGAAGTAGATTTTTTATTTTCGAAACAGAGACCAAGTAGGAATTTCTAGATCTTGGTATGCCAACTCGAGAGGTATAGATTTGAAATGGAACTTGGAGTCAGAGGCGTAACGATAGGGGGGGAAAGGGGGGCTATCATGCCCCGGGCGCAGCTTGTAGAGGGGCGCCAAATCATTTCAATGATAAACAAAATTTTTCAGAAAATTTCAATCTTAGTTTTATCATAATATCAATTTTATTCGGAAAAATAAATTTTACAATAGGGGAAAAAAAAAAGAACGGAAAAATTATATTTGGAAAAGAGAAGAGATTGTTGATGAAAAATGTGGAAGAGCTGTAGGAGCTTGCCATAAACGAAACTGTTACTCTCATATTTCAATATATATTTGCATAACTTTGTTCCCTTTAAAAATTATGTTTATTTAACCTTTCGACATTTATTTTTTAATCAATTAGATTATCCATTTTCATTCTTTTAGTTATTTTCTTTTTAAGTTTCATACTCTGCTCAAAGTTTGTGATACTATTGTTTTGTACCACACATCTTGTAAATGTGTAAATAACGAAAATATCCTAATTTTTTTCATATAAAATTTCTGGAATATTAGATTAGTCAGATCCATTTTTATGCATACAAGAGGTTTTCACTTTAGTATAAAGTTATTTACTAAATTATTTGCTTTAATGTTATATGGTAATTTTTGGATCTATTAACTTAGGGAGATTATACAGAAGAGTAAGCTCATGAAAGACACCTATTTAATTTTGTGAATACGCCAAGATTCACAGTGCCCTTTATGAGTCACATAGTATATAGTCATATAGTTGTTATACAGGTTGTCTAATATAAATTATATACTAAAAAAGTGATAACAATAATATTAACAAACAAATAAGTTTATTTTTCTCAAATGAAAAATAAAAACGTTCAATAAATAATATTTCTATTGGACCCTTCTAAATGTTACAATTATTCGAAAATTCAAAACTTAAAAATTTTTTGTCACAATTTCAGTGTTTTGAAATATTTTGATTTGCTATTTTTAATTTCACATATGAGGTGAAATCATTTTATTTAGCTAGCAGTACTTTGTTAATATTTTTGACAACCTTTCATGATAAAAAATGTGAAAAATTTATCTTATTTTGACTATAATTGAATAATTCGCAAAAAAAGAAAATTTCATATATGAAATATTATTAATGGAAACTTGCAAGAATTTATATGTATTAATAATAACACAGAAAAGTCAGATTTTACTTAAGTTATCAAGAAACGATATAGAAAGATCAGTTTCAGTTGTTATTTAGACTTTGTGAATTGTATTATCCATTGTCCCAAAATAAAAGTAAAACCCTTATATATTTTTTTTTATCTCAATTTTTTGTAGCCTTTCAGTCTGGTGTTGCGTTACACTTGTGAGAAAATTCCAGCTGAAACGTGTTTCCATATTAGCGGTTCGCTTTGTCCAAAATATTGTGTCCGGTACCAGACTGACCTTCAGAGAATTGGGGGAAATTTTTCGTAAAACAGCACTACAGTATGCCGCGTAGGGACTTGTCTTCCTGATATCGAAATGGAGGGGATCGAGAACTAATAACTTCCAAATTCTTGGAAAACACATAAACTTTTTTTCCTTTTCATTGTGTTCACACGGTTAGTATTCTGTTTTTTCCCAAACGTCGCTTCATCGGAAACAAAAATGTTAACTTTTGAATATCTGGAGTTTGACATATTAAATATTATTGCCGTAAGTATTTTAAGTATTTTTTCTGTCTACTATGTATTCTTTCGATTTGAATATTTATTTCATATTTTTGCTGGCATAAATATTTACTAAACATCTGCTTGCAGAGTTTTGAAAATTAATTATTAAATTACTTAGTAGTTAAAACTATTCATTTAAAAGGCATTTATTTAATGTTTAAATGTTTTTGTTTGGGGAAATAATTTTTATTTGACTTGTAATTTTGTTAGCTTTACATTATAGCCCTTATATTGAAAAATTCTTTTTTTCAAATGGTAAAAGTTAAAAATCTATAAATTTTTTTTCTTTTTTATAAATATTTTTTTCTTTTTAAATCCTTTTTTATTTTAAATGTTTTTTTTTCTTTTTTGTATGCTTAAATATACAGAATATATTTCTTAATTAATTTGTTCAATTTATATAAAAACAAAATTTTAAAAAAAACGTTCAATGAATATTATTTCCACTGGAGCCTAATAGATGTTATAATTATTCAAAAATTTAAAACTTAAAATTTTTGTGGAAACTTCAGTGTTTTGAAGTATTATTTAATGTGCTATTTTTAATTCCTTATAAGAGATTAAATCATTTTATTTAACAAGCAGTATTTCGTTAATATTTTTAATTTCATTTTATGATAAAAAATGTGAAAATTTAAATTTATTTTGAATTTAATAATGAAATAAAAAAATTATTCGCAAAGAAAAAAGAAAATTTTATGTAACTAAAATAGTATTAATGGAAACTTCTAAGAATTTAAATGTGCTAATAATAACACAGAGAAGTCAGATTTTACATAAGTTATCAAGAAGCGATATAGAAAGATCAGTTTCAGTTGTTATTGAGACTTTGTGAAATTATGTTATCCATTGTCCAGAAATAAAAATAAAAGTAACCCTCTGAATAATTTTATTTCAAAACGATAGGATTTTTCCTTAGGATTTGTTGAAGGGGGTACAGGGGCGTAGTGAAGGGGGGGGGCAAGGTGGTCTATGGTGCACCGGGCACCGCTTTGAGAGGAGCGCCCAATAGCAGCTACGAAAATATTTTTCGGAAAAATTTTATTTCTTTTAGTTGAAATATCAATTTTATTCGGTGAAATATATTTTAAATTTAATAATTATTTTCTCTTGTTGAAGAGCTTGCCATAAATGAAAATGTTCCTATTTTTATATTTCCATATTAATAAATTAATATAGTTTAGCTCGTATTAAAAGGTGTATTCGTTTAATCGCGTTTTCTATTATGTTTTCTCACAGTTTTTTATACTTTGCTCGAGATTTGTGCTGCTTTATCATTATTTTGTATAGTATATCTTGTACATGTACATGTAATGATGGAAATATGTTGAATTTTTTCTGATAAAAATTCTGAAATATAAATCATATTGGTTAGTTCCTTTTTATGCATTTGAGATGTTTTTAGTTTCAACTTATTTACCAAATAATATGTGTTGATGTTATATCTCTTGATTTACTAATCAATAATTTAGGGAGATTCCAAAAAGGTAAGCTTATGATCTAATCTGTAACTGATTTGACTTAGCGAATGCAGCAAGATTCACTATGTTCTTTAGAATTCTAATTTTTTTACAAGATGTCTAAATGAAGTTGCACACCTATGAATAATTGTAATATTGATTGAGCAAATAAACATTTTCTACTAAAAAACATATATAATGAATATTGCATCGACTGACAAATACATCATTAGGAACTCGCAAGATGTTATTTATCATTTAGGAATTCAAAAAAATTTTGTAGAAACTTTGATGCTCTGAAATATTATTTGACTTGATATTCATTTTTTATAGTTATTATATGAAACATTTTATTTAATAAACCATATTTTCTCTAATAAATAAAAAATGTGAAGTTTTAATCTCATTTTGACTAAAATAAAATTTAAAAAAGATCACTTTCTTAAAAGAAAATTAACTAAAATATTATTAATAAAAACTTCTAAAATTATAATTAAAATACAAGTGAAACTTTTTCTTTAAAGGTTCTTAAAACTTACATTTTTTAATAATTAATGAGAAAGTTATAAAACCTACAAAAAATTTCATTTCAAATAAAATGGTTGGATGTAAAGTATTTCATTTATCAATTTTTAATAATTTATTTTTATAATTACAATTATTATTATAAATATATAAGCTACGCCATATTCTAATCGCTTAAATTTCGAATAAACAACAAGTTTGCCAGATTTTTTTCATTTGGACTTATCAAATTTGTACTCTGTCTGGAAACACATGGTTAATATTATGGAATCCCAGAAAAATGATTTTCTAACACAATCTTTGATTAAATCTTAATTTCCGTGAATTTGTATTCTACTGATGCACACATTTCCGAATCCTATTCTAGTTAAGATTTTTTTACTAGATTTTTTTTATCTCAAATTTATAAAAGTGCAACCTGAGCCTTTAAAATTATGTATATTTAAGATTATTTTAAAGTAGATACTTTTCTTTTGTTATTTGCATTATACTCTTATTACATGTTTATTCTATAAATTATATTACTATTTTTTGAGATGGGGCGCCAAAATAGGTATCGTACCCGAGAGCCAATTGCGCTCGCTACGCCACTGATTGGAGTGACTTAACGACTTCGACATATTTAACGTGTCCCAGTATCCATCAGCAAACACGGTTATCTTTAGCCGATCCCAGGATCGAACTCGCTTCCTTTGGGTCACGAGAATGAAGCTCCTACGATTAAGCTACCACAGCTCCTAGAAAGTCCATAAATTGAACTCCATTAGAAATATTCGCATTATCCTCTGGATGAATCGATACTTTGAAAGTTTTGCCCAATGTGAATTATAGGATGAATTTCAAATATAAGGAAGATGACATCTGGGGTTTTCCAACTGTTTTAAAAATCATTTTTGTCAAGAGGTTGTTGAATGTACCAATTGAAAATAATATTGCATGAAAAAAACTTATGAATTAAAAAATGTAAACTTATTATTTGAAGGCATCCTTTTTAAATCTATATTGTTCAATAACTATTTCATTTTTAAATAATTTATACGTGAAATAGAATTAATACTGTTGTTGTTACGAGTGACACTTGGACAAGCCAAGCTCGCTATGCCTTTGCTATGCGAATTTAAGTCAATTGGGAGCATTTTTCGTTTTAATCAGAGCACCATGAAGGTGAAAGTACGACCTTGCTCTACACACATGCCCTAGGTACTTCGTTTATAGGGTAGGCAACCATTCACACATCATTCATACAAGGAAAGGACAAAGACAGGATAGATAGAGAGAGAGAAAGTACATCCATGCCCGAACCGGGATTCGAACCCAGGACCTCCTTATCCGCTGTCAGGCACGCTGACCACTAGACAAGTTGGGCTGCAGAATTAATTCTAAATTTACACATTGATGTAACGGAAGAAAATTTTACGTAACATTTGACGAGCGCGACATTTGAAATATTTATTTTATGCATTTAATTTATTTCAAATTGTAAAAAAGATAATTTTTATTTCCATAAGACTAACTTTTTCAAAAAGCAATGAAATGAGAATTATTTCATTTACTGAAAAAGAGGAAACAATTCCCACTTTAAAATAAGCATTGGAAGTCTGGCTGCTTTAGCAGAAGAGAAATCAAACAGAAACAAATTTGCAAAAAAAGATAACAGTGCGCATAAATTGCGATATTGAGACTTAGTGAAATAGTACTATTCATTGTCCCAAAATAAAAATAAAACCCTCGTATAATTTCTATCTAAGGCTTTTACTTCTGTAGCCATTCCGTCTAGTGTCGCGTTACACTCGTGAGAAAATTCCTACTGAAACGTGTTCCCTTTGTCAAAAATATTGTGTCGGGCAACAGACTCAGGGCTAGGGAGGCTCAGGGCTCTTTCCCTAGCCCTGCAACAGACTGACCTTCAAAGAAAGGCAGGAAGCACTACAGTATGCCCCCTTGGGAATTGCCTTCCTGGAAATGGAGGGGATAGAGAGCTAATTACCTCCAAATTCTAGGAAAACACATAAACTTTCCTTCCTTTTTATTGTTCACACGGTTAGTATTTCGTTTCCTCCAAAACATCGCTTCATGGGAACTTTTGAAAATCTGGAGTTTTCACATTTAAAATATTATTGCCAAGTTATATTCTCTGTCTACTATGTATTCTTTCAATATGAATATTTATTTCATATTTTTGCTGGTATAAAACTGGTACTAACATATTTTTGCAGAGTTTTGAAAATGAAATATTAAATTACTTATTTGTTAAAATTATTCATTTAAAAGTAATTTATATAATCTTTAAATGTTTTCTTCTTCTTCTTCTTCACAAGCTCAACAGCCTATTGCTGGCCAAGGCTGACTCGCTGATCTTCTTTCAGCTGACTCTATTAGCCGCAACAGCCCTTCATCGGTTGACTCCCATTATTTTGAGGTCTTTTTCAACATCGTCCAGCCACCGCGTATGTGGACGTCCTCTACGACGAATCCCTTCGATTTTTGAGAATGTCACTTTTTTGGTGGGAAAAGCATCGGTGCATCTGTACAGGTGGCCCAACCACCTTATTCGTGATGCCTTTATAGTTCTTACAATATCGGTCCCACCGTATTTGCTATATTTTCTATTGATTTCATGATTGAATAAAATCCTCCACTCATTATTCACTTGGATGGGTCCAAAAATCTTCCTCAAAATATTTCTTTCAAAGATCAATAGCTTTTCCTCGTCTGTCTTAATGAGGGTCCAGCATTCACTACCATAGAGAACAATTGGCCTGATTAGGGTTTTATATAGGTTCAATTTTGTATTTATAGAAATTAATCTAGACTTTAAATGTTTTTGTTTGGGGAAATAATTTTTATTTGACTCGTAATTTTGTTGGCTTTACATTAGCACCTTGAATTTTTCAATACATTGAAAAATTCTTTTTTCAAATGGTAGAAATTAAAAATCTATGAATGTTTTTTTTTTTCCTATTTAAATGTTTTTTTTTCTTTTCTGTATATTTAAACATACAGAATCTTATTCTTTAATAGCGCAACAACCTATTGCAGGTTTTAACTGTCTCTACCGCACTCCTTAAACATACAGAATATATTTCTTAATTAATTAGTTCAATTTATATAAAAAACAAATCTTTTAACTTGAAAAATTCGTTCAAGAAGTTTATAAAGAAATCGTACATATTTCTCATTCTACATTGCAAAATTTAAAAAATAGGATCGTCTTTAAATGATTTAAATTTATTGAAAGAAAAAACTTCATGCCATTGCATGAACAGCACTTCCAAAATGATTCTTAATAGAAATAAATTTTAATTTTAATAAAAATTATTCCTTATTTTAATAATAAAATATATTTTAATATCTTAAAAAACAGTTTTAAAAATGCCTTTAAAATACGAAGAAAATTTTCATTACTATGATAACAAATTGAGAAAATTTCTGTAAATAAAATTGTACGATATAACAGTTAAAAAATTTTTTTAATAAAAGTTAAAAATTTTAATAATACCATTTTTTTTATTATTTGTGTAACTCTTAATACAGTGGGTGATGGGTTAACGAACATAATCCGTTATTATGTTCGTCATGCGAACAGTTCGTTAATCAATCATCGATTTATTATAGATTTTTTGTGAAATCGATTCATTCGTTCTGAAGACACTAGAAATTAAATTTAAAAAATCATGTATTATTTCTTAGTAATATTACTAAAAAAAAATGCAGACGTAGAGTCTTGCTTATTAATCAGTCCTTTTCATTTCTTGTTTTTGGGGGCTTTAAAGAACTTTTCGATTTGAAAGTCGACTGCTTTACTCTCTTTTTTCAAACTTTCCGGAAGAGATTAATAGCATTGTTGTTATACAGATTTCTAACCTTACTGATATCAAGTTGGTTTGGGTGACATTCTAAGACCTCCCACTTCTTCAACGAATGAACGAGGGGTGTGAGCTCAAAATGAAATCAATTTCTGTTTTGAATGAAATTAAAACCGAAACTGAAGGTCTACTTTGGCCATAAATATTTTATTAGAAATTTTTTTTCTCAGTATAGAATTTTTGAAGTTTAATAGGCAAGCAACATAATTCAAGAGACATGAAAAACTATTTTTGATCCGTCGGGTTTGGCAACCCTGCATATTATGCTCCGAGACCTTAGAAGTGTTCGTTAGAATTGTTTTAGTTCGTTATCCGAATATGTGTTCTTTGTCCGAACACAGTTATATTTCGTGAAAGTATTCGTTGTCTGATTTGTTCACTGTACGAACTGCTCGTTAATCCATCACTCACTGTACAGAACAGCTCTTATTTGAAGCACAATTACTCATTAAATGCAAGAAATTGGATGTAGGGGGCTGTAGGTAGGATTCCCAAGTTCTCGCTTATTTGCTGATTTCTAAAGTAAAACTCTGAGTTATTAATTAGTCTATGTATATTGCTTTGCTGGGCTTCTAAGACTTTGATATTTCAATCAGCTGCTCCTCCCCAGATTGGAGCAGCATAGGTTATTATTGGCCTGAGGTAGGCTTTATAGATTAGGAGTTCGAGCGGGGAGGAATATTTTGGTGTCCCGGTTGAACTTTTCAGAAATCTGCCTAAGGTGATCTTGTTTCAGAAACTATTTACTTTTCTTTTGATGTTTTTACAATATTCTTAATAGAGATCGTCTGAGCTGCATTTGTTGTATAGGGGCGTAAGAAACTAGCTTACTTCCTGGAACTTTATTAATTTCATTTTAGTTAGTTTGGTTTGGTTTGTTTGTCGCTCAACGGTCATTTTTTGCACACGAGGGCTAATTAGACCGGGACCTACGGTTTAAAGTGGATTCCGAACCACTTCAAACATCCATGCCCAAGATGGGATTCGAACCCACGAACTGTTGAACCGAAGGCAAGAGCGCTAACCATTCGGCTGCCAGCTCGGCCATCTTATTAATGTTCTACCTAATTCACTTATGTTCAATACAAAATAATCCTATAATCATTAATTAATGTTATAATTTCCAACTCTTTATAATAAGAAATAATTTTATCAACTATCATCTATTTTAATCGCGCATTTATCTGTATTTATAGGTGTAAACTTACTGTATCTCTTCAGTTGCCTTGCAAAAATTATTAAATGGAAGAATATATTCAGAGTTTAAATCCCAATCCTGTGATATTTCGGTTACCTTACTCAGACATAGATTTTATTTTAGCTTTAATGTTACAAAAACCGTTATTCGTAATAGGAATTATCTTATTTTGTCTGGGATTGAGGGAGGTCTGTAGCCTTCCGGCCATGTACCTCGTTTTCTAATGAATTAGAGTCCTTGGATAATCTTGACTTGGTGATTGACAAATCAGAAATAAAGATACAATAATGAATAATACAAAAATATTGAGGTAAGTGCTCCCACTGGATGCACTCTGCATGACTTGTGTTTTTGGACTAAGTAATTGAGTAATCCTAGTAATAGACACTTAGAAGATGACAATAATTCTTGGTACACATAAAATTCCTATAAAATTTTTTACGAAGGAAAATATAAGGAAAATACACAGGATGATTACAATAATTCTTTGAAGCACACAAATTCCGTTAAAATATTTACAAAAGAGTTGCAAAGAAAGAAACACAGGTTGATGACAATAATTCTTGATAAACACAAAGTTTCGTTAGAATATTTACAACGGAGGACAAAGAATGATACGTATCCATAGTTGTTTAAGATTACATAAAACTGAGATATTTACAGGATCTACACGATTTATTTACAATGTGGTTTCTCACAGGATTTTATTTAGGTAGAGATATGATTTCCATTAATTATTATTCTTCTTTCTTTACCGTTTGGAATTATTTGAATAAATGGAGATATTGGTGAGAGGTTTTACTCTCAACACTGCTCTGGGCCTATGGAAATGCGTTAGGTCATAAGGACTGTAAAGTTCAATACCCTGAATCTCACTATTGTTGATTGTGTATAATTTATGGTAGAAATTAAATGCAAGAAATTTAAGGTAGCTGGCTAGGGGCAGGATTCCCAAGTTCTCTCTTATTTGGTGGTTTCTAAAGTAAAACTCTGAGTTAGTAATTAGTCTAAGTATTTTGCTTTGTATGTTTTACTTCTTTTTAAAATTTTTATCGAAGAAAGTTAGTTATTTCCTGTCAATTAGCATTTCTCTTACACATTTATATATTTTCTATTTATAAAACAAATCAAAATGTACCCGAGAAGATGTATATATGTATTGCTGAAAAAATAAAAAGGCTTTTGTTTTTAATAAAAAAAAGTATTGGATTTCAGAGCTTTTATATATTAAATTTACTTTTTTCGTAAAAATTCATTACAATTAACAAAACATGCGTAATTTAAAATGCAATAGGTGAACGACTAGAATTTCATAATTTGCACTTGATTTTATCAGTAGGATTACGCTCTTTAAAGAATTACGTTTCCATTTCAACCTCAGCCACTGCTGAACGACAGAAGTCGGACGTTGCATTTGTGCTTTTTACATGCAACTCTGTCGAAGTGAGTGCTCGGGAGTTTTCTGAGCAGCCAATAGCTTCCAGTTCTTAAGGTGTTTACTTTCCTGTGTTTTAAGTATTGCATGCTTTTTAACAATTTCTGAGGAATGCAAAGTGTTTGTAATAAAACATTTATTACAAATAATATTCATAAAAATAATAAATTAGCAGTCAAATTACAAATTCAATATTATCTATGTGAATACACCAACATTCACAGTGCTTTTTACGAGTCCCAATTGTTATATAGGTTGTCTAAGTCAAACTGTATACTATAAAAGTGATAACAATAATGTTAACAAAGCAAATAAGTTTGTTTTCTGTTGTTCCAAAATATAAAAAAAAAACTTTGTATTTTAATCTCAACCGTTAGTGTAGCCTTTTTGTCTAGTGTCGCGTTATAGTCGTGAGAAAATGTCTGCTGAAACGGGTTTCCTATTAGCGGTTTCCTTTGTACAAAATTGTGTCCGGCACTAAACTGACCTTCCAAGAAAGGGGAAAATTTTTCATAAAGTAGCACGACAGTATGCCGTGTAGGGAATAGCCTTCCAGGAATCGAAATGGAGGAATTCGAGAACTAATTACCACCAATTTCTAGGAAAACACCTAAACTTTCTATCTATTTTATTGTTCACACGGTTAGTATTTCATTTCTTCCGATACATCGCTTCATCGGAAAAAAAATGTTAACTTTTAAAAATCTGGAATTTTGACATGTAATATATTTTTACCGTAATTTGTATTTTTTGTATCAGAATTCTTCTACCAGTATTCTTTCGATTTGAATAGTTATTTTGTATTTTAGCTGGTATAAATATTTGCTAATATATGTTTGTAGAATTTTGAAAATTAAATATTTAATTACTTATTACTCAAAACTGTTCATTTAAAAGTAATTTTTATTGTTTAAATGTTTTTATTCGGAGAATTATTATTTATTTGACTCGTAATTTTGTTGGCTTAACATTAACACTTTATATTGAAAAATTCTTTTTTCAAATAGTAAAAGTAAAAAATCTGTGTAAATGTTTTTCATTCTCATTATAAAATTTCCTTTTTCAATTATTTTTTTCTTTTTTCTATGTTTAAATATACACAGTATATATTTTAATTAATCACTTCAATTTATATAAAATAAATCTTTTAACTTGAAAAATATCCTTCAAGAAATTTATAAAGAAATCGTACATACTTCGCATTCTACACTGTGAAATTTTAAAAATTAAGATCGTCTTTAAATGATATAAATTTATTTAAAGAAACAAAAATTTATGCCATTGCATGAACAATACCTCAAAAATCATTCTTAATAAATATAAATTTTGATTTTAACAAAAATTAATGCTGATTTGAATAATAAAATATATTTCAATATCTTAAAAAAATAATTTTACTAAATGGCTTAAAAATAAAAAAAATTTCACTGCTATGATAACGGATTGGGAATATTTCTTTAAATAAAATTAGGCTATATAACAGTTAAAATATATTTTTCATCGAAGCACTTGTAATTCTTGATAATAATTTGAATCAATGGAAAACTTGAAAGAACAACATAATGTTTCAATTTTGAGACAAAAAAATTATTTTTAGTAATATATAATGTTTGGCTGAAAATTTCTGATTTTATTAAATATATATAATTTTATTTGAATTCACATTGTGTTTTGAAAGACATTTTAATACTTGATTTAAGAAATTTTCAAAATATTTTTGTTATCTGTATTAGCGTTCCGTTGCTTATCCGAAATTTGCATTGATATTACTATGATATAATTTAGTTACCTAAACTGAAATCAAATGAAGATTTAGTTGTTTGTAATAAATAGCTAAATTTGTAAAATTAGTAAAATTATAGAATTTTTGAAAATTTCTTGAGATTAGATATAGCAGATATTCTGCACCTAATGATTGATAATTTGTAGTCTTTCATAAATCATATAATCCACAATTAATAGGCAATAAAAATTTTTAATTTCTTCTGTAACTAGCTAGCTAGAGGGCAGCCAAATCATTTCAAAGCTAAACAAAATTTTACAGAAAATTTCAATCTTAATTTTATCATAATATCAATTTTATTCGGAGAAATAAACTTTGCATTTTATAATTATTGTGTCATGTCCAGGGAAAATATAAAAAAAATTAAAAAAAAACTCCAGGGAGGAATAAGATTTGGAAAAGAGAAGAGGTTGTTGATGAAAAATGAGGAAAAGAGCATGCCATAAACGAAACTCTTACTCTTATATTTCTTTATTAATAATAATTTTGCATGGCTTAGTTCCTTTTAAAAATTGTGTTCTTTTAATCAAGCTTTCGATTTTCATTTCTTAATCAGTTAGATTATCGGTTTTCATTCTTTTAATCCTTTCCTTTTTAAGTTTAATACTTTGCTCAAAGTTTGTGATACTATTGTTTTGTTCTAGAAATCTTATAAATGTGTAGATAACGAAAGTACCTTAACTTTTTTCATATAAAATTTCTGGAATATTAGATTGGTCAGTTCCATTTTAATGCATAAAAGAGGTTTTCATTTTAGTATAAAGTTATTTACCAAATTATTTGTGTTAATGTTATATGGTAATTTTCGGATTTATTAACTTAGGGAGATTACAGAAAAGTAAGCTCATAAAAGACACCTATTTAATTTTGTGAATATGCCAAGATTCACAGTGTCCTTTATGACTCCATTGTTACACAGGTTATCTAAGTCAAGTTACATACTAAAAAAGTCATAACAAATATATTAACAAAACAAATAAGTATGTTTTAATATAAAAAATATAAAAAAACGTTCAATGAATATAATTTCTTTTGGACCCTTATGGATGTTATAATTATTCAAAAATACCAAACAAGATTTTGTTAAAATTTCAGTGTTTTGAAATAATTTGACGTGTTGTTTTTAATTTCTCATAACAGATTAAATTATTTTATTTAACAAGCAGTACTTCACTAATATTTTTGATATCCTTTTATGATAAAAATGTGAAAATTTAATCTTATTTTTATTATAATAACGTAATAAATAATTATGCGCAAAAAAATAAAAATAATAATAAATTATTATGCACTTTTTGGCCTTAATGTAGAGCTATTATTAAGAACTCCTGCTTTTAACATTTTACCGATGAAAAATTGTCTGTCCTTGCTATTTCCATCGATTTATGTTTTGTAGAACAAAAAATAGCGAAAGTAAAATAACCATCAAGCCTTTGAAAAAAAGAAAGGAAAAATAATATTTAAACAAATTAGAAAATAAGGTATATAAATATACATTTCTTTTAATTCGCGCGTCTTGTACCAGCAAATTAAATGTTTATCCGCGGGCCGAATAAAAACCTTCCGATTGGACGTAGTTTGCCCATCCTTAGCATTAGAGTTTAAAAGAGAACAGAATTAAGTTCATTTTATGTCAAATCTGCTACACTGAACTCAAAACCAGAAAGAGTATATTTCTTGTTAAAGAAAAACAAGCAAATATGAAGCAACAACATACTATTCATGTTATTTTTAGTTTCATTGCAAAATTAACTTTTCGGTCGAAATGGACAGCATCAAGAATTTTTAGATCTATATATTTTGTGATGCTATATAACGCGCCGAGCTGGCAGCCGAATGGTTAGCGCTCTTGCCTTCGGTTCAACAGTAAGTGGGTTCGAATCCCACCTTGGGATGGATGTTTGTAGTGGTACGGAATCCTTTTTAAGCCGTAGGTCCTAGTATAATTAGCCCTCGTGTGTGCAAAAAGTGACCGTTGAGCGACAAACAGATGCTATATAATCCTCGAGAATGTTAATTTTCATTTTAAATGTGATGATGCCCAGATAATTGGTACAATGTGAGACTGTTTCATAGCCATTAAAGTAATCAGCCGAACGTCATCGTTTATTCGTTAAATTTCTCAGAAAATTATCCTTTTCTTATCTTAAATGCTGGTCTAATGTATACTAGTGCGTAAAAGGTAGTAGTAAGATGATAAAACCAAAATAATAAGTTAATTATCTCAGCAACCAAAGCTATGTTGATCTGCAACAAGTTCATTAATTTTCATTAAAAAACTTTTATTTAAGGAAAATGTCGATCTTAAAAAAATGAAAGAAAAAAAATTGCTTTTGCATTGGAGAATTTTACTAGCATTTTAAGAATAAATTTCAAAATTTTCTCATCAAAGTTTATTTTAATTTCCGTCAACCGCGTTTCCCACAATCTTCCTGTTTCAGATGTCAGTTTTTTTTTTTACAATTGATATGAATTGAAAGAAAAGAAGCATTTGGTATTAAATTTTTTTAAAACAAATAGCGAGAAAAGAAACATTAATATTTTCATCAATGAATGAAATTCAGAAATAAATTTTAAAAATATTGCCCAGCCCGGTTGTTAGGGGTAATTGATCTTGATTTTTGGAGCCTCCAGAATTTTTAGAAATAGCAAATTGTTTGCTTATTCTTAATTCCATGAAACTAATATTACGACCTTCTTTGCATTAATTGCGTTATACCATCTTTCGCTTTTCTAGTTATTAATAGCGTATTTCAACGGACATTGATTTTCCTCTGTTGAAAAAGATTACCTTCATCAGCATAATTAATAATCAATTTTTCGATATCTCATGGGGAAAAAGACAGAGAGGCTTGGCCATACATGTGCACTTCTGAGAAGCAAAGTTCAATGCATAACACTTGAAGTGACTTTTGAATCTAAACAAGCATTAGAATCTATAAGCAAGCACATTCTTTCTTTGGGTAATTTGGGAAAGTTTGTTTTAAAATATTGTTTCCAGACAGAGGAGCAGCTGAAAAAAATGTAGTGTCTACAAAAATGGTAAAACTTTAGATTTTAAAAACATCCGTTACTTTCTCTAGCATTGTATATGCTGAAGTCCATCCTGATTGGTCAATAGAGAATCGCTTGCGAAAAGTTTGAACATTGCTTCTTAATTTCAAGTTATAACCTTGATTGTTGCTCTTGCAAACGTCAGCTTTCATTGTTGCTCTCGCAAACGCCAGCTTTTCGTTAACTGAAAATTTAATTGCTTTCTTTATTCGATTATTTGTTTGAATTACCTTGGTAAGTACATATTTTTCCTATATTAATGTTAAACATTTAGAAATATTAAAATTTAATTTAATAACAGTATTTATATAAATCGAACTTCATTATCATTATTATCATTATCGAACTATATTATCATTATGTATTCGTTTTGGGGAAGATTGTTAATTAAAGTTTAATAGTTGCTGAAAACTATATTTTATTTGGACATTCTACCTTTCTTTTAAATGTAAGTTTGATGAAATGATATTTTTTTAACCTTGTTAACTTATTTTATCTATTTACATATAATTTCAATAAAAAAATAATTGAAATTTATATCTTTCTAATTGAAATAAAATTATTCTTTTAAATTCAAGCCAGAAATATGCGTAGAAGTTATTCAATTAAATTTATTAACTGTAGTAATTTTATTTAAACTTAAAAAGATTCATTTTAAAATGAATTCATTAACTTGTGGTGATTATATAAATTACAATAATGCTTCAAGTGCTAAATGCGTTTAATATCATAATAAAATCGCTCGTAAGGAATCAATGGTATTCCTTAGTCGAAATTTTAAATTATCAGCCATTTAATTTTTTAGTCCTTCAACATTTGAAAATTTGGCCAAAATGAAGTAAAACAGTTTATATTGAAGTTATATTCATTTACTGTGACTTTAAGGATTTAAATGATAATTTTATATTTATTCAAAACATTTTTAATGTACTGTAAATTATTTGTGTATTTTAAACGTTCTTTAATGTAAGGTTTGTGCTGTAAAGTTTATTTAAAAATGAAAACGTCCCCGTTTATGATCCAAAAGGAATAGCATAATTATTATGAAGAATATAGACAATGATTTAATTAGCTCACAATTTTATTTTAAATCTAATATATACCTGTCGAATTTTTTTGTGTAAAAATTGAAAAATGATGATGATAAACAAGATAAATGTTGAACGTCTAAAGTTAAGTGTGAAAAATTGCTTGGGGATACTTTTGTCGGTTAAAAAGGGCATTGGTGTCACAAACCGTAAAGGGGAAAAAAAGTCAAAATGCAGCAAAATTTAGTTTGGTTTCATTGAAAAAAGGTACTATTACATAATTATTACGGAGTCGATCACAGATGCAATTGCTAAACAGATTCCGCTAGAAATAAACAGTGTCTTTTATTAATTGATTATTTTGCTTACAAAATGTAAATATGAAATATTTCTATTATTTTTTACTTGTTTCTAAAAACATAGATCTTTTTAAACAGTACACGATGCATGCAAATAGAATATTTACGACAGTATTTTATGATTTTTTTCCCATCTTACGACGATTATCGTAAGGGGTTATAACGGAAAAATACCTTAAAAGGCAATGTGAAACAGGATAAGTTTTAAGATAACGATTTTATATATCCCACATAAGAATGGGAAAAAATAATTTAAAAATAAAAGGAATAATTTTTCAAACTGGCAAGGTGTATTTTTAAAAATTTGAGATCCATTAAGCTGAAATAATAAGTGATAGTTTTATTGTTCTTATATTTAGTAAGTTTTGTAATATAAATAATATCTTAGGTTAAAAAAATTATAGATTTTTGAATTATTATAAATTTGTTTTAAGTAAGAAATGTGATGTTTTGTAATAGATTTTTTTTTACTTTATTAGAAATTCACACACGTACCGTGAACTCTAAATTAAGCAGAATTATTAATTTTAATTATATTCAGTTTGGAATCTCTTTTTAATCAAGTTTTTAGAAAATTTCATAACAGTATACAGGTGTCCCGATCAATCATATTTTTAACAGTTTATTAGTTTTTTATTTAAACATTTAACCTCCAATTCTTGCATATCTGCAGAACTCAAATATGTGAGAATTAATATCTTATATTTAATCACATAATAAATGTTTCTTATACACAGTAACAGTATTTTAAGAAAATAGGAAATAATTTGTTATTCAAATAATGAAAATAATTAATGTGTAAAACGATAATTTACTTCGAGCTGCATTTCCCCTCTCTAATTTCTGTAGCCAATTTCGTCAATTTAGGCAATTTTTTCTATTACTTCTCTTACTATTGTTTTATTTACAATTTCATTCAACAGTTTTCGCCTAAATGAATGGTATTTTCACTACAATAATTCTTAAGAAAGAACTTATGAGTATATTATATACTTAAAGCTTATTTTTTAGTTTAGAATAACATAATCATTAGTATGTTGAAGGTATCATTTATCAAACTGATTAATTAAATTAATTTTGTTTTCAAACATGACTACAAAAGTGGATCAGATAATGATTTTCCAATAACAATTTCTCCGTCAAACATTATTAGATTTAAAAATCTCATATATATAGATATAAATATATGTAAATGAAGATATATATTAGATCGCCATATAGATTTTTGTTTGTAAACTGTAATAATTATTTTCTATAGTTTTAAAGCTTAATTCTGTCGATGTAGCTGACAATGTAAATATAATTTCAACAGTAAAGCAGGGTTAAAGATTAAAGCAGCTGCATATGGGGCTGTTGCCCCAACATCTGAGGGCCCCCAAGTTGAATAGAAAGTTTATGTATGTTTTGACCCAGTTCCCAAATAGGCAAAGTCGAGTCCTATTCAACATATCCTTATATAAATTTTCAAAAGAATACTCTCTAAGTCAGCTATAACTATTTTCTACTCTAAAATTTTTAATCTGTTTAGGAAATATCAAGTTAAATTAACTGCATAACAATTAAGCATTTAATATTGTTTCAGGAATTAAAATCATTATAAATCTAATTTGTTTTAAGAATAGTATAAATTTTTTGTAAGGAATATTTACTTTGGTTGATTTTTAATACTAGATGACTTTCTTTTAAGATTGAAAAGAGATGTTGCAGTAGAGCCAAATCCAAACAATTTTCTCATTAACGAAATTATAATTTTTAATTGGTTCAGAATCCACTTTAATCGTTTGCCCCGGTCTAATTAGTCCTCGTCTGAAAAAGATGACCGTTGAAAGACAAACATACAAACTTAGAATTATATGTTTTTGTGTGTTTATTAAAGGGGAAATGTGTTCTCAGCATTCACCGTCACACTGTTTTTTACTTTGTTTTTCGAACAAAGCCGTTGGGTATGCCTATTCTCACCACATTCTCTACACATTAAGCTTATCTTTCTTTTGGACAGTCTTTAGAAATATGACCATATTCATTACAATTAAAACATTTAAAGAAATTATCACTGGGAGAGTTAAAATTCGAGTTTCATTTTTCTTTCGAATAAAAACACTCCTTCTGGGAAAATCCTTTAAATTTGCGGTTTTCTCTTATTTTATTTTTTAATTATTTTTTTATAAAAGCGATCATTAACTTTGCTTACATAAATTATCTAATAAGTTATTTTCTCATAAATATAGCATTCTTGTTTTTTCAACTTAATAATACCTTCAAATTATACTTTAACAAAATCTTCGTCATAATTCTTAGAATTTATATTCTTTAATTTTATTACTTCATAATTTTGGGAAACAGTTTCTTCCAATTCAGTAGCTAAAGTAATTAAATCTATTTTTTTTAACTTTTACCAGAAATGAAACCATTTTAATGCACTTAGAAATGAAAAGTTAATAAATAGATTACTTACTTGTGTGTGTGTTGTGACAAACGTAGAATACGTCCCTGTGTTTGTTTTTTTATTTTAAATCTCTAATATTAAAAGCTTAATCTGTCAAAACAGTTTAGTAGATTGTGATTTTTCAACCTGTTTGCCTAACTAAATTTATAACTTTTACAATCTTATTTTAATCAATGATAATCATCACATCAGTTGAATTTTTGGTGTATATATATACACCAAAAGTTCAACTGATATAGCTAACTAAACGTTATATTACAGAATGCTGCATTTATTATGTTTTACAGTTCATTTCCCTCACTAATAGATAGCAAAATTTTAAGTATTGGTGTGCATTCATAATCTAAAACTTTTTAATTATCTCAGTGAAACAAAGTATAGCATGCTAAATATATATATATATATATATATATATATATATATATATATATATATATATATATATATATATATATATAATGTAAATCTTCTTGATTTGCCCATGAAAGTCACACGAAGATACTTAAATTAATATCGATTTACACCATAGTATTTAATAACATTTTAAGAGTCGCCATTTCCTCTTGCAATTGATTTTTATATTCTTGTTTCAGATTTAAACTTTCAAATTAAATTTCTGATTTTTATCTATTCAAATCTGCTTTATTTCTGAAATTTATTTCAAAATATATGATTTGGAAAATTATAATATTTCTTTAGAAATTAATATTTTGGTGGCTGTTTTCTTTACTTAAAAAATACTCAAGTCTATGTATTTTTTCTGAAATTTTGCTTTATTTCTGAAATTTATTTCAAAGTATATGATTTGGAAAATTATAACATTTCTTTAGAAATTAATATTTTGGTGACTATTTTCTTTACTTAAAAAAGACTCAAGTCTATGTATTTCATAAGCATATATTTCCGAAATATGTTCTAGTTTTCAAAGCCAGACACAAAAAGTGTTTTCTGGATGTAAATCGTGCATTGTTCATGTAATAATGATTCAATCATTTTAAAATTATGATTAAAATATGACACATTTAGAACTCTTTTTGTTTCTATTATAGATTATTAAATAAAAAAATTTGAACAAAAAAATGGGAAATAGTATGAATAAAAAATATTTGAACACATTTGATTTTGATAAAGTTACGAGAAAGCTACATATTTCACCTAACTTTATGTTTGATATTAGTATGAAAGTCGGAAATCTCTTATCCTTAGAATTAATTGAACACAATTATCACATGTATTGTACAACTATGAATCATTGACCTAATGGATGAGCGAGGTGCCACAACAAAGGCCTCTTTTTGTAGTTATTGGTAGACATTTAAGTTTTACATAAACACATATTAACAGAATGGATAATAAGGGTTTTGAATCACAAGTCGACTACAGTTTAAGTATTCTCAAAAGTTTTTGCAACGGTGACTTTATTGTTGTTGTTGCTTTTAACTTGTTTCACCTGGCTGGTAATATGGGGTGCGCAGCTCCAATTTTTCAACTGAATAGTAATTTGTCATACTTCCTCAGTACACATAACCATAAGCTCCCATTTTAGGTTAGGCAATCATTCACAACTCATACAAAAAAGGACAAAGACAGGAGAGAAAGTACATCCATGCACCAACCGGGACTCAAACCCAGGACATCCCTATTATAGTCAAGTACACTGACTACTATACACGGTGGGTGGCTAGTGACTTTATATTATACGTACCTGTATGCAACTTATATATAAAATATTTATACAATTAAAAAATTTGCTTGAAATTAATTACAGATTTTAGTAGAGATTATAACATTATTTATGGTTTAATCAAATTTTTTTAGTCGATAGTAAACTACATAAATAAATAGCAAGGCAAAAAAATTAACTTGGGGTATCCATTAGGTACAATGTTTCTAATATAACTATATAAATTTACATTCTCCATTTATATTAATAATAATCACACTGTAATATATACAAGGAAAATAAGGTGCACAAGTTATTGATACATAGCAATATCTGGAAAATAAACAATATGGGTATTCAAGTTAAGGCCAAATTAATTAGATACTTAAGATATAAGCAATTCATTAAGGCAATTATAACCATATAATGTATTTACTTAATATTATAATTATTTTTATTTATAAGCTACAAGATTTTATCTTATATCTTAAGTTAAGAAGGACAAGATTTTAGCTTATATCTTAAGTTTAAGTTAATTTTTGGTCAAAAGTTGTTAAATTAAATTGTTCAGATACTGGTAATTGTTTTTGAATCCAAGAACTGCCCACAGTCTATGGAAATTTTTTTGTTCGTAGGGGTTGCATGGTTCAAATACCATTACTTAAGAGTTATTTATTTTGCCTACTTTATTATAAAAATTGAAGGCCAAAAATTTTATACAGAGGGTGATAGTAGTCATCCCCAAGTTGGCTCTAATAAGCGCATTTCTAAAATAATATTGTGAGTTAGAAACTAAGTCTTATAGAAGCTTGTTTTGTTGAGCTCCCAATATTTCTGATTTTGTTGTCCCTGTCCTAATGACTCAAATTGCCAAATTGGGGGAGTGAAGAATCCCCTTCCTGTGGCATCTGGGATCTGACAAAGAGGCAGAGTTTAAGAAGCAAATGTGAATTATAGTCCACCTGCAGGATGCCACCCTCTGCTGCCCTGGGGATAAACAGAAGGACTTCTTGCATTTGATTGCTTTTTTTACATTCCTTGTAATCTTTTTCTCTCATGTCAGGTTCCTTTCACAAGTTTGTGTGCATGTTTGTGGGGAGAGGGGGGTGACAACACTATATTCTGCTTTATCTTTGAGCATTTCTTAAAAGAAGCAAGGTCTAGATCTTGAACTCAATACCCTCATGAATTGCTAGAAAGGTAAGCCCCTGCATCAGCCTCAGGCCATGTGGTTGTCAACTGAGGAGTGTCAGGGGAAAGTGATATGTGTGCAAAAGATATTTTAAATGGAAAGAGTGGTTTCTAATAGAAACAATCCTTTAGCCATTCACTTAGGCCTTCTTGAAAATTCTATGGAGGGAAAGGATGCTTTCCTGGGGTGACAAACTGGTTTATTGAGGAAATGAGGTGTAGGGTGAATTTTAGTGACTGAGCATGGAAAATCACTTACTGAAAGAGATTTTAATGATTTTTGTTATATTTTTAATTAAATTTTTTAGGAATTTCCTAAATTATTATACGGAAGTTCAACGTTTAAATCTAGACTGATTTTTATTTACTTATTTTTTTAAAAAATTGCAATGGATTAAATTGGATTTATAATTTTTTTAATGTCAATTGATTTTTCTCAGTTAAAAATTCTTAAGCAATGTGTATTTGTTTAATTTGTCTCCCAAAGATCTTAATTGCATATTAATAAATTCTTTATTACTTAATCAACGTTAAATATACCCATATATAAAATATACCTAAATTTGAATTTTTTTAAACCAAACATGATCCAGTTTCTCACAAGATGAATTTAAATTATTCCTTATTATAATTTCGATTATAAGTTCTTACAAATTATAACTAATTTTTCTTTTATGCTTTTAAGTATATCACTTATGCTCTAATAAATCTTAAAATAGATCATCTTAGAAAAAGCATTTCTCTAATTAGAGGCATAATATTATTAAAAAGTTGAAATTTGATCAAAATTTCTTAATTTTACTATCTTGTCAACTTATAAATATTATAAATATAACCCTACGAGTAATCAATATCCAAGGGCACCATCCATCATTGTTTATGGTAACATCAGTACCGAACCCACAATTTATCATAGTAAAATCACAGTAACGATCATAAATCACAGTAAAATCATAGTAACGATAATTTAACCAGTACACTAAACTAACTTACATTTAATAATTAATTATATTTTACTCTGTTTCATATAGATTTCCTATTCAATATCTAACCTTATAATCGAATTTTAGTTTTCATTTAAATCATCTGGGTAATAAAAGGAAAATTAAATGTATACAGATGTCATATGTTTTAAATTTACACACATTTCAGAACATAAATATAAAACAATATTTTGTTTAAAAATAAAGATTTGTACACGTAAACTAGAATATTTAGTACCTTCAAGAAACTATTCGAATATAGGAATTTGCCTTTCTGATAAGTTATATTACTTTAACTTCATATACATGTGTGATTTTACTGTTCTATATAACTCATTTGTATGTAAAATTTATCTTGAATATTTTTACTAGTTGAAATTACTCAACATGGGGAAGTAAAAATAAGAGAGCTATGTGGTGTTAATAAAATGTGAATTTAAAATAAAAGCAATTAAAAAGTATTTTTAAATAAAAATACTTTTTAATTGCTTTTATTTTAAATTTAAATTTATTTTAAAATTGAAAATTGCTTCAGTAAAATAGATTAACGCATTACTACATTTAAGTAATTCAGAAGCAATTTTTATTATTGACGCAATAAGTAAATTTACAATTTTTAAAATTATTTGCATATAAAAAAAATTTTGTTATAAATGAAGAATTTTATCAACTAATAAATTTTTTAATTTTAATTGTTTGATCAATAAGTATCTTTTGATATAATTTTAAATAAATTAAATTAACAAACAGATCTAACATTTTTACTTTCCATACTTCACTTAATAAAAGCAGTTATTACTTTTTATGATTGTTAAGGAACATATGGAACATATATAGGTCTTAAAATTCCATAGTTTTTTACTTATTGATGTCTTTCAAATTAATGCAATACGAACTCATTTGAAATTTAATTGAAGAAAAGCTTCTTTAATATGCATATGTTTAAAGTAATGTTTTTAATAAATAGACTGCAAATGTCTATGCAATGAAGGAAACTTGGAAAACTCTCAGGCACTCATCTTGAAAGACATGTACATGCTTAAAATAATCATATAATATCATAGGTTATATATAGCGAAATAACATTAAAAATACAGAACACATTATCCACATACAGAAATAATAAAATTATATATCTATATAGAGAAATAATGTTACAAATGTATTGGAAAGATAACTCTATGTTCTTATAAAATGTATATAGTGCAAATGTTTACTGTAAACCGTCCATTTCACAATGGCCTTAAGAGTTAACTATGGTTATTGGAACAACAGCATTCTTCGGAGTGGATTTTTGGTTTTGTCTAACAACTACTGTATAAAAGGGATGATTGAATCTAATTTGTCAGCTTAGGTACTAAAAGTTTTCTAGTTACTGCCTTATGATGCATAAAACACAGTCTCTGTTTACGAAGAAGCTCTCTCATTATAGGTATTTAAGACACGTTATAGATATTTAAAGAAAAGCTTTACAACGGCTTCAAATTGTTGGAATTTATGATATTCATTCATTCATTCATTGTTGTGTGCCAGCCAGGCTGGCAATATGGGGTGCGCTGCTCCACTTTTTCAACTGAACCATATTTTGATGTGGAGTCCGACCTTTTCAGTACATACATGCCATAGGGACCCGTTTATAGGGTAGGTAACCATTCACACCTCATTCATGCAAGGAAAGGACAAAGACAGGATAGATAAAGAAAGAAAGTACATCCATGCCCGGACTGGGATTCGAACCCAGGACCTCCTTATCTGCAGTCAGGCACACTGACCACTAGACAAGTTGGTGGGTGAATTTATGATATAAATTGTCTATAAATTGTACTGAAATGTTTTAATAATTTAACAAATATATTTTATGCATAAGATTTGCAAAAATACTAATTCAATTGAAACGATTGTATAAAAAGTATCTTAGTATACTTTTAAGAAAATCTCAAAGTTCTTAGAAATCATTGTTAAATACTTAAAATTTTTAAATAAATTAATACTTATTTCGATAAAATTCATGAAAATTTCCTTCAAATCCGAACTGTATTTAACTAAGCAATTTTAATACTCGGTTAAAATTCATTTATGAAAACTTTTGTCAAAAATACTGTTGTCTACCTTTAAAGCCCCTATTACATTAGAGTTGCCCAGATTTCAGTTTGAGCAACTCCCATAAACTTAACATTACGTAATGTCACAGCTTAAAATTTGAGCAACTCGTTCTTTTCGTCCAATGAATGCTTGAGATTTCTTTCAGGTTTGCTGTAAGAAAATAACAGCTTTACTAGATTTAATAATAGATCCCTTTTTTGGCTAACATTTTTAAAGTTGCCATATTTTACTCAGAAGGTGTCCACATTTCATAATGAATTCTTATTTGGGAATTTAATTTGTAGCCAAATTTTATTTACTATACGCCATCTTGCTTCGTGTGAAGCTTTACTTTTAAGATGGGGAAAGATAATCTTGGTCGATATGAAAATCAATGCTAATACATAAGTAACACATTTTTGTGTGCATAATTTATACTTAAATAAAAAGACTAAGAATTTGAAAGAAAAAATAATTTCAGATTGAAGCTTCAATTTAAACATGAAATTCTACAAACACCACATAAAATTGTATATATTGTATTGTAAGATTTTCCTATATACAAAAATAATTTCTTAACAACAATGTTTATAAAAAATTAATGATTAACTATTGATATATTAAAAAAAAAACTCAAATTACTATTTTAAAAGTTAGGAAATCCACAAAAATTATATTTTTTTAAAAAATATATATTAGTTATTAATTTGAATTTATAATTTATTTTGAAACGAAGAAATCTATTATTTCTCTTTCTTATTAAAGTAAATATTGTGGCATATTAAATAGAGATTCATTTTTAAACTAATTATTTATTGCCTTTAAACAAACACACCCCATAAAAGCAGAGATTCTTTACACTATCTTTATTTACATGCAGTTTCTTAAACTATAATCTGCAATAAAATGAAAGTATATTTTGAATGAATATATATATATTTATGTTTTGTGGGGAAAGAAATGAAGAAAAATAATTGTTAGCATTTTGTGATGACATTATATGAATAGTTTGTTTCATATTACATTTTCAAATTGAAAAAAATGTTATGAAATTTGTATGAAACTAAAAGAATGAAGTGCTATTTAGTCTTATAGCTGATAATCTTGCAATTGAAGGCAGAATCTTGCAATTCTTGCAGTAGTGACTGCAATTAGTCTTTATTGTTCATTTCAATGATTAGTTAATTGCTTTACATTGGAAGTCAAAATACTCTCTATATTGACCATGATGTTAACACACAAAATTGTAACACAGCCCTTCATTTTAGTATAAAGGTTTTCATTTTAGTATATAGTTATTACCAAATTATTTGTGTTAATGTTATATGGTAATTTTTGGATCGATTAACTTGTGGAGATTACAGAAGAGTAAGCTCATGAAAGACACTTGTTTAATTTTGTGAATAAGCCAAGATTCAGTGTCCTAATTATTATACAGGTTGTCTAAGTTATATACGAAAAAAAGTGTGTGATAACAATGAGTAAAACAAACTAATTCGTTTTTAATATTAAAAAAATAAGGTCCAATGAATATTATTTCTACTGGACCCTTCTGAATGTTATAATTATTCAAAACTTAATTTTTTGTGGAAATTTCGGTGTTTTGAAATATTATTTGACGTGCTGTGCTGTTTTTAATTTCTCATAAGAGATTAAATTATTTTATTTCACAGTTTTTCGTTTTTTATTTCCTTCTATGATAAAATGTGAAAATTTGATCTTATTTTGACTATAATAATGTAATAAATTATTCGCAATAAAAGAAAATATCATACAACTGAAATATTATGGAGGAAACTTGTAAAAATTTAAATGTGCTAATAACAGAAACGTCTGATTTTACATAAGTTATCAAGAAATCATTTAGAAAGATCAGTTTCAGTTTTTATTGAGACTTTGTAAAATTATATTATCCATTGTCCGATAATAAAAATAAAACCTAATTTTAGAATCAGAAAAATTGGTTTTATGGCAAAAAATAAAATATAAACTATCAATATATGTTTGATTTAAATTTTTTACAATAAAAATAATTTTGGTTTACATCAGTAGTCTGAATGATAAAAACTTTTTCCCTTGAATTTTTCTGAAATGAAAAAAAAATAAATAAATAAAATTTTCAGTTTAATCTGTGGTAAATTTAATGTTTAAAAAGATATTGTGAAAAATCTGGCGAGATGATGCTAAATTAGGGGTGTAAAGTCTTACCCAATTATTTTTTAGCAACAAATAGCTAAAGTTTGTAATATTGTAGAATTTTTGAAAATTTGTTAAGATAAGTTATAGCTTATGTTCAACACCTAATGATCAACAATTTTTAGTCTTTCACATGCACAATTGATAGGGAATAAAAATGTACATAAAACACGCACTGGTTTAATTGTTTCAATTGGTTAACAAGCTAGAAAAAATATATTAAAATATTTTTTAAGACATTGTTATGGAAATATTAAATTATTTAAATCAATTTTCTTGAAAGTTGAAAATTAATGGATACTTAAAAAATATCTCGACTATAAAATTGTAATATCAGGGTCAAGGCCAACAGTGCACATATCTGTTTTCCTAACCAAGCCAGCTATGTGGAGTCCGACTTCCCCAGTACACAAAAGGACTAAGACAGGATAGACGGAGAGAGGAAATACATCCATGCCCGAACTCTTCCATCAGTTCCTTTGTCTGATGTTTTTGTTGTTGTGTGCCAGCTAGGCTTGCAATATGAGGTGCACTGCTCCACTTTTCCATCTGAACCCTATTTGGTGTGGAGTCCGACTTCTTCAGTACACACTTCACCAGTACACACATGCCCATGCCGTTTATAGGGTATACGCAACCATTCACACCTCATTCATACAAGGAAGGGACAAAGACAGGATAGATAAAGAGGAAAAGTACGTCCATGCCCAAACCGTGATCCTCCTAAACCGTAGTCAGGCACGCTGACCACTAGACAATTTGGTTGCAACTTGATTAATAATTTATATGTATATACGTACACAATAGTGATTCTCAACCTTTTTTGTGTTGGGGCACACATTTAACGTTTTCAAAATTTGGATCCCACAAAGATTTCTTCTTGTACGGAAGTTCCGGCCGTACAATTATCGTTTTTCAGTGTACTAATACAAATAATAATTTCAGGTAAAAGCCAAATACTAGCATTTACTCAAAATTTTATGAAAAGAGTCATTTTATAAAAAGAGAAAGTATTTCACTTGTGTTTCATCATTTTAGATTCTCTTAGAGCTTACATATCTAGACTTCAGCTACCATATCTTACAATCCATCAAAACATACGTTTCAACGCACACAATTCCACACTACAAATCGTATTTTAGTCAATATTTTTTAATGAAATATAAAAAATATTTCTTAATGTTTCAGTGCAATATTTTTTAAAAAAGCTAAGCAACTTTTTAATCTAATATTAACATAAATGATTGTAATAAAAATAAAATGACATTTTTATTTTATAGATAAAATTATTATATTAGAATGTCATTTTATAAATTTTTATATCATTTGTATTTATTAAAATACTTAACAGTATCAGTTAAATTATTAAATTGTTTTTAAGTTTTTGATTAATATTATGATAAATAATTATGAATAATCAAAGCCACAGAAAAATAATATACTGTATTATGCTACTGAAATAGCTCATTTAACATTTTCATGAGCTGATGTAAATTTTCAGTATTTTTGCTCCTGTGACAATTTTACTTCTAAGTCCTTTACATAATTATAATAAATTATATTTATACTTATAATATTCTTAATTGAAAATACATTCGATACTATAATTTTGCAGTTGAATAGATAGATGGCTACCTTTTGGAAACACTAAGTTTCATTGAAATTTGTTAATTGAAAGTTATAATGAATAACTTTCTGCATCAAGTAAAACCTTTAGTATAATATTTATGATGTGGAGAAAGCACCCTTATTTACACAAAATTGAAGCACCCTTATTTACACAGGGTGCTTCAATTTCTAAGGGAATCGAGAAACAAAAAGTGAGAAAAAAAGATTCTATCCACTGTGTAGAATCCCTCAAAACTTACTCCTGTAGGGTAAAAGGTAACCATGAAACTCCTCCTTTGTATTCCCCATCTCCAATACAATGCATTTATTCAAATAAGCGGATTATTCTAAACCAATCGAATGCTCAGTTTAACAAGATATAACTGAAGAATCATTGCCAGCCAGCAATTACTTTCACATTTTTGTCATAGTGTCAACGACAGAAAGATCGTTCTTACTTTCCTCAAAATTTTTCAGGGCTTCAACAGTTAATGCAAGTTGCCAGGTCTTGTTAATTTTGAAGCAGGGATCAAGTTGCAGATCTTCTAATACTTGACCTGCCACCCCAGAGTTATCATTTCATTCAGAAGACATTTAAAAATAATATAATATGTCCCCATAAACATGCTGGATCTTCGGTTAAGCCAGGATTCAAATTTACTGCATTATAGTAATGAAAATGATGGTCTTACCAACCAAACCTCCATGGCCTGGCTGTATGTGTTAGAGAATCTTAAGGCTGTAGCTTATGGTGTGTACTTGCCAAAAATTAAATGGTTTGGGCTGTTTTAAAAATTTTACAAAATTTCATATCCAATTAATTCTACTTTTCAAAATATGACACAATTTTACTAGTCTACCTTTAACATTACACCTTTAAGATTTCTTTTCTATTTAAATTTCATATAATATATAGTTCATGTGTACTTTATATTAATCTTGCTGCAACTAAGTAATATTTTTCTAATTAATGAGTGGTATATAAAATTTATATAAATTATAAACATTTCAAAAGAATTTTGTAAATTTTGTTTTTTTATGATTATTAAATTTAACAAACTCCAAACAGTATAAATATATTTTTTATAACATTCTTTCTACACTCTTATATGTGTGCATCTTAATTAATTAATGTGAAAATATTAGACTGGTCATTGGCAAAATTTGTGTGTTGTAGTGTATTGCTTCTGGAAGAAATGCTTAACTAGAAGAAATGTTTAAAAATGATTTATAATGTACAATTATTTTGGTATTTACTATTTGTATAGTTTTATACAGTTATTAAATTTATTAGCTAATTATTATTTTTTTTTACTTGATTTTATAGTTGATTTTATGATGGTCAAAAAGGAGAAGAAAAACTCTTCCAGTGATGAAGATTTTCATCCCAGATTTTTAATGAGACCAAGACCGAATCCCTTTGCAAAAATCATAAAAAAGGTATTATTTACTAATTGTAATTACAAATTTATCTTTTAATGAATTTTGGTATATTAATTTGCTTGGTTGTTAAAAAATATTAAAAGCTGTTTTTAATTTATGAAAGAAAATTTTAAATGAGTAAGCTAAATATATGTATATTTATCTTAAAATATGTAAATGCAAAAAATAA